>CAJQZJ010001558.1:3145869-3314537 GCA_907164525.1 Lophiomys imhausi
TGTGTGTGTGTGTGTGTGTGTGTGTGTGTGTGTGTGTGTGTGTGTGTATGTGTGTGTGTACTATTGCTAGATATGGATACAAACTTGACTCTTTCTTTGATTATTGCAATTTCCCTTAATGTAATTCCTCAATCCTTTTTAGACTAACAACAATTGATTTAGCATAAAGACCCTGGGTTCCCTCCTTAGAGTTATGGCTTACTACTTATATTGTATTAGATATAGAGACTCTTTTATCCAGTGTTATGAAAGCTCAAGGATGTATAAAATTCAAGAACTTAGCCGTCATATCCCATGGACACCTGGAATGAAAAGTCTCCAGTCACAGAAAAATAAGACAGTAAGCAAAACAGCAGCCTTAAGCAATGGAGAAAATCTGGCAGAATTTTATCTCTGTTTCTTTCAAGACTTAATCTTCTTTACTAGTAGAGATGCAATATATTCTTTATGTTTAAGCCAGTTCAAAAAGAACTTTTGTTTGGTGTAAATAAAAATCTCAATATATAAAATAGCTAGTGTAGTGTCTATTGCGGCAAACTTCTATTAGCTTTATTCATAGTAGTACAGGAAGTCTGGCAAATACTATTGTTCCTTCATTTTTAATGCCTACAATGAATGTAAGAATCCACAGACCCTTAAAGGTGATTTTTTACTAACACCATAGACATTCATGAGAATCCTGATTCTCCCGGGATGCCTAATTCTCAGCATCTGTTGGCCTTTTTAGTGTCCCTACTGCACACCTATTCTAAACTGAAAACTTACTTGAAATTCACCACATGAAACAGAATCACTTAGTTCACACTCAAGCAACTAAAGGGGAGAGGCACAAGGATAAAACAAAACAACAAACAAACAAAAAATCAACTGAAGTGAATTGCATTTAGTTCTTGAGGAACAACAACAAATTAATTTTTTTTAAATATATTTCAACTTTCAATTATCTTGGATTAGACAAGTTGTCATTTCAGAATAAAATTGGGCAGTGTCTACCATGGACAATAAATCATGGATGATGAATTTTTGCTTTTATAAAGTTGAATATGCTAAGATTGAAAAACTTTATTAACCTTTCAAAATATGCTTAGGGAATTATATAATCACCAGGCCTCCCAGTATTTATACATTTCTTCAAAAATGAGGTTATCAAGGTAAGAACCACATATTTTAACATTGTAATTACATTAGCAAATGTCTAAAAATATGTTTAAGTAGCAATTCTGACTGTACTTTCTTTATAAACATGGAGAAAGATTTAAAATTATTTTATGTTTTCCTCTTGTTTTAGAAAATGATTTCTGTGGGGCTTTCTATGCAGGGACTAATACAGAAATTCCTATAATTTCTGCATTTTCAAGACAATACAGAAAAATATTAGAGTTCTTCCATATTTTCAATGTAAACTGCTTTATCAATCTGTGAAATGCATTTCACCAACAATTATTATGCATTTTTGAATCATCTTTTAGGTTTAAAACATTTGTAAAATTTGATGCATTATATGCAATTTATCAGAACTCAGGTGAACTGAATCATAAAACTGTCCAAGGAACCTGTAATTAATCCAGAGTGTGAGAGATAAAATTCATCAGAATGTGACCCGAAACCTCTTCCATCTCTCTTCTGTGAGTGATCATAAGAGTAGCCAGTTTTAGCTGCTTTCTCCTCCCCAGCATGAGGCCTTCCTAACAGCTTCCTCTGTCCAAATGCCATGGGATAGTGGAACACAATGTATTTGGATGCTTTCAGACAGGCTTTGTAAAAACAAGATTTTAAGACGTCTTTTGAGCCTGATGGGAATCTCAGCGCACCTCTCCAGTGCTTGCTTGGTCCTATCAGGTCTGTTTCCACCTTGCTTCAGGCATTAAAGACTCTAATCATTTGCCTTCCAGTCTGTGGATGTGGTGATTCTATTTCCTGAAAACTGATTCTGAGGTGAGAACTGACAACCCCTGGCTCTGCTTTCTTAACTGTCTCTGAAGAAAACCTCCGAAGTGCACCCACACAGGAAAAGAGACCAAGAGCAGGAGGGGAAATTTAGCTTGATCTGATTGCATCTTGCATTGGTAAGGGTGGCAGTTGTCCCCATTAAGCCTGATTCTTTTCTCCTCCACAGTTTCTCAGAACATTGTAGAGAGTTAAAACCACTGGAGGATACATGAATATTTACAACTAGAAACTGTCTTTATCCATGACCACTGGGATTTCTGCTATGTCTTGATATGAATGCTATAAATCAGGCACATTCTAGCTTACCCAAAAGCCAGCCATCTTGGCCCTCAGCCCTAGCTCCTCCCTCTGCTTCCAGTTGTGGGATCTGCATATTGCTGCTGCCTTTGACTATACACAGTAAGCTCTCAATAAAGGTCACTCTCTGTAGCCTTGAAACTGCTTCTTTCGTCAGTTTCTTAGTAATTTCTGCATACAATGGTTAGTTAATCTTACACTGATTTATTACTGTTTGTTGGGGAACCAAATGGAGAATGAACCCAAGGAATAAGAAAACTAGAGGCTATTATAATACCTTGACATTTCATAAAGCTTTCCATTATCCCGACTCTTAGATCCACAAGTCTTTCTGAGAGAGTGGTTTTAAAGAAGGTGAGTTTCCATTGGACAGTTTTATCCCCTTAATGAGCAAACTGATCCATTCACCTGCCTCCCTGCTTTGAGCTTTCTTAGAAAAGTCCAGCAGAGTCAAATTTAAATAACCTGAAACCAAAGTCACAGATTATCTGGAGTTCCTAGTTCCTTTCTCGGCTTGGGAATTTATCCTGGACAAATCCACTCCAAAGCTTAAAAGATACCCTTAGAAATGAAGGCTTTGTTTTCTCTCACAGAACATGTTGCCATTTGAATGACTTCCCTTAAATATAACCTTAGTCAAAGCGAGCATACTATGAAGCCAATGTCAGAAGCCATTGTCATAATGAGTAGCATTGCCCCCCCCAAACCCAAACAAACAAAACAAAACAAAAACAAACAAACAAAAAAACCCACAAAACAAACCCACTTTAACATGATTGGACCAGTAACAGACACTTTGTAATGATAGTGCTGAAAATAAAAGGAAGGACTTGCCTACCCTCTCTTGGCAGAGCCAGGCTGTCGACTTACCTGCTTCCAGGTTTTGTCCTTTTTAGACAGCATTCTGTCTACAGTTGGAGCAAGGGGCTTTTCCTACCAAGAGATAGACTTGCGACTAATTCAATCATCTCCTGCTGGAGATTCTTCGATGCTCATCATCTACTTGGAGTAGAATAGGGGGTGCTGTCAGGAGTTGATATGTCTCGATATAAAAAAAATCTAAAGTTAAGAAAACATCTTTGAATGCCATATTCTGCACATCTCTTGAGGTTTTTGAAGAGGCCCTATCTATCTCTTATATTAGGATAAGAAATGAAAAATGATACTGACAGGTAGCAAATGATACTTCAATTGGAGGAAACCACCTGCAGAGTGAGAATCTTCAAAGATGAATATGAGAAACAGGTGACATATGTTGAAAGTATAATACATAAGACAAGGAGGAGAAAGCACTGGACAAACATGGGTGACTGTGGGTATTATAATAAAGAGACTGTAATTGACCTGAAGAGGGGAAATAAAACAAACCAGGAGCTCAACATTATAGAGTTCCAAAGAGTAGAAAACAGATGAAATGTGAATGACAAACTTAATGCAATTTGGGGCAAGACTTTCGTTGCAACTTAAAATAAATTAGTTTACAAAGATCCAAATGGTTTGAAAGTGAGTACCTATTTCTGATGTCAATATCTTTGAAACTACTAGATTTTGAAAGGAATGTAACTTCTATAGCAAGAAACCAAAAACCACGGTGCTGCACACTTGTTTCTATGAATAAAACTATGTTATAATGCAGACACACAATTTGCTTCTTTTCTTTTCTTTTTTTTTTTTTTACTGTTTGTAGCTACTAATGGTTTGCAATCGCAGTATTGAAGAGTTACATGGGAGTTCAGAGGTCCAAAAACATCAATCATTTACTATCTGCATCTTTAAGAAAATGTTTGATAAAGCCTGTAAGAAGTCTTGCATATGGTAAGATTTTAATAACAGGATAAGAAACCACAAAACAAACAGATTTCAGCATCATGTATTTTTAAGACTGAAAGACCTTAACATTTTGAGATTTTGAAATTGTGTAGCTCCGAAACTCCAAGGTTGCAAAGATTTTATTTTTAATAAGGTATTTTAAAAGAGCAATTGGGCTTACAGAAAATTGAACAAGATTATCAATTTCCCATAGATTCTCACTCCATCTTTGATTACCAGCCCATTGCATCAAAATGGAACACACACTGACATACGATTTAGACCCCAAATTCATAATTTACATGAGGTTCACTCTTGCAGTACATTTTACAGGTTTGGGCAAATAATGTGTTATGTTATTTCATTCTTTTATTATAGAGTAATTTCAGTTCCCTAAGGGTCTTCTATTCCTTACTGCTCATTCCTTCACTGCTAGTCCCTGGATAAAACACATAAACAAACAGAGTGGTGGAGTGGTTACAGAATAATTATAGTAAATGCGTTGCTTTCTAATGAGGGCTCTTGGGTGTGTTTTTATCCATGTGGGGCACTGTGACACAATGTCATAAACTGAGTAGTTTATAAACAACAAAGTGCTGTTTATTTATTTTTCTTTCTTCCTTACAGTGTATGAGGCTGCAACGTTTTAATTTCCTTGAGTTAGCAAAGTGTGTGTCTGGTGAGTCTTTTCCTGGGTCATGCTCAGTGTATCTGGTTGTGTTGTAACATGGTTGAGGGGAAAGCAGGCTCTCATGTGCCTCTTTTAGAGGATATGAATCTCATGTATTAGGGTTCTGCTTTCAGGGCTAATGAATTACAAAATGCCTCACCTCTTCACATTATCATTGTTCAGCTCAGAATTTCAGCACAGTTATTTTAGAGGTAGGCAGACATTCAGACCATATAACCAGATTTATTTCTCTTTGAAGTTTATAATTATTTGATCAGAAAGAGCAGGAAAAAAATAGAGAGGTGTTCTCAGAGGTGTTGAATATCAGGTTACTCTGCCCTGTGGATCTTTAATTTAGTATACTGAGATGCTAAAGAATTGGGGCTCTGAAAGTAGATGGAATTTAAGCCACATAGTATATATTCAGGACTTTCTCTTCAACCAAACACCTCTTATTTCCTGACTGTTCTTAATGGATTCATTAGTCTGTCAGAGTTTCAGATGTGTCAACTCCATAAAATTAGATAATATCTGCATCAGCAAGGCATTGAGGGGGTAAAATCCCAATGTAAATTTGAAGGGCTTAAGAAACGTACCTGCCCCCCATCCCCTGGGCCACCATCAGTGCTTGGATACAGAGTCTGCTCACCTGAGCTGAGAGCTGCACCCCAAGCTGCACTGTATCTTCCCTGCCTGGCCAAGGAAACAAGGTCTCACTCCCCAGGAGCATCCAGCTCCATCCTTTGGATCCTGCACCACTTCGGGTTTTCCTGAACCCCAGTACCTAGGGTAGACCTCCCCTTCTCTCCTCCACACAACTCCCCCACCTGCTCAATGCCCTGAGACCCTACAAGCTGCTCTGAGCTGCGGGCAGCCTCTCCAATCGTCATTGTCCAAAACTGTGCCTCCCTTCCATTTGATGACTTTCACCCACAGGACTACATAGGAAGGAGTTCTCCCTTTCCCTGCCCCCAAATCCCCTACACCACCAGTGCTTAGACACAGAGCCTGCTCACCTGAGCTGAGGGCTGCATCCCCAGCTGCACTGTACTTTCCCTGCCTGGCCAAGGTGATAAGGTCTCACTCCCCAGGAGCATCCAGCTCCATCCTTTGAATCCTGCAACACTTTGGGTCTCCCTGAACCTCAGCACCTAGGGTATATCTCCCTCTTCCCCACCACTGTCCTGCCCTGGCCAATGCCCTGAGGCCCTCCAAGCTGCTCTGAGCTGTGGGGGGTCTCTCCAAACATAATTTCCAGACCTGTGCCTCCCTCATTTGTGGACTTTCACCCTCAGGACTACATAGGACTATATAAGACTACATAGGACTATATAAGACTGCATAGGACCACATAGGACTACACAAAATTACACAGGACTACACAGCCTGGGCAGACCTACAGGTCAACAAGATTATAAGGCCTCCAAACCAATGCTCCTTCCTTGACACCAAGTTCATAAGGCCCCAGGAGCAAACAACCAAGGAACACCAGATGGCAAAAGGCCAGTGAAAGAACAGATCTGACTAAAGTCAGGGAAATATGACTCCAACAAAATTCAGCCATACTAATACAGCAAGCCCTGACCATTCCATTGCAGCTGAAATACAAGAATATGATGACAAATCTATACTTATGAAAATGATAGATGCCTTAAAAGAAGAAAATAAACCCCTTTAAGAATCTCAAGAAGCCACAATCCTACAGATGAAAGCAATGGAGAATTCCTTTAAAGACTTCCAAGTCAAACACGAATGGGAAAGAGAAAAGCTATGAAAGAACGGCAGGCAAGGACAATCAAATTGGAATAGGAAATATAGAAAACAGTTCAAGACCTGAAATTAGAAGTGGAAACAATAAAGAAAACACAAACAGAGACAATCCTGGAGGTGGAAAACCAAGGAAACAGAACAGGAAATACAGACATGAGTGTCACCAATAGGATACAAGAGATGGAACCAAATATCAGGCGTGGAAGACTCAATTGAAGAAATCAATACAACAACCAAAGAGAATTAGAAATCTAAAAAATTCCTCACTCATAACATCCGAGAAATCAAGGACTCAATGAAAAGATAGAACCTAAGAATTATAGGCATAGATGAAATAAAAGACTCCAGACTCCAAGGACCAGGAACATTTTCAAAAAAATCATAGGAGAAAATTTCCCAAACCTAAAGAAAGAGATGTCAGTAAAAATGCAGGAGATACACAGAACCCCAGACAGATTGTACAAGAGAAGAAATTCTTTCGGCCACATAATAGTTGAAACTCTAAATATACAGAAGAAAGAATATTAAAAGCTGTAAGAGAAAAAGGCCAAATAACATATAATGGCAGACCCATCAGAATTACACCCAACTTTTCCTCAGAAACTTTAAAAGTCAGAAGGGGATGGTCAGATGTGCTACAGGCCCTAAGAAACCACAAATGCCAGCCTAGATTACTGTACCCAGCAAAACTTTCAATTACCATAGATGGTGAAAACAAGATATTTCACAACAAAAACAAATTCAAACAATATCTTCCCACAAATCCAGCTCTACAAAATATCCTAGAAGAAAAATTCCAACTGAGAGAAGGTAACTACAGCCAAGGAATCACAGGAAAAAATAACTCTACTGTAGCGAAGCCAAAAGAAACACCCAAAACACTACCACCACCTACATCAAAATACCAGGAAGTAACAAACTAGGGTCATTAATATGCCTCAAGATCAATGGACTCAACTCACCAATAAAAAGGCATAGGCTTATAGAATGGATCTGTAAACAAGACCCATCATTTTGTTGCATATAAGAAATACACCTCACCAGCCAAGATAGTCTCTACCTCAGAGTAAAGGGTTAGGAAAAGTTTTCCAAGCAAATGGTCCCAGGAAGCAAGCTGGAGTAGCCATCCTAATATCCAATAAAATAGACTTTTTATGGAATTAATCAAAAAAGATACAGAAGGACACCACATACTTGTCAAAGGAAAAATTCATCAAACTGACATCTCAATACTGAATATCTATCCCACAAACACAAGGGCACCCACATTTGTAAAAGAGACAGTACTAAAGTTTAAACCATACATTGATCCCCACACACTAATAGTGGGAGACTTCAACACCCCACTCACACCAAAGAACAGGTCATCGAGACAGAAGCTAAACAGAGAAATAATGAGACTAACAGAAGTCCTGAATCAAATTCACCTAACAGATATCTATAGAACATTTCAGCCAAACTCAAAAGAATAGACCTTCTTCTCAGCACCTCATGGAAACTTCTCCAAAATTGACCATATATTTGTTCACAAAGCAAGCCTCAACAGATATAAGAAAATTGATATAACCCCTTGTATTTTATCAGACCATCATGGATTACAGCTGGAATTCAACAACAACAGAAATATCAAAATGCCTACATATTCATGGAAATTAAAAAAAACTATCTAATCAATGACTATTGGGTCAGGGAAGAAATAAAGAAAGAAATCAAAGACTTGCTAAAACTCAATGAAAATGAAGGCACAACATACCCAACCTATGGGACACAATGAAAGCTGTGCTACATGGAAAGTTCATAGCACTAAGTGCCTTCAAATAGAAAATTGTGACAGCTCATATTAGCAACTTAACAGCTGAACTGGAAGAGCTAGAAATAAAAGAAGCAAACACTCCCAAGAGGAGCAGAAGGCAGGAAATCATCAAACTTAGGGATGAAATCAACAACTTGGAAACAAAAAAGAACAATACAAAGAATCAATGAAACCAAGAGTTGGTTCTTTGAGAAAATCAATAAAATAGACAAACCCTTAGCCAAACTAACTAAAAAGTAGGGGGGAAATAACCAAATCAACAAAATCAGAAATGAAAAGGGAGAAATAACAACAGACAGTGAGGAAATCCAAAGTTTAGGTCTTACTTCAAAACATGGTATTCCACAAAATTTGCAAACCTAAGTGAAATGGACCACTTTCTTGATAGATTCCAACTACTAAAGTTAAATCATGATCAGATTAATAAATTTATCAGTCCTATAACCCCTAAGGAAATAGAAACAGTCATTAAAAGCCTCCCAACCAAAAAAGACCAGGACCAGATGATTTCAGCACAGAATTCTACCAGACCTTCAAAGAGGAGCTAATACCAATACTTTTCAAACTCTTCCACAAAATAGAAACAGAAGGAACACTGCCAAACCTATTCTGTGAGGCCACAGACACCCTGATACCTAAACCACACAATGACCCAACAAAGAAAGAGAATTTAAGACCTATTTCCCTCATGAACATAGATGCTAAAATACTCAACAAAATACTTGCAAACCGAATCTAAGAACACATCAAAAGTATCATACAACATGATCAATAGGCTTCATCCCAGGAATGCATGACTGATTCAACATACCAAAATCCATTAAGGTAATCCACCACATAAACAAGCTGAAAGAAAAACCACCATGTTCATCTCAGTAGATGCAGAAAAAGCATTTGACAAAATCCAACACCCCTTCATGCTAAAAGTCTTGGAGAGAACTGGCATACAAGGACATACCTAGAAATAATAAAGGCTTTATACAGCAAACCGATAGCCAACATCAAATTAAATGGAGAGAAACTTAAAGCATTTCCCTTAAATCAGGGACAAGGCAAGGATACTAACTCCCCCCATACCTCTTAACATAGTACTTGAGGTTCTAGCCTGAGTAATAAGACAACTAAAGGACATCAAGGGGATACAAGTTAGAAACAAAAAAGTTAAATTATTCCTATTCACAGATGAAATGATAGTATATGTAAGTGACCCCAAAAATTCCACCAGAGAACTCCTACAGCTCATAGACTCTTTCAGCAAGGGGCCTGGATACAATATTAACTCAAAAACATTGGTAGTCCTTCTTTACACAAAAGATAAATGGGCTGAGAAATAAATTAGGGAAACAACACCCTTCACAACAGCCAAAAATAATATAAAATACCTGGGGGCAACTCTAACCAAGCAAGTGAAAGACCTGTACAATAAGAACTTCAAGTCCTTGAAGAAAGAAATTGAAGAGGATATCAGAAGATGGAAAGTTCTCCCATGTTTGTGGATAGGTACAATCATCTTAATAAAAATGGCCATCCTACCAAAAGCAATACAGAGTCAATGCAATTCTCATCAAAACGCCAACATAATTCTTTACAGACATCAAAAGAATAACTCTCCACTTCAGATGGAAAAACAAAAAACCCAAAATAGCTAAATCAATCCCGTATAACAACAATAACAACAACAAAAACCATCTGAAGGTATCAACACCCCTGATTTCAAGCTATACTACAGAGCAATAGTAATAAATACAGCATGGTTCTGGTATATAAACAGACAAGTTGATCAATGGAATCAAATTAAGACCCAAAAATAAACCCATACACAGCTATGGTCACTTAATTTTTGACAAAGAAGCCAAAACCGTACAATGGAAAAAGGACAGCATCTTCAACAAATGGTGCTGGTCTAATTCGATGTTGATATGTAAAAGAATGAAATTAGACCCATACTTATCACCTTTCACAAAACTTAAGTCCAAGTGGATCAACTCCACCTCTCAGAACAACGTTTCTTACTGGATTGGTCTGTGTTTTCTTCAGGACTCTTTCCGAACAGCCGTTATGTTATGTTCTGGGTTTGGGGAAACGTTTGCCATAACCCACTTCCAGATTGCTATATTGTGAAACTGATTTCTGAGGAATAAATAAGCTATTGGAGCTACTATGTCCCTGTCAACCAAATCATGATAGCATTATACTTTCCAGTTTACCCTACATAGAATATCAGTATATCAGAATATTGAGGAGCAGCTCCAAGGAAAAGTCATGCAACCCACTCACGTAGTTTGGTGCTTTTAGAAAGCACAGTGGGAAAAAAATGAATGAAGCAGTTGAAAGCGATTTTGATGATATATTTTATGTTACTGAACATATCTAAAATCATTTATCATATAAGCAATGTAAAATTGAAGTTTTTACACAAACCCCTTTAAAAGTGAGATATTTTTGGTTTTCCTGGAACATTTCAGTTTATATTAACTGTTCATTTGAGTTTTTCTCAGTTACTACTTCTGCATGGTGGCTGATATACTGGACAGCGCAGCCCCAGAGAGTAGTTGCTATTCTATATTTCTTAATCAAACTGTTTGCCTTGACTACAAATTAAAATACTAGATTTACCAATAAATTCCACTTTATTAGATCATGAAAAAAAATCAACCTTAAAAGGGTGCTCAATCTGGAAATTAGGTTTCCTGAAGAAAGTATTTTAGATTGCAGAAAGCCAAAAGAAACATCATCATAATGACTACGATTTCTGTATTGAACAATAATTATCATAGAGACATTGAAGAGAGGTTGTTTAAGGCTTGAAGACTTGCATGGAATGCTTGCTGCTGTTCTCTCACTTCTTTTCCAGCTGAGGATAATGAGAGTAAATGAGGCTTTGCAATTTGTTGAGATGATACTATTGACTAAAATTTGGGGGAGGTGGAACTCTAGACTCAGGTCTGAATAACTGTAATTCCCAAGGACCCTCTGTGACAAGAGTACAAAAAGCATTTTTGCTTCTATTGGTAGGGAAGCTTTATTAACCATGAACATATAGGAATGTGGGAATATGAAAGCAAGGAACAGTATATTTTACACACTGAGTTCCAATCTATATTTTATTGTAGTTCTGGGAATCACATATAAGAGACTCTACCATGTGTTTCAAATGAGACTTTTCACCTACAAATGTTCAAGGGCCCACAAGATACCTCAGCAGTTAAGCCACTCGTTAACGAGTCTGGGGGCCTGAATTCACCTCCTTTGATTCACATAGTGGAATTAAAAACAACGTATCAGCTCCCTGACAGCACCCCCTATTCTACTTCAAGTAGAAGATGAGCATCGAAGAATCTCCAGTGGGAGATGGTTGAATTAGTGGCAAGCCTATCTCTTGGCATGAAAAACCCCTTGCTTCAACTGTAGACAGACTGCTGTCCAAAAAGGACAAAACTTGGAAGCAGGGAAGTCGACAGCCTAGCTCTGCCAAGACAGGGTAGGTAAGTCCTTCATAATTCCTGCTCTACAATCAATGTCTGTCAGAGAAACGGGGCCAAACAACTGAAGATCGATGCTGTAATGTATGGAGAGAAAATGGGAACTGTCCAGGCAGCCACTGGTATGTCATTTCTTAGTTTGGAAGCTGCAGGCCCTGTACTTCCTTTAAAATCAGAAATATTTATCCTTCTCAGGTCTCTGAGGTGGTTGAAGAACAGATAGCTAGAGTCTCATAATTAAATTTTCAGTGGTTTAGGAGTCAAGAGAGTGTTATATATCTAAGAAGATACTTTTAAAATTGTGATGCAAGTTAGTATGAAAGCTGAGTCAGATATAGAACTTTAAACTCATGGAGATGGTTAGATGGTAGAATGTTAAAGTCATGGGCCAAATATTGGGAATGTAAGCTGGGCCATTTAACTCTCATAAATGTGGCATATTTATTTCTGTTGTTTTGTATAGTATTTACAGTTATAAGAGAAGGAACCATTTGTTGGACTGAAAGGGGGCACTGTTGGGGGGAAAAGGGTGGAAGGGTGGGACAGGAAGGGGGAGTAGGGAAGGGATTGTGACTGAGATGTAACTTGAAGAAATAAAAAAATAAAGTATAAAAAAAAGAAAATAAAAATAAAAACAACAATAGAAAAAAGCTAACTTCTTCAATTTGTCATGTGACCACATATGTGAACTATAGCATGTGTGGCTCCATACACATGAATGAATGAATGAATGAATGAATGAATGAATAAATAAATAAATAAATAAATATATAAATGTTTAAAAAAAGACAGCAGTGTGCTAGGTAATGACTAGAATGCAATATTTGCAATTAAGAAATTTAACTCTTCCTTAGTTAATTTTTGAATTTCTTATCATTGTGTGTTGCTTTTAGTTGATATTACAAATATATTAAATGTCTAAAATGCATATGGCCTTTCTATCAACATCCACTTTCTCTTAATTCTTTCTTAAATTCTTATAGGATAATATTTACCTCCCATTTGAAATAATTTATAGCAATCCCTACAGTTAGAAGCTGACTTAAGGAATGAAATATGCTAATGCCTCCATGTTACTGCACAAAGTATACAGCAAAGAAAGGAGCAGAAATAGGATGGTCTGTTTTTCTCTCTGAAACTGTGACTTTTGGAGTGGAGACGATTCTCATCCTATAGCATCAACTGTGGGTGACAGTGGGTATTGTTACCTGAATCCATCTGTCATCTTCCTGCCTCCTTTGATGGTCACATCAATGTCACAAAGACAGAAAAGATAGCCTTCAGTTTTACACAAATGACAGATTCCTTGATGAGAATTAATAACAGACAAAAGTAGAATAAACTGTGTAGAATTATTCATTGTCATCACCAAAGAGAAAAGCATAACACATAGATTCTAGTGAAGCAAAGACAGATTGTAAGCCACAAAAGGACTAAGGCTTTAAAAGACAAAGGAGAACAGAAGACGTCCATCCTGTGCAAGTAAAAGAGGGGTTCAAAGATAGCACTAAATGTGAAGTCTAGAAAAATGAACTCACAAAAGAGAGCTATGGACAAAAACATTTAAAATATCAGGGATTTGTATAGATAAGAAAACACGACCTCTGTTACCTAGTGAAACATAGAAGAGAAAGAACTAAACTGATTGATATAAAGCTGGAAATTTGAGAGTCAGGAAGATGGCTTCTTGGGTGAAGACCCTAGCTGTGCGGGCCTGCTGCCTTGAGTCTAAGCCCTAGAACTCACTTAAAATCTGCATGTCGTGGTGCCTATTTGCAATCCCAGCACACCTCAGACAAAAGTAGAGTCAGAAACAGGAGAATCACTTAGAAGCTAATGGGCCAGTTAGCCCTGTACATACAGTGCAGCCAGGTATATTCAAGATGAGAACAGTTAGTAGTGCCCCAAGAGGCTGGAATTCAAAGACTTAAAGCATGTGAGTGCTATGCTTACAACTTTGTATCTACATTATGACAAATGGTAACATGAAGAACACATTAAAAATTATTTATTTATTGCTGCAGGTTACATCTCCATCACAGTGTCCTCTTTCGACCCTTCCCAGTCCTGCCCTCCCACCCTCTACCCCCTAAAACTTCCAACCCACTCCTCTGGAGTGGAGTGTCTCTACATAACAGTCCCCCACCCCAGTTCAGCAGTTATATGAGGGCCAAGAGCCTCCTCATACACTGGGGGCCTACAAGGCAGCACCTCTAGGGCAAAGTGTCTCATTGACAGGAAGAAAAAAAAAATCTGTTCATGGATGGAACTAGAAAAGCTCATTCTGAGTGAGCTAACGCAGACTCAGAAGGATGTACATGGGATCTATTCACTTATAGTCAGATTTTAGCCATATAGTATAGGATATGAAGAACACATTTTAAAAAAGGATAGACTAACATAAAAACAGTGAGACAAGTCATGACACAAGCAGGACACAGTCAAAAAATGCACATGGTGTAGAGATACAGATTACAACTTAGGCATTAGATCTTTTCATAAAGACTCATGAAAACATTACTTTCTACACACAAGAAAATTAATCACACTTATTTGACTTGGAAAAATAAGTCAACTTTCTTATTGTCTGAACAATACTCATTGTTCTTCATAATGTTGGGGAAGGCGATGGAAATGAATAAGATACAGAGCAAAGACTTTCAGGTGATAGTGTAGCTTCAGGGAAACATTTGTGACAAACCAGTTCACATTTTATTTATCCCAAATATTAGTCGATTTTGGGTTAATTGCTTCCAAAAGTATGTTTTAAGAGTTTTATGTTCTATTGAGTTAGTTGGAAATAGAAAACTGTTGTTTAGAAGTTGATAATATTGTGGGATAATTAATTATGACTATTTATCATAATGTGCATTAATACTAAGGGATATTAATGAGCAATAAGTTATGGTTCAATGTTCTAATTGCAACTGAAAAAGGATACTCAGCTCCACTTTCAATTTTTTTAACTATTTATTGATTTTGTGAGTTTTATATCATACACCTGAGTTCCATTCATCTCCCTATCCCTTTGTATCTGCCCTCTGCCCTTGCAACCTCCTCCTCACAAGAAAATAATGAACAAAATAAAAAATATATATAAACAAAAGAAAGCATAGAAGACATCTTATCATGGAAGCTGTAGTGTGTCACAGTATGCCCCATAGTATAACCTATTGTCCACACACATTTACTTGCAAATATTCATTGCAACGGGTCATTGTCTGAAGCTTTGGATCAGCAGGACTGGCCCTTTCACATGTTCCAAGGAGTTCATACATGAGGTAGATTTGGGGATGGGCCAACTCGAACACCTGAATCTAGGCCTGGGTCACAGCTCAGTTGGGCAGCCCCCCAGTTCTCCTTTATCTGAACCACCAGAGTGAGCTCTCCAGCACTGAGCCAGCAGGGGGCAGGGCCAGCTCTCCTACTGTCATGACCTGGAGGCCAACTAATCCGTTATAAAATGGATGGGTTGATAGAATGGAAGGCATCACCCCTGAGCCCAAGCCACCTCACAGCAAACAAATGGCAGGGCTAGCTTTCCTGAGCTCACAGCCTCAGGGCCTGCTCATCCATACCCCTGCCACCAGGGGCCAACTCCACTGCGCTGCTAAGGCAAGGTACAGGGCCTGTTCTCCTGACTGTTGGAGCTGCTGAGAGGTAGGGTTAGCTCTCCAGAGTGCTGCAGTCAGTGAGGGGTGGGGCCACTTCTGCAGAGTCCTTGGACATCTAAGTGGTCCCAGGTAGCTGCCCAGACCAGGGATATTCCCATGGTTTCTAGTGGTAATGTGAACCATGGATAGTGACACTAACCCCTGTGGCTGCGTGCCCAAAGATCCAGGAATGGCCATCTGAGGCAACGTGGAGTGGGATTTTACCATGGCCTCAGGTGGCAGAGCTGGGCTACTCACAACAACAGGCTACTCCTCTCTACCCCTGAGTCTCCAGTTCCATCTCTCTTCATGATGCTCAAAATGTTCCACTTCTCTTTCTCTTCCCTCTGTCCACCACAGACTTGCACATTGTAGTGGCTCTGGGCAGGCCAAGCAGCTGTGGGAGGTGGAGCCTCTGGCTATCCTCCTCTGCATGGGGGTCTCTAAGTGTCTACAGCCCATCCATGTGGTAGGTTGGCAGGCAAGTCTCTAGGCATCTTTTCTCAGTCACACTGTTTGGGAAGGGAGCAGGCAGGCCTCTGTATGTCATCTACCTGCCTGTGTCTTCCACTGTTATTTAACATTTTTCTTTTATTATTTTTGGTGTGTATTTATGTATGTATTTATGTATGTTTTTGGTGTATATTTGTAAATACAGAACTATGTTAGGCCATGTACATACTATACAGAGAGGCCATAGATTGACTTGGTTTGTATTTCTTCTATCTTCCTTTCTAGATCTCATTACCTTTTAGATGTGGTCTGTCACTGAAATTGGAGTTCTGTGTCTCAACTAGAATGGCTGGCCAGTGAGCCCTGGACAGTTCCTGAGTCTGTTGTTGCAACTCTGGGGTAACAGGTATGTAACACCATGCTCTCTGCCTTTCTGTGGTTATCAGTCTGAGGTCCTCCCGACTGCAAGGTGAGCACTTTACGAACTTAGACAATTTATTTTTAAAATTACTTTATTTGTTTATTTTACATTCCAATCACAACACTGACCAAAACCATATTTACTATGGAATTTTATGAAATCACTGGACTCTAGGTGCCAGTATGATATCATAGAGAAAGCATTAAGAGTAGATACTAGTGTATGGGAAGGGGGGCTAGGAAGAGTGGGTGTTGTGATTGACAGGACATATTTTCTCAATAGCAATGTTAATCAATATTTTAACAAGGGTAAAGAGTGTTCATAGACATCATATTTATTCTCAGAGGCTTATCCTCTACCCTACAAATGACAGTGGGACTCACCTACAATTGGGACAATCTAGTATCTCCATCAAAACTGATCAAAATTAAAATACCCTTTCACTTGAGATCTGTACCAATGAAATAAATCATGTGTTTCACCACTAATTTATTAAATTTTCAAAGTGAAAAATTGCAAATAAAAACATATAAGTCCAAATAACTTGACATTAGCTAGGTCAAATTACATATATATGATCATATTTCTTAGGTTGCTTATTTATTTTACTCCCCAGAAAAAAAATTATTCAAGTATTATTTAATCACATATAACTGAAACATGTCTTCATTTATATACATCCTTGTTTTTTAACTTCATCTACGTTACTGGGAACATTTAGTTTGCTTGCTCATCTTATTGAAAACACACATGTCTTACTCATAAATGTTGAGTATTTTAATATATTTTATATTTCTACACTCAAATGGATTTTCATAAACTCTAAATTCACATGACTGTGCAGAGCTTATCATCTCTAGTGCCTGGAGCACATGTTCACCTGCAGACACTGTTTCCCCTTTATGTGCAGAATAAAGGAGCAACATTTTATACTTCCTATATGTCTTGGCTTTTTCTCAAAAGTTCACAATCATCAATTTAAAAATCACCTTAAAACATGAATACCTTCTTCAAAATTTAAATCCTATATAAATTATATCTTGAACAAAAAAGTAACTGATTCAATTAAGATAAAATGTGACATAAACAGAATGATCGTTTGAACTAAAGAGAAATTTCCTCTCTCTAATTAACCTACTTTATTTGTATTGAAAGAAGAGAGAGACACAGTAAAAGCTAAGGATGAACCAGCAGGAAGCATGGGCACCCGGAAAGAGCAGTCTCCAACAGAGAATCTACTGATTTCTAGGGAAGAATGAGCAGTTCTCCTCTAGAATGAGCAGAGAAAGAAAATTATTCAAATTTTCTTCATCTCTATGTATCTGGAGGGGGCGGGACTTTTGCTATTACCAACTTTCTGAGTTGACTTAGGTATTAAAATAATAGCAGCTTGCACTTGCCCATGGCGTCAACATCTCTCTTCCTGCTCTTTGGGCTCTTTTTATACCTTCTCTATGAACATTAATGTTGACCCACTGAAGTGGGTATTAATATTACCTCCAAATGGCATAAATGAGAGGCAGAAGCAGGAGAAATTACACATCCTAAAGAAATTCTAATTTTGCTCACTGACTCCAAGAAAAGAATTCTCGAACACTGTAATATGCTTTCATGTGAGTACAAAACAAATGCCTTCTGAGCTGTTGGTTAGTTAGTATGTGAAGAAAAAAAAAAAAGATGATCAACTTTCCTAATATGTGAGGAGTCTCAGAGATGGTGTCACGAAACTGTCCTGTGAACACTTCGGCCAAATCCACCATCTCTGTTGTTTCCATATCTGGCAAGTCTCTCCTCTTACATTCCCATGTCCCTCGAGCCCTGCCTGGTTCAGATCTTCACATATTTTCACCTGACTCTAAGTCTTCATATGCTGCCAGAGATTTCTAAGACATAATTTGATCACACTGGCACCCTGTTTCAGTCTTTCAAGAGTTTCCTTCTACTACAGGGATAAGTCTAAATGCCTTCTCATTTAGCAGATCCTAGTTAATCAGGAGATTCAATATCCTTAATCCCAGTGATTCTGCAGCCAGCTATTTTCCTTGATAACCGATTGCCAAATGCACAAGGAAACACTTAGAAACATACAAGGCTGCATCTTTGATAACAACAAACCATGGCAAACATCCAAAGTATCTCTTTGAATAAGCAACAAACAGGAAAAAAATGTGTTGTTTCAGTAACATGTTCAGAGTACCATGTAGCATTTAAGTTTTATCTCTGACAAGTAAAAGTTGCATATTTTATGAGATACAACACAAACTTTGAAAGGACGTGTGTACTGTGAGTGAAGTAAATGTTAGCATGGCTTTCTGTAATCATGTCAATTGTGATGAGAAGTAATTCTTTGAGCATTTTCAAGCACAACAGATGCTGTTGTTAACTGCAGTTGCCATGTTATCCCATAAATCATGTAGTTCCTCCTAACAGAAATCTTACAGACTTTGATTGATGTCAACCTAATCTCATACTTCTAGTAACCAATAGTCTATATTTTGTTCCTATGAATTTGACTTTTTTTTAACCACATATGATACAAAGTGGCAATTGTCTTTACTTGTCTGGTTTATTTAACATGACAGAATGCACTGTAGTTTATCCATAAAGTGATGGCTTTCCCATCTTGTTTGAGGTTGAATAGTATCCTATTGAGCAAATATAAATGTTGTGTTTTTTAAAAATATATTTTATTTATTTGGCATTTAATATTTATTTTTATTTTATAGGCATGTATGTTTTACCTGCATGGATATATGTGTACCACATGGTCCTGGTGTCCACAGAGGACAGAAACGGGCATCAGATCCTCTGGAACTGGAGTTATATACAGTTGTGAGAAACTATGTCGGTGCTGAGAACTGGATCACGTCTTCCTCAAGAATAACAAATACTCTTCCCTGCTCAACCATCTTTCCAGCCTCATTTTATAGCATTTTAAATGAAGGTAGTGAGTATATAAAAATAGCAAATATTTTTCAAAATAAAAATATCCAAAAGATATATAGATATAGATATATAGATAGCCACATATAGTCTATGAATTGGTAAACCCTATTATATTCTGTTCAGCATTATATAGATATATAGTTAATAAAATGATAATGGGATAGTGATTATAGTGATGAAGAGAAAAGATGTAAATGAAGAGTTGTGTGCATATTTTCTCTAAGTGTATTTCAACTCAGCTTTGTAGGCTTGTGCCAAGAACTTATAATTTCTCATGTTGTTATTGAAATGACTTAAGTATTTTCCATAAAATATATTGCCTTAGTCATCTCTTAAGTATGCACTATCTAAAATATACATAGCATAGCAAAAAAAATAATATGTCTTCCTCTAATAAGTGAACTATTTCCTACTAAAATGCACTATTTCTAGAGGAGTCATGCAGGAATTAATATTTTTTGGTGACCATTATCATTTTAGTATTGGGTCACTTAATTGATCATATCTTGCTTGAATAATTGTAGGGTACTCAATACACAAATTTTCAGAGATGACCAGGTTTAGTTCATTCTTCCCACAAAAGATGGAGTGCAGTATCCACACTCCTATTTGCTTTTCTGTACCTACCAGACATTAGCTGAAAAGTGATGAATTAAACAAGCTTATGGGAGTGAAGAGTCTGTGATATCAGGATAGTCCCTGTTTTTCCAGATTTTTATGTGTAGATTATGCCTATAAAAACCTCCAATTAAGGAGTATTTCTAATGTTGTTACATAAAAAAGGACAATGCCCCATATACTTTCAGAAGGGCTGATGCATTTTCATCAAAACAACCCTACGAGTAGAAGAGCATTTCTCATTTAAGTATATTACTTTTTCTCATTTCTAAAGAATAGAACAGTGCATTATATTTTCTTTCTCATTTGAAGTTATGTATTTTTGAAACATTTTTTTTTAGTGTGCTGTGTGCTTGTGTGTGTGTAGATACAATATGCATGCATGTGAGTGGAGGCCAGTGGTTGACTCCAAGTGTCTTCCTCTGTTTCTGTCCATCTTAATTTTTGACATGGGTTTTCCCATTCTATCTGAAACTTATCAGTTCAGCTGCTTCATTATGGTGACTAGTTCTTTTTTGTATTATTAGTGATTTATAAAAATGAACAAAATTGTTCTAATTTTGTTTAAGAATATCATACATGATTACTGTGTTTACATAATTTCTGCTCATCTGTTTGACCTACCAAATCCTCTAGGTCCTACCTCCATTGTAGGTAAGTGTAACTTCCAATCCACATCCAAGAAACTTCTTTCTGCAGAAGATATAGAACATTATAGAAATCCTTAGCTGCTCAAAAATGCAAAGAACAACTGACTGGGGTGAGGAGGGGTGCCCAACTACAACGGATACATCTACAACCTCACTGCACCTAAGGCTCAGGAAACTGTAGGGAAATGGAAGAAAGAATTGTAAAGACCAAAACTATTCTACTATTCTTCTGCATATCTCTCTCTCTCTCTCTCTCTCTCTCTCTCTCTCTCTCTCTCTCTCTTTCTCTCTCCCATCTTTGCATACCCAGATATTTACATGGTTGATGGGGTTGGGACTCTGGTCCTCATGATTATTGTATAGCATCCTTATGGATTGAAGAGTTTTCCCAGTTCAAAGTTACATGGTTTTGGCATTTCACTATTTTAACATTCTTACAAGTCCTGGAACTTGGATTGAGTACTCTTGTTTGTCACTGATCTAATGTGAAATATTACATTAAGCATATATAATAAGCATCATTTTGCATTTTCACATTAAGCATTAAATATGCCACTCACATTTATGAAAGCACAAAACAACTGCATTCTGATCTCTCAGTATTTACAAACATTATAACATGACCCTTTTACTGTAGCATCAAAGCCTGCTAACTATGTATTAAAATCATTACCACAATCAGGGACTGCTCATCTCCTCCAGTGCTCCCCCTTGTGGCTGAGGAAAATTCTGTCTCTACAATTTCCACAGTCTTTAACCAAAGTCTTTCCAAAGTCTCTTGTTTTTTTTTTTGTTTTGTTTTGTTTTGTTTTTTTTTTTTCTGAAATTCATAAGATGACAGGCACCCACTTCTCCTCCTTAAAATCATCTGATGACCATTCTTGTCATTCGAAAGAAAGGGACAGTTCACAGCATGATGCCCAGGGTCCTAGATCTGCTGCCTTCCTCTCTACCGTCTTCCCTAATCCCTGTCCCAGCTCTGCTTTTCACTTTCTACTCAGTGAAATGTCTGCTCTTTATCTCCACTCTCTGTACCTGTTTCTTTAACTTACAACATAGTAAGTTGCACTTTTTTCTTAAAGACTTAGCCCCAAATTTACATAACCAATGGGAACTCTTCAAAGAAGATCATCTAAATTTCAAACATCATAGCTCTCCCTATTCACTTAGTCAGATTTCATTTTCTCTCCATTCTCCATTTCTGTCACGTAAATGGTTTGTGCACATGGGTGCATGCATGGGCATGGAAGCACAAACATTAAATTATTATTTCCATTGTCTTTAAAATGAAGTGTTTTTTAAAATAAGACAGGGTCTCTGGATCTTTGCCTGTACTAAAGGAACGTGATGACTAACATAAGAGTTTAGAAATTATTTGTTGCATGAAAAGATAGACGGTTGAATAAACTCACACGCACACACAGGGTAGAGCTTCATCCTCAAGGAATTATACCTGTCCTTTGAATCGACATACCCTATATAAACTTAAATCAAGAATCATGTTGAAAAACAACCAGAGATAATCATTTCATCAAGTCTTCTTCATTTTAGAGTACTACCTACATACAGGATCATAATGTAGCTTTGTCTTTTTCATCCGTCTTTCCTCTTATTTTTTCCACTTTTTCTTTGCCCCACCATTTATTTCTTGTACTTATTAAAATTCCTCTGATACTGTGGTCTCTGGTTAAGTCTACCTGCTTAGAAAGCTTCCTTTGTACTTAAGATCTATGACATTTGAGTGAGAATGTCCCCCATAAGCTCATGTGTCTGGACAAAGTTTGTGGCACTAACTGCAGAAGTACAGTAGGTATGGGAGAAGTACTTCAGTACAGGCAGGCTTTGAGAGTTTGAAGACACAAGTCTTTTCAGTTCACTCTCTGTGCTTCATGACTGTAGTTTACAGTGTGAGCTCTCACTTTCTTGCTCCTGCTACCATGCCTGTTGCTCGCTTCCATGCTCACCAGGATGCTGGACTCCTATCCTTCTGGAGCCATACATAAGTCCAAATGAACTCCTCTGTAACTTGCCCCATCATGATTTTCATCACAGCAATAGAAGGCAAACTGTGGCAGGATTGAAGCTTTCTGAGTTTTTTACCATAAGGTGGAGATCATCAGCGTCTAGAATACCACTACCCTACTCCTATGGGGGAAATCTATGTCTCAAATATTTTAATACTTTTGGTAACTGAAGGAAGACGTAATGATCTTTGGTTTTTATTAAATATTAGCATCAAGCAAACAAGAACAAATCAAAAGACAGCAAACTTGTAGACAGACACAAGAGCTACAGATAGGCCATTTTCCTACTGCCTCTTGCACTCTTGGGTAACACAAAAGAATTTGTCAGCCCAGGACATCTTTTGGAATCAGACCTTGACTACGGAATTATGAATCTTCTGATGCTCTTGAATAAGAAAACCCCACCCTACCCCAATCAGCCAAACCCATATCTTGATCACAACGTTTGTGGCCATAGCAGGGTGGTGGGTAGAACGGAAGGTTTCATCCTCAGCTGTATCACCAGTTCATACCCTGGTTACTAGCAAATGTCTAGGATATTCAGTGGTGGCTCCCTAATGTAGCTTTCAGCCTTCACTCAGTCTTAATATCTTGTCAGGACTGATTGCCTGAATACTTAGCTATATCTGGTTTTGGTACAGCAAGTTTTATTCTTTAATGTCTGACGCTGCAGGAGACCAACTTGTTGCCAGGACTTTCAAATTGCAAGCCTCAGTCTTGGACAATTTATTCCTTATCTTTCTTTCACTTGGTTCAGTTCCTTCCCTTTCTTAGGTTTTCTCATTGGTTTAATTAGCTGGAAGTAATTAGGAAGCTTGGCTCACTATTAATATTGAGAAATTCCATAACTGCATTTACTCCTCAATTATGGTCTGTGGTATTAGTATGAAAACACCCAGAATTTACCCCCATTCTATTTTTAACTTGCTAATCTCTCAATCTTTAGGCTTTTATTTAACACACACACACACACACACACACACACACAAGAAGTTTACTGTATTTGAGGTACTGCTTTGGGTCTCTTACAGTTATTGACTCATTTATCTATGCTAACCTGTATAAATAAGGCTATGATGTTTACTGTGTATGTGAGCAAGGAGAGATTCAGATACTCAAAGCAACTTCCCCAGAGTCCCACAACTAGTACATTTGTAAGTTGAGCTGATTTGCTCTTACTTTTTCTTTGTATCACTAAGCCATGAATCAATATTGTAAGATACCTATGTGGATTTTTGATTATAAGTATTGCCCCCAGTTTTCAAGAATGGTAAATTTTCAACAACATTCACTATAATTAATATTCTTACCTTAAATTCTTCATTTAAGTTTTTATTTTGGTGGCCTTGTACATTCCTTTTTTGGTACATACATGGTTCTGGGTATTGAACTCAGGGCCTCATACATGCAAGGAACATGTTCTACACTGAGGTTCATTCCATGTCCATGTCCTATATGTATAAACTCCGGAATCAGAAAAGATGCCGTGAAAATACCATTAGCTACTGTAACTTATTTTACATTCAGAGCCAAAACATTTAACAATCTTTATTCTCAGCACTTGGATGAGTTATGAGCCTCTGATTTCATCATTTTCCACTGCCAAAAAAAAAAAAAAAGACTACTCTGTCTTAGCCTGAGACACCAGTCTTTTGCCGTAAACATAAGTACTTCTAAGGCAGTTTGAATTCATGCTTATTTAGTAAAACATTGGGAGCAGCTTCCTTCATAGAGCCTCCATAGACTTTTGACAAGCTTTAAAGTACCTGGAATGTATTTCTTCCCCAGAAAAGGACTTCGGGTCCACTTGAGAGTTGGTTACTTCAGAATCAGGCATACTACTATTCCACTAGTGAGTATATCTTGTTATGCAGGTCAGTCCTGTAGTATTTAGGGTTGATAACTGGGCTAGATTTTTGATGATTTTTTTCTCTCCCAACATTTTGCAAAACACCTCTGAGTCCTATGAATACCACAAAGAAGGAAGTTTCAACAATTTCAGCTCCATTTTTTTGTGTCTGTATTAAAAAAATGTATTGTTTTCAGCACTAGAATCTTACTGTCTACTTATGTAGGATAGCCAAGATTCCCATCAACAGTGAATAAGGTCCCTTCTCCACATCCTTACCACCATTTCCTGAATAATGTAAAACTCTCTCTTCTAGGTGTGACATGTTTGAGAAAATCATGAACACACAACAGCTGTGACCACATGCAATGAACAGGCAAAAGCAAAATCTGAAAGTGGAAAGGGAACAAGCTGGGAAGAGAGGAGACTGGAAGTAAGAGAGGGACAAGGCAAGGTTGTGGGAGGAAGGGGTATGAGAAAAATGCATTATATACAAATAGAAAACCATCTAATTAAAAATAATTAAGTAAAATAAATTTAAATGAGAATATATGGCAGAAAATTCTAAGTGTAGAATATTTCAACAATGTTTACAAAAATATAATTAAAATTATACATCTCATATCAATATGCATTTTTATGTAGATTTTTCCAAATATGATAGCCACTTAGCCTTTCTCAAGCACATACTTGCATGCATTAACATTTAATTCATTCTTAGCTACTTTCTTTTTAAGCACTGAACAAGCAGCACTGTGTTTGGGCTGGTAAACTTTCAGACCATTGTTGTCCAAGAGTTGATTATGTCGTTTCTGATAGCACTCTAACTGCTTGATAACAAACTTTAAATATTCATATCTCATCATTTTTCTTGATTTGAGTTAGTCAAGATTTTTTTCTTAGATACAGACAGTTATAACTCATGCAAAATAACCTATAATAATTACATTGTAATACATCTGGAGCTAAATGTCAGCTTCAAGACCTTTGGTTTCTGAAACTATAGATAAAATAAAAAGAAAAATGCCATTTGAAAGTTAAACATTTAGGATCCTGGCATATTTCCTACAGAAGTACAGGGCTGTTTTCTCTGTATGGAACAAAAGTCTTTACACATCCTTTAGATCAACAAGTATAATCTACATTGTTCTTCTGTTAAACAAACTAGCAAAGAAATAAAGTGTCAGACATCGGAAAGATCATTCACTGTGTTTGCTCAGTCTAATAGGTATTGTGAATGACACCATCAATGGCATCATTCAATACCAGAAAGTGATTTTAATCAACAGATAAAATTAGACAGTTTTATGGTTGTATAATTGCAAGCCTGACTTTTGTATAAGCCTAAGGTGGTTATCGTTCAAAGATTTCAAAATCAAATTCATTTGAAAGAATCTAATTATGACTTTAAAGAACTCATTAAAGTTAAGTAAACTATACTTTGATGAAGGAGGATTGTGAGTTCATTGTTATACTCTTAAGTAAGACATGATTCAAAATGTAAATAAATACTGGGCACAGTAACTGCCATGAATGTAACCTAATAGAAAGAAGGTTGTTGGAAGATGCTTCTCCAGTGAGTTTTGGGCATTTGAGTGTAAATTCTAGAGGTCTGTGCTTTTTATCTGCTCTGTTCACACACTAACACACTTAGTTTTCCTGTTCAAGTACTAGATTTTCAAAACAGCTTGTGCCAACCATATAATTTGAATGGTTGCTTCATCTTATTTATCTTAGTAAAAACAATTTATTTTATTCTACAATTTGACATCATACCACAGATATCTAGTCACATCAGGTTTGAGTGTTTCCTCTTCCGTTGAGGTCAGATACTACAGCCCCATTGAGGAGAAGTGATCAAAAAGCAGGCTTCATAGTCCTTGCCAGAGACAGCCCTCACTCCACTTGCTAGGGCCCTATATGATTACCAACCTATCCATCAGTTACATATGTGTAGGAGGACCTAGTCCCAGTTCATGTATGCCCTTTGAATGGTGGATTAGACTCTGTGAGCCCTCATGGACCTAGGTTAGTTGACTCTATTTGTCTTCTTGTGGTGTTTTTTTTTTTTTTCCACCTCCTGGTCTTTCTATCCTTCCCTCCATTACTCCTCAAGATCTCCCAGATTCCACCTAATGTTTGGTGGTGAATCTCAACTTCTGTTTCAATCCTCTAATGCATAGATGTTCTCTGAGGACAGTTATGCTATGCTCCTGTCTGCAATCATACCAGATTATCATTAATAGTGATGGGGGTCGGTTCTCTCCCGTGAACCTTAACTTAGCCTTAGGTCTAAGGTTAGGCCTGTCATTTGTTGGTCATTTCCTCAATGTCTGCTATATCTTTATCCCTACACATCTTGTATACAGGGCAAACTTTGGGTTGAAGGTTTTATGGATGGGTTGGTTATCCCCTTCCTCCCCTAGAAGTCCTACCGAGCTAGTGAGAGGTCTCTTCAGTCTCCATATCTCCCACTGGTAGGAGTCTGTAACCGAACTTTTAAATTATTATTTAACACATTTATTTATTACTAAATTCACTTATAACAAACACCAACAATTTCTTAACTATTAATCCTATAAATTCCTACAACCCCTTTAACCTATCCACTAAACCTATTGATAATTATTTTTCTAACCTTTTAGAATGATACAGTCTCTGGGGCAGGTCCTCAGTCGTCAGGAATACAGTCTTTGTTGTAGATTCTTTAACGCACTTAGCAGTCCTTTTTCTGGATCTTTCAGATGTAGATTCGTCAGGGTAAGTTGGTTATTGCAGTTTCACCTTAAATAAGGCTTCATGCTTTCTTCTCTGTGGGAGACCCCAGCCGTCTGCAGGCCAACTTACTTCTTTTGAATCAGGAACTCAGCTGCTCTGCCTCAGTCCTTAAAGCCAGGCACCATTTCCTTTAGGCCACTGTTTGGACAGATCAAACCCCTCTAGGCAAAAGCTGAGCCACAGGGTCCAGTCCTTGGCCTTTTGGTGTCTTGTTCAGGCTTTCTTTGCTCACCGGCTTCTTTCTGCTTCAGGGAGAGAGCTGGCCATCAATGGCCAGCCCTTTTTTCAGCAGGACTCTTGGAGCTCTCTAGCATCAGGGGCCTCTTCTCCTCTGGGCTCCACGCACTGTCCTCAAATAGGAGGAACTCTGTTTCAGCTTAATTTGGGCTCCGCCCACTTAGCAGCTGAAAACAATGTCAGGCCAGATACTTTGTTTCTTCAAGTCTCGAGTCTTTCCTGTTTTTCCTGACTTCAAACTTGTTTTTCAGTCTATTGAGTCTTTCCTGTTTTTGCTGACTTCATGCTGATAATGCTCTTCAGGCCCCGAATACAGAGACAGTATCAGAAACTCCTATATATTTCCTAAATCTAATTTATCTAACTCCTACATATCCCCCTTCTAGTAAAATAAAAAATAAATCTACATATCTACATATACAATGTAAATAAATTGTCTATGTACAATACATAAACTAACTTTAAATTTTTATCAATATACATTAAAGCAAATGTTAAAAAACCTTAAACTTCTCACAATACATAGTTGTATTTACATCTTTTGACAAAAGACATTAAAGCAAACAAAACATTTTAAATTCTTATCAATAAACTTACTTTCTATTACATACAAAACATTTTTAAACTTGTATCAATAAACAGAATCTTAAATTTCTACCAATATAACAAAATAATCTTGAGCTTTTAATAATAAAAGAGACAAAAAAATAGAATGAAGGAAAAAAGAAAATCCTCAAATCCAATTCACAACACATAACATATATCCATTCATTCCAGACGACAACAAACAATCACAACACATAACATAACACACACAAAAACTTCCAACCCATCTTTTGGGAATGGAGTGTAAATATTTTCGGGTACCCTTCAAAAATTGAGATATTGGCCAATTCTCGGGAAAGTTACCTATAGCTTTTATTGTCCAGTCTCTGTAAGATCCATCATTTTTTGGACTAGCGCTTTTAAAAATGATTTGTATGCAAAGTTTTTAAGAAAACAGTGATTGAAGCAGTATGTTAGGTTGAATCTTTTGGCCCATTTGTCTTGTTGTTATTGTCATTCAGTCCTTGGCTTTGAAAATAAATTTTTGCTCTAAATTTGAGCAAATGGAAGGCATAGAACAACTTTGTAAGTTCATTTTAAGGCATCAACTCTGTCCATCCTGGATAAAAGATTGGAATATCATGAACACCATAAACTTAATAAAATATTCTTACCATGCGAAGACATTCATATTTCAGCTAATGGGAGGTTCTCCCTGGTCAGATCTAATCTTTATAAGTTTTGTTGGTAACCACATTTTTTCATTCCCTGTAGACACATAGGCATAACCACGTCCCCATCTTAAAACCATTGTAGGTTTCCACTCTAAAGTTAACATATCCTTATAATATATTGGTTAATTTAATTCCTCCGTTTTTTGTATAATCCAATGTCTCTCAGCTGTAGTGGTACCCTTTTTACCAACATTTAGGAAATTTAAAATTAGTAATGTATTGTGTAATCTATCCCTGGGATTCTTTAATTCCCCCTTTTGTTTAAAAAGCATCTCTTTTAAGGTACGATTAGCTCTTTTTACAATTGTTTGTCCTGTAGGATTGTGTGGTATACCAGTAACATGTTTTATATTATAATATGTAAAGAATTGCTTTATCTTATTAGATACATATGTAGGAGCATTATCAGTCTTAATTTGTGTAGGTACATCCATAAATGTCATTATTTCTAACAAATGTGTAATAACACAATCAGCTTTTTTAGAACTTAAAGCAGTTGCCCATTGAAACCCGGAGTATGTATCAATGGTATGATGTACGTACCTTTGTTTTCCAAATTCTGTAAAGTGAAAAATATCCATTTGTCAAATTTTATTTTTTTTAGTATCTCTAGGGTTATTACCAGCAGGTAATGGAATTTGGTTATACAAAGAACACGTAGAACATTTTTTAATTATTTTCCTGGCTTGTTGCCAGGTAATAGAGAATTTTTTCTTTAAACCTGAACTGTTAACATGATGTTTCCAATGAAATTTTGAGGCTTTTAACACATTTCCTATGAGTAACTGGTCAATTTCCTCATTTTTTTGTGCCAGTGGACCTGGCAAACCTGTATGGGATCGAATATGGGTTATATATAATGGATTATTTCTACCTCTGATGACTTGTTGCAATTGTATAAATAAAGAAGTTAATTTTGTGTTATCGGGAATAAATTTAGCAGTTTTTATGTGCAACATAACTCTGTCTGCATATAGAGAATCTGTAATTATGTTAAGAGACTCTGGAAAATCTAATAACACCATAAGGATTGCATACAATTTTGCTTTTTGAACTGAGGTATATGGACTTTTGATTACCTTGTTGATTTTGTCTGTCTTATAACCTGTCATTCCCATCTTGTTAGCATCAGTATAGAAGGTTGGTGAATCAGGAATTGGTGTTCCCTTTACAATACGAGGAAGAATCCAAGTAGTTCTTTTTATAAATTGTATACGTTTGCTTTTTGGAAATTTGTTATTAATTTCTCCCAAATAATTACTGTAAGCTCTTTGCCAATCTTCATTGATTACCCACAATGACATAATCTCAGCATTAGTAAGAGGCACTACTATTTCAGCCGGGTCCATTCCTGATAATTGACGTAGTCTTATTCTACCTTTTACAATTAATTCAGATATCTTTTCTATGTATGTCTTTAATTTTTTTACTTTGTTTATGTGGTAAGAAAATCCATTCCATATTACTATCTTCCCATTGCATAATAAGCCCTGTAGGAGAATGAGTTGATGGTAAAATGACCAAAATACAATCAAGTTGGGGATCAATTCGATCTATGTATGTATCTTGTAATCTTTGTTCTACCAACATTAATTCCTTTTTTGCCTTAGCAGTTAAACATCTTGGACTGTTTATATTTGAATCCCCTTGTAATGTTTGAAACAAATTACTTAATTCATGAGTACTTAAACCAAGGGTGGGCCTTAGCCAATTTATATCTCCCATTAATTTTTGAAAATCATTAAGAGTTTTCAATTGGTCTCTACGGATTTGTACCTTTTGTGATCTTATTCTCTGTTGACTTATTTTATAACCCAAATAGTTGATTGAATCTCCTCTTTGTATTTTTTCAGGCGCAATTTTTAACCCCCATAGTGGTAGAATTCTTTGTATTTCCTTAAATAAGTTCTCTAAAACAACTACATCAGAATCAGCCAACAAAATATCATCCATATAATGATAGATAATAGATCGAGGAAACTGCTTACGCATTATTTTTAATGGTTTTTGTACAAAATATTGACACAGAGTTGGACTATTCAACATTCCCTGTGGAAGTACATTCCAACAATACCTCTTGATTGGCCTACTGTTATTAAGAGTAGGTACAGAGAAGGCAAACCTTTCCCTATCATTTTTATGTAATGGAATTGAGAAAAAGCAGTCTTTTAAATCAATTACTATTAAAGGCCATGACTTTGGTAACAGAGAAGGTAAAGGCATACCAGGCTGCAAAGGACCCATAGGTTAAATTACTCTATTTACAGATCTTAAATCTGTTACCATTCTCCATATACCCGATTTCTTTTTTACCACAAACATAGGAGAATTCCATGGGCTGGTAGACTCTTTTATATGACGAGCCTCCAGCTGTTCTTTTACCAATTGCTCAAGAGCCTCTAATTTTTCCTTTGTTATGGGCCACTGTTCTTGCCACACTGGTTTATTTGATAGCCATTTCAAGGGTAGGGCTGTTGGAATTTCAGCAGTGGCCCCTAGTATAAATTTGGAAACTCGATACCTGGGGTGTCCTGTGTTTGGACACTAGATATAGCTTGTAGTTGTTGAGTACTCACATCAATACCTTCCTCAAAAGTATCTATAATCTCAATGTCTGGGGTGTCCTGTGTTTGGACACTAGACATTGTTTGCAATTGTTGTTGAGTATGCATATCAATACCTTCCTCAAAAGCATCCATCATTTCATCGTTTGTTATTTCTGGCATTGTAGGAATATTAATTTGAGTACTCCATTGTTGTAAGAGATCCCTTCCCCATAAATTTATGGGTACATCAGCCACATAAGGTCTTAACTTTCCTGTTTGTCCTTCTGGCCCCACACAGTTAAGCCATCGTACACTTTGTTTTACATGTGATAATTTACCAATTCCTATAAAATGTGTAGGAACCCTTTGAAGTGGCCAGTTTGAATTCCAAGACTCATGTGAAAGGACAGTGACATCCGCTCCCGTGTCAAGCAATCCTTCTATTTCAATACCATTCACTCGTATTTTTAATTTTGGTCTCGTATCACTCACCATTGTTTGCCAATACACACATTTTCCACTATTTTCGACTGCTCCTGTTCTGTCTATTGGAACAACCTTGTCCTTGGTGTAAGGAAACAGCAGCAGTTGGGCAATTTTGTCCCCTGCATTAATTGTCATCTCTTTCCATATGGATGTCATAATTTTAATTTCTTCCTTGAAGTCTCCATCTATAATACCTGGATGTATAAAGAATCCTTGACAAGTTAACCCATTTTTTCCAAATATTAATCCTATTGTCCCTGATGGTAAAGGACCATAGATACCAGTGGTTAACATATAACATTCATCTGTTTTGGATAATGTTTTAGATTGATCTGTGGTCAAATCTAAAACTGTAGTACCTTCAGTAGCCTGTAAAAGATCAGCAATAGTTAATTTTGTTCTTCCTGCCTGTCTGTTTCCCTCTGGTTGGATGATGGACGACGGTTCACATTGTTTTGGGGGGCCTGAACCGGTAGGCCCCTCCCCTCGTTTCCCGGCAAGGGATTACCTCTGACATCCATTTTAGCTCTACAATCCCGGGACCAGTGTTTACCTTTTCCACAACGAGTACAAAATCCTGGAGACCTTAACCTTCTATTGCCATTAAAAGCCGTTCGTTCCCTTCTATGACCATGTTCACCATTAAAAGCCATTTGTTCCCTTCTATGACCATGTTCTGCAGAGTCCAGGTACCTATCATTTCGAGTTCTGGAGGATTCAGCCTTACGATATCTTTGGAAATGACCAAGTTCACCATTTTTAAAGCACTCATTAAGACCCCTAGCAACTGCCTGTGTTATGACATTAGTCTGATGCTCTTGAAAACCAATATCAGCTGTTTGTCTTATCCATTCATCTACTGAGGCTCCTCGAGCTTTCAATGGCCTAATTGCCCTTTGACATTCAGCATTTGTATTTTCATATGCCAAGGCATTTATCAAGTCCTGTCTGGCATCAGGGTTATCTATATCTCTCTCCACAGCTGAAGTCAATCTCCCTAAAAAGTCTGAGAAGGTTTTTTGAGGACCTTGAATTATCTTGGTAAATGAAGTAAATCTTTTTCCAGCCTCAGCCACCATATCCCAGGTCCTCAGAGTTGTAACACGACATTGTTCGATGACAACATCTTTAAATTGAGTCTGTAACCGTATGTCAGCATAAGGTCCCTCACCAAGCATTTGGTGGGTTGTGACATTTATTTCCCTTGTCATATTTTGTTGTTTTAATTTTGTGGCTTTATGTCTCCACCATGACAACCATTGTAATTGTTGGCTACCTTTTAGCACAGCTGATATCAGTCCCTTCCAATCTTGGGGAATGACTCTATTTTGTAAAGTCTAATTATTTATCATCTGTTTAACGAATGATGAGTGTATTCCATAAGAGATAATAGACTCCTTAAATCTTTTTAAATCTAAAATGTCTATTGGATGCCATGTTAATTCCTGATTGAGCTGACCGTTATTATCAGGCCTAAATTGAAACATAACTGGAAAAGCTGATGGTGATTGTGTAGTACCATGTAGCTCCTCTGGAGGCGCATTTGGTTTTACATTAGCACCATTACCTACCTGGTTTCCTACTGGCACATGTGGCGACTGTGGAGACCTAGCTAGAAAAGAACTTGTCATTTTTTTAGTTGTAGTCACCTGTCCTGTCAGAATTTTTTTAAGCTCCTCAATCTGTATTTTTATAATTTTTAATTGTGTAACAGACGTCTTTCTTATGACAAACAAATAAAATAAAAAAAAGTAAACAGCATAAAACATTTGGTCTGATTGAAAAACAGTGTAGAGGTCAGCAGTAAACATTGTCATATTGTCAACAACTGGCATCATAGTTTTAAAATCTGTAGTTTTTTCTATAGTTTTCAAAATAAAATTACCCATAATGCCCCACGTTGGGCGCCACCTGTAACCGAACTTTTAAATTATTATTTAACACATTTATTTATTACTAAATTCACTTATAACAAACACCAACAATTTCTTAACTATTAATCCTATAAATTCCTACAACCCCTTTAACCTATCCACTAAACCTATTGATAATTATTTTTCTAACCTTTTAGAATGATACAGTCTCTGGGGCAGGTCCTCAGTTGTTTTTCAGGCCCCGAATTAAGAGACAGTATCAGAAACTCCTATATATTTCCTAAATCTAATTTATCTAACTCCTACAGAGACAGTATCAGAAACTCCTATATATTTCCTAAATCTAATTTATCTAACTCCTACAGGAGTCTCAGCTAGAGCTATCACCATCTCCTCTTAGGTCTCCAGCTCATCTGAGAGATAACCCTTCCTCTGTTTCCCATCTTTAAACTAGCCCACTCACAACCTGCCTCTTCTCTCCCCATAGTGGATCCCTCACTCCTTTCCCCCTCTTTCCCTTTCCTTCCCAGTTCCCTCTTTTCATTTACTTAAAGAAATTCCATGAAGATCAAAGATAAGACAAGGCTGTCCACTCTTTCCATATCTACACAACATAGAACTTGAAGTTCTAGCTAGAGCAATAAGACAATTAAAGGAGATCAAGGGGATACAAATTCAAAATGAAGAATTCAAAGTATCCCTATTCACAGATGATATGGTACTATACATAAGCAATCCCCAAATTCTACCAGAGAACTGCTACAGCTAATAAACACCTTCAACAAAGTGGCTGGATACAAAATTAAGTAAATAAGAAGAGTAGCCCTGCTTTACACAAATGATAAGGGGTTGAGAAAGGAATTAGAGAGACATCATTCACAATAGCCACAAACAAAATAAAGTACCTTGGTATAACTCTAACCAAGCAGGTAAATGCCTATAGGACAAGAAGTTAAAGTCTCTGAAGAAAGAAATCGAAGAAGATAGCAGAAGATGGAAAGATCTCCTATGTTCATGGATCAGTAGGATTAACATAGTAAAAATGGACATCTTACCAAAAGCAATCTACAGATTCAATGCAATTCCCATCAAAATACCAATACAATTCTTTACAAACCTTGAAAGAACAATTCTCAACTTCACATAGAAAAAAACCAAAACCCAGACTAGCTAAAAACAATCCTCTATAATAAAAGAACTTCTGGGGGCATTGCCATTCTTTGCTTCAATGTACTACAGAGCAATAGTAATAAAAACTGCATGGTACTGGCATAGAAACAGATTCGCTGGTCAGTGGAATCAAATCAAAGGCCCAGAAATAAGCCCACACACTTATGGACACTTGATTTTTACAAAGAAGCAAAAAATATACAATGGAGTCAATCTTACTATTGTTGGACTCAGTAAAAATGCATAATAGTTTTGAAGCAGAAAATAATAATGAGCGATAAGATTTACAGAACATCTATTAGTAAATTTTTTTGAGTTAGCATAAAAATTGAAATTATTTTTGTAAGAATATTACCTACATATAGAATATCTGGGATGTATATTATATTCTCCAAAGAAAACATACAATAAATAACTAAATTATCTAACAAAAAGTTCACAGGCAACCAAATCTATCCCAACAGAAAAGAGATGCACAAACAAACACTGGAAGTGACATGTTACTTGCTTTTGGACCCCGTTCCCCATAACTTGGCTGTCCTCTGGCCTCAGTGAGAGAGAGAGTATTATCTAGCCCTGAATCGACTTAATATGCAAAGTGGGCTGATACTCATGGGGGACTTCCTCCTTCCCTGAGGAGAAGGGGAGGGGTGAATGGGGGGGGAGGACGTGTGTGAGGGAAGAAATGAGAGGAAAGGAAGGAGGGAGCTCTGATCAGGATGTAAAGTGAATAAATAAAAAAATAGTGGAAAAAAAAATAGGAACTTCTCTTATTTAATGGAAAGTCAGCCTTTCTTTTGGTGTAATGTTTTCTGAATGATTTAGATGTGTCTCCTTTAACAAAGCAAGGGTATATATACTGTAGCTATTTCTCAGAGAGTGAAACAGTCCCTGCAGAAGGGAGATGTCAGATATGTAAGAGCCAGGAGGTTAGTCAGACTTACAAAGCTTAGTAAGCTCCTGAAATTTACAAGATTCATATCTTGTAAATTTATCCTCGCATTCCTTCCTTCACACACCCTCTCCCCCATTAACCCCTCCCCTTCTCCTCAGAGAAGGGGGAACTCCCCCATGATACCAGCCCACCTTGGCACATTAAGTCGCTTCAGGACTAGACTCATTCTCTCTCACATGTTATAAAACCAGGTTTTTTTTTTTTATAAGTTGTATGGGGAATCTCTGAGTAGCCAAGCTGCCTACAAGATGTGCAGCAAGCTCAAAGGATTCATGAGCTGTCACCACAGCTGAGGGTAGAATTCTGGCTAATGCAGCAGCCTTCAGATCACTTATGTTCCTACAAGAAACATTTCACCTATGTTTCTTGAAGTAAATGCAAAAAAATCAGTGGTTTATTAAAATAGTGGAATTATCTCTTTAGATGTTGTTGCTACTCTGTCTGGGGAGAACAGACGCCTATTCATTTCTTCCTGAGGAAAGTTATTCAACACCAGGCAAGATGGGCTGAATAATCATTGTTAATTGATTACAGACTGCCCTACAGTGATATGACCATATTGTTTCATAATATTCTTCATATTAAATAGCTGTTTATTTTAGAATGAACACCCCAGGGATGCTTGCAGTGTCTTATTCACAACAGCAAAGCTTCCCATAAGCTGATAATTGGTAAGTAGGGAGTTTCTGTCATAAGATGTAAAGTATAGTTAAAATATGGATTATTATGTAATGAAAAAAATGGGTGCTCTGTAGGTAAAGGCAGAATTCACCTCACATTTCTTTATATTTGTGTTTCTGTTTATGTCATCAGTATGCACTATGTCAATCCTTATACTAGGTACTGATAGCTTTCATGCCTCAGGCACAAGGCACAGCAATCCTATCTGATAGATATTGTATTTATTTTGGCATCTCCAAAAATTGTATTACCCCAAATAGGAATAAAATTGAATTTTGAACCTTAGTCTCTTAATCCCAACCCCTTTACATTGTGCATGTCTCCCCAGCAGAATCTCAAGAATATTAAATAAAAGAACTGTCATTCCTAAACTTTAGAGTTCTGGGGGTATTTCTTGAAGAGGGACAGGAACAGAATAGAAAGGGGCACTGTCATGTGTTCAAATGCAGCAGCAGAGCAGATAAATGAGCTCCATTTGCCCACCTGAGACAGCAAAGCCCTTGTTTTGGTGATAGAGCACTGACCAGAAAAGCTAGTCAAGAAAATGATGTGGTGAGAGTGTGTGAAGAGACAGTAATCAAAGGAATGTTGCCTGTCATGACCCACTTACTGTCTAAAAGCTATGATTACACGCACAAATGCTACGCCAGTAATTTGTAAAAGAGAAGGTAGAAGATAAAGCTTAAATTCTTCAGATGTGACCTATTTCAGAATATTCCTACTTATACAGTGGTATCAACATCTTCTTCTGAAGATTGGAGTTTAATGAGAATTAATATCTGAATATAAACCACCTTTACATTCCATTTTGTTTTAATACTTTGAGCACTTTTGTACAATGCCATTAAAATGCTTTCAGTTGCTTAGTTTAAATAGAATTTTCTGTTCATTCATTTTTTGAGAATTTTGTACATCAGTATTATGCTTACATAATTTCAATTGAATTCTCTCCTCCCTCCAGTTCCTCCCATACTCCCCCAACACAGAAATTAATTATCAAATCCATAACCCTTTCTCTATAATTCCTATTGTTGTGTATTGTGTTGGATGATATATCAGGAAATTTGTCACTGGAGAAAACTGATTCTGCTTCCCAAAGCAATAGTGACTAATTGTTGAAGTACTTCATCTAGGGATGAAGACCATGTAAAATTTCTTTCATCTGCACTGATATGTTAACTGGTGTGGTCATTATACAGGTCTTTTTTGGGAACCACACCGTTGAGACTTCATAGAAGGTACTATGTCACAGCAGGTATTCTGGTTCTCTGATTCTTACATTGTTTCTATACCCTCTTCTTTGATATTTCCTGAGCTGTGGGTATAGGTCTTATGTTGTAGATGTTCCAATTTGGGCTGGGAACCTCACAGATTCTTTATAGTTGTGAGTCTCTGTAGTACCTCTTCATTCACTAAAGGATAAATAACTAGGTTTGGGGTGTAAGGCACTGGTTCCCTTCATTTGTGCAGGCCTATTAAAAAATGGAGCATACTCAAAGGGATATTATGCTGTGTCAGGGATAATCAATAATTTTATATGTAATAGTATTTCTTTTATGAAATTGGGTACACCTGGTTTTGGTGTGTATGTGTTTTTAACTGTAATAATCCTCTTGGCATTTTTTTCATTAGTGGGTACAAAGCGATCCTCCCTATTCTATAACTAATGTATTTCATCAGATTTTAGAATATTTATACCTGTTTGCTTCTTAGTTCTATTTGCTTGGAATATTTTTATTCTGGACTTTTATCTTAAAGTAAATATATTGATGGCAGTGTACTTTTTAAAGGCAACAAAATGAAAGATTCTGTTTTTTTTTTTTTAAATGAAATCAGCTACTCTGTGCCTTTTTGTTGGGTAATTGGGTTCATTAACATTAAAGACTATTATTTAAAAATGTATATTGGTTCTTGTTTAATTGATTCTTAGACTTCTTTTGATTAACTATCCTGGTATTGTTTATTTATTCCCTGTGCACTCTTGTGTGTGTTTATCCTTCTTATCCGACTGAAGAATTCATTCTAGTATCCTCTGTAGAGGTGACTTAGTGATCATAAACTTCCTTAATCTGTTTTTGTTGCAGATGGTTTGTTTTTCCTTCTATTTAATGGATAGTTTTGCTGGGTATAATATTTTGAGTTTACAGTGTGGTATTTCAGATATTGGAAAACTTTTTTTTTAGGCTTTCTTGCCTTAATTGTTGAAATTAAATTTTTTTAACAGTTTCTGTTGAAAAATTGGCTGTTATTCAGATGAACCTGTCTTTGTAAATGACTGTCTTTTCTCTCTCACAGTACCCATCCTTCATTATTTGTTTTTAATGTTTTAGCAGTAGTATCATGCAGAAGTTTTTTTTTTTTTTTTCTGGACCTTTTGGAGTTCTGCAGTTCTCTTTTGTTTGGGCATCCCTTTCCCTAGTGCTAAGAAATTTTCTTTTATGACTCCATTAAAGATATTCTCTATAACTTTGCCATTAATTTCTTCCGTGCTTATAACTTGAAAATTTGATCTTTTTGTGATGCCTTGAAGCTCTCCTCTGTTCTGATCACATATTAAAAATATCCTCTGTTACCTTTACTGAGTAATCCTATTCCTCTACTTTGTCTTCCAGCTGTGACTCTCTATTTCTCATAGTATCCAATCTGTTGGCAATGCTTTCTATTAAGTATTTTGTTTGTTTCTTTTGATTTCATCATCATTTCAGTTTTCTTTTCTTTAGCAAATCTCTCTCTTATTGGATTCAATTCTGTTTCTTTGATTGACTGCCATATTTCACTTTGCTCTTTGTTTTTGTCTTTATTTGAGAAGTTTGACTACAGTGATAGGCATTCTTTTAACTTTGACTGGATGTTCTTCCAGGTCATTATCTTTGGAGTTTGTTACTCTTGCTATGTATGTGCTGCCATAGTTTTCCATGTTATTTCTTGTCTGAAGCAGTTTGTTAGTCATGTGTTTCATTGTTTTTGCTCAAATCACCTTTTCTCTTTCAGGGTAAGCATGTACTATATTTGGGACAGGATTATGTTATAAGAGTGTTGATAAGTATGTTTTCTTTAGTGAGATTTGTACTGAGAGTTACATTGTTGAGAGTACACCATTGTCTGGCTGAAAGGACAATATTTAATTATCCATCCACTCATTGCTGGTCGTCTTCTCTGCTGCCTTCTGGTGTGGTTTTCCAGGTCTAGTTGTTCTATGCTGAGTAAGATGTGGTCAATCCAAGAAAAGGGTCAGCATATCTTGAGAATTGAGTGTTCAGTTAGGATATGTGTACTCCTCTGGTCTTCAGGTGGTTGATATAGGTTCTGTGTGGTGGACTTTATAAAATTGGCAGTGCAGACTCTGTGCTTTTTATTCAGTCGTAGAGGCTGGGTTCTCAGTTCACTTTGTAAGTTCACATCCTCATGGTACTTGGGTATCAGGGCTTGAGGATAGTGAGTGGGTGATGCTCAGCAAATTTCCCTATTATTTTTTTCCACATTCCATCTTCACAAACTATAAATCTGAAAAGGGACTGATTTATACTCTAATTAAGGCCATGAGCTTCCATTTTCATGAGCACAAAGCCAAAATAAGCACAAGAAGCATATAAAACTATAGGCAAAAATCTATTAGTTGCAACAGGCATGATATTTATTTACTGTGATTCCTTTCTAAAGCAAAAGAATTTTCAGGGTTTTATTCAGGAATCCTGTGCATATTCATATGGGGATTGGTCCACATGTAAGCATCTTTGGTTTAATGCCATGAAGATTAAAATGATGGATAGAAATTCCTCTGGCCTTGTTCCTTTTATGCCATAAAGTTTTAGTTGAAAACAAGTGAAAGAGTGTATTAAAGGTACAATTACACAGGGCTTTGCCCCTGCCAGTGTCTTCCTCACTTAGTGGCTAAAATTACTGAGAAAATAAATAGTATACATATTTAGAGCCAACCTTAAGACACAATTAAACAATGGTCAGTGGATTTGCATCCTCATTTATTCTATTCCTACTAAGTGAATTACCATTAAACCTGATACACAATATACTTTTAATTATATTTTATCTTCATACAAATTGAAATCAAAGGGACAAATTTTAGTGCCAGATTTCCTTATGCATTTATTTATAATAGTATGTCAACTTCTGGTTTAAAATTTTCTGGAAAATTAAAAAAAAAAATAAGCTCTCACCCTGACCCAATCTAAACTTGCTTTAGCAAATTATTGCAAATGTTCAACAAACAGTATTACAGTATTTTGTAATAATATGATAAATAAGACATCTTTAAAGTTTCAGGGTAAGTAATTTTTGAAAATTTTCAATTAAAAGCAAAAGAGTTTGAGGCCAAAGTAAATACATAAATTCAGCAACTTTTAAAATAATTCATCAAATTTTTTGTGATTTTCACTAATACTTACTAAGGATCATCATCACCACCATCTTAGTATAAGTGTTCAATTTTAGCATTATCAGTGAGACTGATCATAGAAAGCAAATAGCTGTGAAGTTTTCTTGCCTTTCCTTGAATGCTGTGTCTTTTATAAATATTCCCAGACTCATATGTAGTTTTCATCAGTGTATCTTCTTCTTGTACATGCCTAGTAGAGATCAACTTTGACAGTAACATTGTGAGCAGGACTCATGTTGACTGTTGGGGGGGCAAATTTGGTTTAAGATGTTGAAGGAAGGGGAAATATTCGCATTTGAGAAAAATCTCCCAGTTAATCCAGCACTATTTCAAGGCATTTGATGTTTAAAAAGTAGCAATTCAGAACATTCATACTTCCTGACCTATTTTCTTAACCTTAAAAATAACAAAAGACTGTTTTTTATTTTTCTTAAATTCTCAAAATTTGATGATTTATTCTTCTGTCTCTGAGACTCTGTGAGAATTATAGTTTGTCTTTACTAAAAACGTTATAATTTCTTATGATATGGTAAGACCTTCTAGTTGTCAGATACTGACCATTAATTTAGTTGTTATATTTAGGAATTAAGCAGAAAACATAGCTAAAGAAATGCATTCCCTTCATTACCTTGCTTTCTTCTCTCAGATAAAAGTTGAATTTAAGAATTCAGCAGATGAGGGTCCAGCAATAATTGGGACATCTCCAATGTAGCTCCTACACTTAAGGCTCAGGAAACATCATGAAAGAGGGGGGAGGGAAAATTGTTAGAGCCTGACGATCAGAGTATTAACTGTGTAACAGTGTCTTCTAGGCAACATAGGATTGTTACATCCAAGAAATCTTAGCAATATGATTATCTAAACAAGACCTGCATAAAGATCATACCAATTGACATGGTAACAGGGATAGGGAACGTTTCAGAAGACCCCACCTTTAGACTCTACAGACAGTCAATGGCTGCTGAGAGAGGAAGAGAAAGCCAGTTTCCTTCAGCAAGGAATATTCTGATAATTTATTCAATCTCACCTGGTCAACCCTAAACACGTACTTATGAGTGACACTAAATTAAAAAGTAGCAATACAGAACATTCATACTTCCTGACCTATTTTCTTAACCTTAAAAATAACAAAAGACTGTTTTGTATTTTTCTTAAATTCTCAAAGTTTGATGATTTATTTTTTTGCCTCTGAGACTATGTGAGAATTATAGTTTGTCTTTACTAAAAACATTATAATTTCTTATGATATAGTAATATCTTCTATATATACATACATGTATATATCCTACTAATAAATATATATATATATATATATTTATATATATAGAAGATGTCATGCATACAAGAAAGTGGTGGGGTATGTAAGGAGTTATACAGGAGTGCTGGCAGGATGAAACAATATAAATACAAAAATTATATTTTGTACTCACAAAAAAATTAGAATAAATCTAAAAAAAAAGTCCAACAGAGATACTGGATAATTTCAAGTACAAAATTCTATTATTTTATTTAATTGTGTTTATTTTGAATTTACAAATAAAGCTGCATGGATTAACTTAATATTTATAGGCATATGGGTATAGAACTTGACAAATGTATTAATTGCCATGGTGAACTCTTCATAGTGAAAATAGTTAAGGTCCACACTACTGGTGAATCTAACATAGCCTCACCTTAACCAAACACACTGTAGAGGAGATCTCTTGAATTTAATCTTCCAGTCTTATCCTCATGATGTAGTCTCTGGATAACTTCACTGCCAGCCTTCTCCAATACCTAAGTTGCATCCTTAGATAGCAACCACTCTACTCTCTACTTCTATGACAACAACGTTTTTAGATTCTAGACATGAGAAAAGCCGAGTGGTGTTTGTCTTTCTATTTCAGACTTACTTCAACCAAAATAATCATACCATATTAGCATTTCATCTGTGCTGCTGTAAAGGATGAGTTAGCCAATTGTTATGGTAGAAAACATCACCACTGTGTGTGTATATGCCATATATTGTCTTTATGTATTCATCTAGTTTTTGTGACTTGCTTCTTTTTTTAAAAAATCACAATTCTGATTGCCTTGTGCGTGTAAGGCAAGCTTTCTATCAGTAGCATCCACAACCTGCTCATTTGTCCCTTGAAGGGCACAGTTGATTGAATAACTTGCCTATTGTGAATAGGACTGCAATAACAGTAGGAGTGAATATATACTATTATTTACTCCTTTAGGGGGTGCAAATGTTTTCATTATTTGTTTTCCTCTGAAGACTTTTTTTCTCTGTTAACCTCATATTACATACAGTGTTTTGTATCCAACTTTCTACTGGGCATTTAGGTTTGGGTCATGAAGTATACAAACAATTTAAATTTCATATGCATATGTTGAAACTATATACCTGCTTCAGCAGTCTATTAGAAAAGTCTCTACTCTGACTCTTGGTTTGACATAGAAGTCCAGTGGTATTTCCAGTATTAAACTCTCATAGTTTTATTACAGGCAAGAATTGTGTCGAGTTTCTCAAACTGCCACCTCAGATTGTCAGCTTGTATTAAACTTATGGTCACTTAAAAGAGCCAAATATTTCCCCATAAGGTACTTTCAATGTCTTTGTCTGTGATAAACTGGATTACAGTCCATCAATCCAATATTATATTTTTTACTTTATTACTTTTATTTTATCCTGTCAGCTTTTTCTTCTAACTTATACCTTATAAATTTTTGATATATTTTAGTATGTATGTTATGGGTCTTCCCCCAGATGCTTGAAAAGTATGTTTTAAGTAAGAAAAGGCCAAAGGGCAATTTTTTTGAACATCATTTTGAATATCTACTTTCCTTTATGCTTAAACTTGGAATAAATTTTTTTCTTAGGAATGAAAAAGCACCTAATAAAAGTATTAGTCATTCTTTCCCAATTTAATTGGAATTTTATATTTCTTTTTAAATTTTGAACCATGAAACAGTATATGTCATTTAAAAAAAAAAGGAACTCAATAATTTGAGAGAGAGTAGGGGATGGGTATAGTAGAGCAAGAGAGGGAGGGCAGGAAATGATGTAAACACAGTCAGTATTCATGAATGAAATTCTCAAAAATATTATACATTTTAAAATAAGGACAAAAGATCATATTGTAAGCTTCATTTTAAATAGGAAAAAAAGTGAATATACCAGATTATCTAAATGATTGACCCAATCAGTTCACTCCACAAAACATATTCATTTTTGAAATCTGCAGCAGTCTTTAGTTGTAATTGATGCTTGTCAAAGTTACTCGAGTTTCATTGTTATTACTTGCCTTGGTTTTTAAGTTGTGAAATCTCCCTAGGCTTTTGTTTCAAAAACTTGCCATTCTTCTCAATCAAGAGTCAGTACTGTTAAGTTTAGACCACATAATGGCAGGCTCTGGAAGCAACACTGCTCAAGATCGAAGTGCATTTAAACACTAACTATGCTTAACCTGGGAGTCAAAGTCAAGCCAAATTCACTCTTTGCTGCAAAAAGTCAGCCCAACTTGTAAGAGAATGCATAATAATATGCTATATATTCACCTGCTGCTTCTTTGTGCTAATAATTATTACTCCACTAACCTCAGTTCTAAATGGCCCCCTAAGCTGCCCCTGCATGTGCTTGTGAGTGTGCATGTGCATGTGTGTGTGTGTTGGGGGAGATATTATTTATTATTCCTTATCTGAGTGACCAATACCTCTTAGTTAAGTGTGATGTCTTAATACCATCAGCATGATTTTTATTTGGAATACAATTTTCCTAATTTACATTCTTTGTCAAAACCCCATTTTCTGTTGAATTTCCTACTTCATTTTCTCATATCCATCTAGTCTATGTAATTGATTGGCTACCTTGTCTATGCCAGAATACTCTAGTACTATGTTCTCTGGCTTGTTTATTAGCTCAAAGATCTTCAGTCTGCCTAGACTGTCATCTCTCACTCATTTATATAATATACAGACACTGTGTTCCAATTTGCTGGCTGGTTTGGGAAACACTTGTCTTACAAATTCAAATGCAGCTACTAAGCCTTGTAGGGAATTAGTTTTAGAAAATATTTAAGGGTTTCTGATACAGTCTCTTAATTCGGGCATGAAGAGTAACTTGGCTGTGAGTGATTAGCTTATCAGCTTGTGGAAAAACAAAGATGAAGTCAGGTGAAAACAGGAAACAAACAGGAGACTTAATGGACTGAAAAACAAGGTTGAAGCCAGGAAAAACAGTAAAGACTTAATGGACTAAGAAACAAAGTATTTGGCCTGGCATTGTTTTCAGCTGCTAAGTGGGCAGAACCCAAACTAAGCTGAAACAGAGTTCCTCCTATTTAAGGACAGTGCATGGAGCCCCATCCAAGAGGCCCCCATGGCTGGCTTTAAGGACTGAGGCAGAGTGGCAGAGTTGCTGATATGAAAGAAATAAGTTGGCCTACAGATGGCTGGGGTCTCCCAGAGAGAAGAAAGCATCAAGCCTTATTTAAGGTGAGACTGCAATTTACCCTGACAGATCTACATCTGAGATATTCTAGGAAAAAGGACTACTAAATGAGTTAAAGGGTCTACCACAGAGACTGTGTTCCTGATGACTGAGGACCTACCCCAGAGACTGTATCTTTCTAAAAGGTTAGGAAAATAATTATCAATAGGTTTAGTGGTTAGGTTAAAGGGGCTTTAGGAATTTGTAAGGTTAATAGTTAAGAAATTGTTGGTATTTGTTATAAGTGAATATTGTTAATAAATAAATACTTAATAATAATTAAAAACTTCGGTAACAAAGCCTCTGTCACTTGTTTTGCTGCTGTGAGATTTATGACTGCATATAATGTCCTAAGTTTAGTCAGGTCTGACAATTCGCCCTCAATACACTGATTCCTGTGTACAGCCAAACCATCTCCATAACTGCTTATCTGTCCTCTTTCTAGATGTGTCTCTCCAGGTTCTGGATCCATCTCATACTCCTTTATAACTGCAAATCATTTAGCCATTTAGTATATAACATTTTCCACAAAGTAGTAAGAGCAAAGTAGTGGAGAATATATATGCAAATTGGGTAAAACTGTACTACAAATAAAAGCAATACTGATGGTATTAGGACATTATAATCAACTAAGAGGTATGCATTTTATATATATATATGTAATATATACCTCTGTTCTTCAAGGCCCTTCTTACCTGTTGAGTTTGTGAAACTTGTCACTCTCCTATTTTATAGGAGCTGCTTATATATCATATATCAAGATTTTTTAAACATGTCTGTCTCTTCTATTATGTGATTGATACCTGAACCACATAGATATTGAGTCAAGCATTTGTCACTTTCTCACATTACTCATGCCATATTTGGGAATACAGGTAAGAATGAAATACATGATTTTAAGTTTTTGTGGCTCACTGTTGCTGGAATTTTTTATTAGTTTTTTTTCTGGCTTGTTTTATTTTATTGAAGATACTTTTTTCATGCAATATATTCTTTTTATTGTTTCTTCTCTCTCTACTCCTCTTTCTTTTTTTCCCATATCTGTTCCCACCTGGACCCACAACCTTTCTATTTCTCTTTAGAAAAAAAAGTAGGCATCTAAGGAATAATAATAAAATAAAATAAATCAGAATATAAAAACAAAGAATCAAACAAAAAACAAAAACAAGAAAAAGTGCCAAAGAAAAAGCATAAGAAACACATACAGATGCAGGAAAACACACATTTGCTCACACAGGAATTCCATAGAAAACAAAAGCAAGAACCTTAACATACGTACATATGAAACTCTTTCTACTTCTTCTTCAGAACCTTGCGGGGAGTGATTTTATTGCGACATTCCTTTTAGAGTTCAGTGTTTCAAGGTCTCTCATTCTCTGCATATTGTCTGACTGCGGATTTCTGCATTCGTTCACATCTGAAACAGGAGGAACCTTCTCTGATAATGTCTAAACATGGAATGGATCTATGAGTGTAGCAGAATGTCCTCAGGAGTCATTTTATTGTTACATTCCTTTAGCAGAATAGTAGTATTTGGTTTCCTCCACATCCCTTAGCTTTCCAGTCTCAGTTGGCCACCTTAAAAAATGGCAGGAATGGCTCTTGAATGGAGAGGGCCTTAAGTCCAATCAGATTTTGGTTAGTTACTCCCAATTTGCTCCATATTGCACCAGCATATCTTGCAGGCTGGTCACCTTGCAGACTGAATATTTGGTAGCTGTGTTGGTATTTACCTTTCTCCTTTGGCAAAATAAATGAATATATATGGGTGAAGCTTCTCTTCTCCATGTTCAATCAGTTGTGTAGGTGTTGCCTAAGGCAAGTTTATCTAAAGTTTTACTGCCATTTTATGGAGAGCTACCAATAGTTTTGGCAATAGCCTGGTTTGTTTAGGCATTCCTATGAGATCTCTTTTGCCAACAACTTGATTAGATGCAATCCATTCCTGGCACTGGAAGCTTCATTCAGTGATGAGAAATGTCCAGGGTTCTGTCTCCTCATTATTTGGTGATTTCATATAGATTACCTTCATATATGTATACAGAAGCTTCCACTGTATTAGGTTTCCATACAACTGCTCAAATGGCTCTTAGATTTATCTTTCCTTTTCCATATGTCCTCTTTACTACCTTCTTTTCTCTTTCTTCCCGTTTAAACCTCTCATTTTAGTCATGTCCACCCATGTCCCTTGCACCATCCATCCAGTCCTCTCCTGTTCTCTAATGTACTCTCTTGTCCACTCCTATCCTCTCTTGTCTTCTCTTGTCCACTCCTCTCCTCTCCTGTATTCTCCTGTCCTAACTACTTATTCTATTTCTCCTCATAGGGAGACCTATTCTTTACTCTTAGTTCCTTGCTGACTATCCAACCTCCCTGGTTATATAGAGTATAGCTTGTTTATAAATGACTTAACAGCTAACATCCACATATAAGCAAATATATATCACATTTGTCTTTAATATATATATAACTTCCATCCATTTACCTGCAAATTATATGACTTTTTAATGGCTGAGCAATATTCTATTGTGTAGACAGAATACTTTATCCATTCATATGTTGATAGAAATCTATTTTTTTCAATTTCTGGTTATTATTAATAAGGCAGAAATGAACATGGTTGAGCAAGTGTCTCTCTAGTAGGATGAAGCATCCTTCTGGGTACTTTTTCAAGAATGATATAGCTAGATCTTCAGGCATTTCCACTGCCAACTTCCTGATGAACCACCACACTTATATGTTTGCAGTATCATTACCAATGGATTTGTGTTTCCTTTACTCCATCCTCACCAGTATGAACTGCAATTTGTTTTACATATCTTTGCCATTCTGATTGGTATAAGATGAAATCTCAAAGTAGTTTTGATTTATATTTCTCTGATGACTAAGTATGCTGAATATTTTTTAAGTGCTTATCAGCCATTTGTTTCCTCTTTTGAGAACATTCAAAGGTATCCTAAAGTAATATTATATTTTTGGGAATACATTTGAGATATCCTTGTATTTGTTTGCATAAAGAAGAAATTGTTGCTGGACTCACATAGGATGCTTGAGTTGAGGTATATATGACTGATGTTGAAGCTTGGCTTGACTTTTGCCTTAAAGCTGAATGGTCCATGCCGTCATTAAAGACATTATTCATCAGCCTGAGTTTCTGCTATTTGGATCAATTAAACTAACTGAAGTGTGCTTAGATATGAAATCTCAGCAGAATATCCCTTTCAAAGGACTGATATCTCCTCACTGACTGCAAGAAATGGATTTTCTGTATATCACTTTAAAGGCTATATGAATCTTAAAAAAGGTGACCACCAGTCAGGCAAGTCTGACCCTTTCTTCTTTGCCTTTAAATCTTCATAATTTTCCCTGCTGTTTATTGGGAAAGAAACTATAGGAAATGTGAACAAATGAATGTGTCTACAGTATATATTTACAAAACTCAACAACAGGTAATGTTATGACTCTGTCCATAATTTAGCAGCTACATCTCTTAAGTATAAGCTATATCATCTCTGTCTTATGAATAGTATTTATTAATTATTATTAAATTATAAGTATTATATTCTCCATAGATAGAGAACAATATAGACATTAAGTTATAACCTACATTAGCTATAGTAGGACAATGGTTTTTAAAATGTTACATGTTATCTATTAATCCCATTAGCACCTGTATTTCACATTTCATTCACAGAGCCTTCTTAAGCAGTACACATTGTTTTACATGTTTCTTTGCTGTAGAATTTCTAATGACCTATCATTTTAAATATTTGCATGGGCAGAATAGAGGAGGCAAGGCAGAGCAATATTCACAGGGCTGTTTGTTTTCTCTTGCTGGTGCTAGCATGTTATTTATGCTTATGTATAATATGATATTTATGGTATTTCTCTAGCATGACATTTATGTCTTATCATCTGCTAGCTGAATCTGACTATGCTTTCTCTTTTTCCTGTTTCTAGTTTTTAGTTGATAAAGTTTAAAGATTAGTGGCAGATATAAACACGCTGTTTGTCTACCTGGTGCTTATTCAAAACAACTGCTTGTTTCAAGATGGACACTAGATAGTGGATGTGTTTATCCAGAAAGTTCTAGGTAGATCTCCTGATTCTATCTTTCTAATGTCCAGCCGTAATTCTTTGCTCTAGTGGTAGTGGGAGTTGCATTTTTAATCAATGCTGCTTTGCAAGTCAGAGCAGTTCTATATTAGAGACAGCCAGGTATGGCTGTACAGAAATAGGCATAGGTATTTGTCAGATTAAGACCAATGACTACATTTCTATCTTGCTTATTGTTTCATCATCATGAACAGTCTTTAGACAGATGGTGGCAATCACATCTAAAAGTGAACAGACAGCATTATACAGAATATAACACAGCTTCCCAAAGCTTCCTGTGACCAGTGCATAAAGTCTATAGCAAATGTATTCATTACTTTTCTTTCTCTGTGATCAAATGCCTGACAAGAAGCCATCAAGGGAAGAAAGGTTTATTATGGCTCGTGGTTTGAGATGGTACAGCTCATTATGGTCAGTAAATCATGGTAGCAGGTGGCTTTATATGGTGGAGAACAGTGCCGTTCTTTGCTTTTATTTCATTATACTATAAAGAGGAGAGAGGGTGAGAAGTGTGCCCGGGCTATAAGCCTCAAAAACTGCTCTCATATAGCTGCTTCCTCTAGCTACCTTCTCTCCTCTAAAGATTCTATAACCTCCTAAAACAAAGTCACTATCTGGTGACTAAGCACCTTATGACATGAGCTTGTGTAGGACATTTCATATTAAGATCATATCAATAATGATAAACTCAATTTCTGTATTTTGCCAACTGTACTCATACTATATGGTGGGCCAAGTTAGTCACCTCTCAAAAGGGCTTTCTGTTGGACAAAAATATAGAGATACTGATGTTGAAAAAGATAAGATGCTACATGTTAGACACTAATTCCTATCAACAAAATGGTATATCCAATGTGGATGTAAAATACTTGTCCCATAACCTCATATCCACAATCTTCAGACTAAATAAAGCAGAGTACTTCTTTAACTTGACTTAAATAGTAATTCTAGTCATAACATCGGCAAGTCAAAATTAAAAGAAATGGAGAGACCTTTCATTTCACAGACCAATTTCAAGTACATGTAGGGCCAAGCATGTAACCTAATGAACCTAAATGGTAAACAGACAAGCAGAGATTTGTTTGTTTTCTCTTTGCTCTTGACTATGCACGTGGCGTGACCAGCTGTCTGGACTCCTGCCTTTGTCTTCCTGCAGTGACTCATGATAACTTGAAATTGTAAGCAAATAAACCCTTTCCTCCCAGATGTTTTCTATCTGGTTATTTTATCAGAGCAATAGAAATGAGAGCAACGTCTAAACAAAACTGGAAGCAGTTTCATATTCCAACTCTTCTTTGCTTGTTGGCTTCGCTTTTGTTTGCTTGTTGGTTTCAAAACAGGAATACAGTCCTGAATATGTCACAGTTCTTTGATCTAAATGTGAAATGTCTCCCATAGGGATCTTGTCTTTGAACACTCGTTCTCTGTTTGCTGGCATTGTTCTGGAGGATTGTGGAAACTTGAGCAGCAGGTAGAATGTCCCTGTTAGCCATCGGTCATTATGGGCAAGAACTGAGATGAGGTTTTATACCTCAGATTCACTTCTTTTTTACTTTCTATTCTGTCAAACTGTAGTGGGGCAAAGCATCCCAATAGTACATTACTGAGACCATGAGGTTACTGTCTTTGCTACTCATTCCTATCCAAAATAGATAGCCTCCCCTCAAATGGCGATGTGAGAACTGCCTCTTCCCTCCCCTCAAACAGTGCTACTTCTCTCCTATAGTGATTCCGGCCCAGCATTTGGATACAGCAATGAGAACACTATTATTTTTTTTGTTTTCTCTAAGATCAGACAAATTTCAGACAAAAGTTCAATTTTAATTTTATTTATTTATTTATTTGTTTGTTTGTTTGTTTGTTTGTTTGTTTGTTTTTTTGAGACAGGGTTTCTCTGTGTATCTCTGGCTGTCCTGGACTCACTTTGTAGACCAGGCTGGCCTCGAGCTCACAGAGATACACATGCCTCTGCCTCCTGAGTGCTGGGATTAAAGGCATGAGCCAACCATGCCTGGCAAAAGTTCAACTTTTCAATGTGAATTTTGCCATTTTAAAAAGATTGGTTCTCTATATTTAAAACATTCGGTGCACATAAGAACATTTCTTCCAACTGGAATATCTTTTATTTCTACAAAGAATAAAAGATATATTTCAAAGATCTTTGGATTCAAGTCAGGTTACTTAATGTTTGCTGTAATTATATTAAAAAAACAACTAAATTAGTTTTTTTGAGTGTTAATGCATTGTGGTATTTCAGGTGAATTTCTTTATTTTTAGAATATGAATGCTGAATTATCCCAAAGTTACTCTTTATGCTAAAAACTATTCCAACTGATTTAGGAAAAGCAAAACTAACAAGTACATAAAATGCATATTCATTTGTCTCTGTGTGCATACATGTGTGTTTGTGTATAGAACACAGATGTGATAAAGCAATCGCAAGTAATCATATTAAATACTTCATTTTATAATTCTTGAATTTTTCCTACACATTTCAAAATTTACAAGCTAAAGTACTGACAGAAAATAACTTAAAATTTTTGACATATTTCCTGGAATGATGGCTCAGTGATTAACAGCATTTGTTCTTGCAGAGGATCCAGGATCAGTTCCTGGCATCAACATGATGGTATACAACCTTATGTGTAGCTCCAGTCCCAGCGAATTATATGCTTTATACTGAACCCCATGAGCACCAGCCATGCACATAGAGCACAGAGATACATGCAGATAGAACAAATCTACACACATTCAACAAACAAACAAACAAAATGAGATGAAATATTTGTATTTTATTCTGAATTCTACTTCACATTTTTTTCTTTATAGGTTCAGTTGGTTGACATAAAAGTGCTTAAAATTATTGAGACTGCTTGTCCTTATTTAATAAGCACCTTTAAAAGGGCATGTAGGTAAAGTCAAGCTGGTAGCATGCTTTGCTACCATGCAATAACTCCATGTTGGATCCTTAGCAGCACATCAGTCTAGGCCTCATAGTGCATGTCTGTAATCCTAGCACTTGGGAAGATTTTATAAATGCTAGGATACTCTCTAGTGTAGAGTGACTTGTTCTAGGCTACACACCCATTTTCATTTCTTTATTTCTTCTCTCTCATTTTTAGATCCTTTCTCAAAACAAAATAACATTTAAAAAGCTTTAAAATTTTGTGTCCAAATTAAAAATAGAAAGATGAGGGACAAAATGTGTAAAGAAGCAGTTGCTTGTGGCCCTCAATAGTGAAAAAGTATTTCTAAGTTCTTCCCTGTCTTTGTGTTTTATAGTTGAACTTGAATTGTGAAAACATCCCTCCTCCAGTCTAAAGGATCTGTGATTAGATGAACTGTATGGAAACTATTTTCATCTGAGTTATCATAACACACAAATGAAGAGTGTCATCACCAACGGCACTTATTTACAGGAAACTAAAATAGATTTTCTATTCCCAAATTTATACATTTTATGCATTCTAAAATAATTCAGTTGCATGAACTTGGGAACCAGTAGACAGATATTAAATAACTAGAAACAATAAAGTAGAGATGTATCTCAACTTTCTGTGTTTCTTTTATGAGCATCTTTGTGACAGAGACAATGTAATACCTGCCTCAGGGTCTGCATGTTCAGGTACACAGAAGTAATTTTGAAGGTTACTAGTTTTTTATGTGGGCAACTAATCATTGATTAGCAGTTTTGTTTGCTGTGGGGGAAACCAATTACTTATCACAGTGGCTTAAGACAACAAAACACAGATATTTAATAAAGTGTATCATGAATTCTACTAAAAAAGTTATAACTGGGAATGGAAAAGGCTCATGCAATTATTTTATATCAGGTTTTATATATTTAACCAAGAAATAATTGGCACTAACATATACTTGCTTATTAAGATTTGTATAGGTACATAGCCTTTTCTTAAACAGAACCTAATACTTCTTAGCCAGTTATTTCATACTAGAAAATACTAGAAGTAGATGTTCCTATAAATGCTGCTTTGTCTCATCAGATAGACTTGTGTCATGCAAGACCAAAGGATGAGAGCTCAAATTACTACCCTGCTAATCACCTCTAAGCACACAGAATTTCCTCTAATACTTATAAAGTTTACTTTTGAGCATTACTGAATGAATTCTGCTAAAAGATTCTTATGACCTGTTCATGTATTAAAGTTGCTAGTTGCTGAGGAAGCACTGGTTGTCTCTTATGAAGGTTTTTAATGAGTCATCTAGAAATCACAAGGTCTGTGCTGTTGGCTTTCTGTCTTTCTGGAAAAGTCTGTCTCTTTATATCTTATTATATTTACCACCCCTATGTATCAGATAGAATGTCTTTCTGACATTGTTGTACATACCTGTCTCCAATAACAAATTGCTTTTTTTTAAATCTCACCTATCATTCATTACCCACTGCTGAGGTAATATTTGTTTATATACTTAGAAAGTAAACATATAGTTTAACAAATACATATAATAGACACCAATATACAGTATATATGTATATCTCAATAAGTCTTGTTTCAGTTGACAATATTTATAATTGCATAAGTAAATAACTCATATTTTGAATTTTAATTGTGGTAAGAAATAAATAAAAAATAGTTATGTGACATCCCCTCAGGTGACCCTCATTACAAACCTGAGAAGTAAGTATTTTGAGCCCAGTTTTGTAAAACTTAAAATTAAGAAACAAAAGACAACCCCGTGTTTCAGGGTTAAAACTAAGTGTCCAAAATCAGTAGTCTGGTAAGCGAAATAGTTTGAGTATAAAGTTGATGTAAACTGTGGCCTAATTACCTCTGTTTTTTTGTATTGTATTTATTATTATTATAAGAGAAAGAGCCATTTGTTGGACTGAAAGGGGGAGCTGTTGGGGGAAATAAGATATACCTTAAACTGTAAAAAAAAAAAAAAAAGGGAAGAGGATGGGGGGTTGAGGGTGGGAGGGTGGGACTGAAGGGGGGGAGTAGGGAGGGGATTGCTATTGAGATGTAACTTTAAGAAATAAAAAAAATAATAAAGTTGATGTTAAATTCCAGATCTGACTTCAAGCTTCCTGCACTGTCTGCTAGAACAAACTGCTTCTCATAAAGCAAATTGGAGCCGGGCGGTGGTGGCGCACGCCTTTAATCCCAGCACTTGGGAGGCAGAGGCAGGCGGATCTTTGTGAGTTCGAGGCCAGCCTGGTCTACAAAATGAGTCCAGGACAGCCAAGGATACACAGAGAAACCCTGTCTCGAAAAACCAAAAAAAAAAAAAAAAAGCAAAATGGATCATCATAGGACTGCTTTTGGTCAATTCCAAATCCTTTCTCTAAAAATAGAAGGAAAACACTAAAAGACTTATAGATAGTTTTCTCCATTCTCAAGTTCAAATCTGTAATCCAGAGTCTGTTTACACTGTTGCAAGACAATCTGAACAAAGAAAAAAGATCATTTTTCTTTATAGAATTGAAGGGACTTACATGTAGAAGTCAGGGTCCCATTTAATTGGAGAAAAAAAGGCAGAGGTCTTGTTCATTATGACTGAATTGAAGTTAGTTGCCTTGGGGATAAAGAAAAGCTCTGACTTCTCATGGTATTGACACATATGCTGCTGGTAAGAACAGGTGAATGCTATAAAAGTATAGGAAATGGTGATGCATACCTTTAATCTCAATACTTGAGAGGTAAAGGAAGGTGGATCTCTGTGGATGGAGGCCAGCCTACATAGGGAGTTCTGGGACAACCAGGGCTTCATAGAGACCCTGTTTCAAAAATGCAACAATAAAACAAACAAATGAACAATAAAAACAAGATAAAAATAAATGACTGAAAAGTGGGAGGAGCCAGATCTTTGTTGTGGCACTCCAGTAGGGTGCTTCCTGGATTCTCCAACATGAAGGTGATCAATTCATTAAGGATTTGGTTTGGTGGAGGCGTGTTGAGGAGCCTGATCTGTTTCTATGTTTACACACTCCAGAACAGATTTCCAATTAGGGAACATGATGAACTCATGGTGTCTGAATATCAGATCTGCTCTGCTGTCTCAAGGCCATTCCTCTGTCTGTGTTCTTCTAAAGTAGATTTAAAAGTCTTTGTCACCATTGTCACTCAGATTGGGCCTTGTTCTGTATTTTCATTTGCAGCTGCCAGCTTCCTTTTATTTTTATTTCAATTGTTTAAAATTTATTCCCATAAACTATAGTCCCATACAATTAAGTGAAATGGAATTTGAGGATAATGATGACATATTTGGATGGCAATGCATTGTTACATGCCTCTGCTGATGTTATTTGCTTATTTAATTTGTGTACTTAAACCATTTATTTAAAAAAAATATAGATCAATGAAAATCCAAGAACCATGTTGTGGGAGACACTTATGGTTTAGTATCTTCTCTTTTATGATTATAGTACAGTGTTTGGAAGTTTATATTTTATTAGAATGTTCAAATTTCACTTTTAAACTCACTTGACAAATCGAACTAATTTTAAAAATTATTTGGAACATCATGTTAAAGTGGTTTGGGGGCCTTCTGAATCGTTATTTTTTCTAAAGGAAAGAAATAATAATAATAAAAATAGTTTTGACAGCCTTGATCTGAAATTTACTGAAGTTTCTCAATTGCCCCAGGTTTTTAAGTGGATATCTGTAGCATGAGCCGTTGTGCTTGGGCCAGTAAGGTCACTCAGAGGTTAAAGGTGATTGTTACCAAGCATGAGCCCATGAATGATTCTCAAGAGTCACATGGCAAAGGACAGGATCAATTCCTGACAGTTGTTCCCCAACTCTACTCACATGTCCTGACACACATACATATATACACATACATGTACATGCACACACACATACTCATATGTGCATCTGCACACACACGCACACACACACACACACACACACACACACAGACACACACACACACACAAACAAATGTAATACGAATGAAGCATTATTCTTCAGCTTTAATTTCTTTAGATCCTTAGGTTAGATTCTGCATTTCCTAAGACGGTCAATTCAAAATATAGTGAATGGGATTTTCTATGAAATAGATGAAGAAGACAAGTTTGCAAAAACAAGCAAAAGATTCAAACATCTACATGAGGAATTAAAACTCTGAGTAGTTCATGTTTCTTATATAGTTACTCATTTTCTGTCTTTTGGGCATTGACCAACACAAATAAATCATTTTACAAACATTTCATGTCTTGTAGGATTTACAATTGGTTTGCTCTTTGAGGTATTTTGTTTTGCCATTAGGGAAATATCAGAGTTTTGGTAGCTTGTCCCATAGCCAAACAATGCTGTCTCAGAAGAAATATCAAACATGACCCTAATCAGATTTTACAAATAGATTTGGGATAAAACTGAGCAATAGGAATGAAATAATAGTTAACATCCAGATAGCAGGTACCATGGCCAGGATGTGCTCTAAGGCCTCCCCTGTACGAAAGCACTTGTAAAGGACACACTGTACGGTGCTCCACTCCTGTTACTTGTTTACCATTTTGCGAGGGTGATGTGCTTCTATCTTTGAACTTAAAGCAGAGCTACTTCTTAAAGATTCCAGTTTGTTAAGTTACTACAAATTACATCTAACAGAGAAACTACAGAGACTCTGGGGCATTGGGTGAATTACATAGTTTAGACATATCCAGGGACCCTGCATTCCAGTCTCGCCATTTCAGCAGGAAGAACTTTGTGGCAGCTGACCAAGAAATTTAGTTTTCTAAATTTACTTTCTAAATCTTCATTTACCAGTGATCATTTTCGGAAACAATATCTCCTTGACATTAAAAAAAGATCTGTACTGTTATGCAGATACTTGTCAGTTTCTTCATATTGAACACATCTAAATAGCACCTGACTGATTGTCTCTTTCACTTTTGATCCATTTATAGGCAGCTGAAAATTCTTGACTTTGTTATCATATCTTCAGACTTCACTTGCGCCCATTCCACATGAGTAGAACTTAGGTAAATACTAGTTTTATACGAAGAACAGAAAACAAATCTGTCACAGCATATCTGATGTAAATTTTTTGTCATCACAGAAATGTGTAGTCAGATGTCCAGTGGTTATTGAAAATGATCTGAGACTTGATGGTGACAGAGGGTCTGCTCAAGTCCCTAGTGGCTTCCATCTTCATACATGTTAGCAGATGTGCTGAATATAAAGCAACCTAATTACCCATTACTTAGATCTGTTACTTCTCAGGCATCTCGGGTATGTATGCCACACTTAAATCCAACAGGGCTATCATCTTTAGGTGGTGCTTCTTAGTGACACACTATTATGTAGCAATTTCTTCTGAGATCAAACTTTCCATTTTGGAAGGTTCAGTAGAATGCAGGATATTCTAAAGGGAAGTGAAACACTCTATCCTGGAGGTAAGCTCATTAAGACTCAGGAAGTGAACAACTCAAAAGTCTCAGGAAGTCCCTGGAGCTAACCAGATTCAGTAGGTACCTCCCTTCTCAAGCTTATATGAACTAGAAGTCTACTGAAAGTCAATACTCTCAGAGCAGCGAAGATGCCTAAAAGAGTTTCAGATCAGTCTAAAAACAGGAGACAGAGAATAGCAAAGCTGCTTAAAGAGGCTCAGATTAACAGTCGAAAAATGTAATTTGTAACCTCTTGAGCTGACTGCAAGTTGTACAGTGAGATCCAGGTCTCTAGCTTTCATTAGCTGTCACCAATGGTGGCATGGATTTTGGTGATCCATTTATCTTGAATTATTCCTGTTTCAATAACCAGCCCTTTACCTATTCTCCTATAAATTAATCCAATAATAAAACAAAACTCTAAAAAACCACACTGATTCTCAAAGTTGGACTTTGATGACATCCTTACTTTGGTCTGTTGTTGATTATCTATCCAGGGAGAACTGACATCTTTTCATATTTCCCCAGGAATAGTGACACACAACACACACACACACACACACACACACACACACACACACACAGAGAGAGAGAGAGAGACAGAGAGAGACAGAGAGAGACAGAGAGACAGAGAGACAGAGACAGACAGAGAGGGAGAGACAAAGAAGGGACATAGGAACATATAGTTTCTTAAAATTGTAAGAGAAAGAAGTGAGGTTATGGATTCCTGCAATGTTCTTTTCTTCTCAGCTTTGCATTATAATGGCATACATTATCACTAAACTGGTGGCTCTGCTGAATACCTTGCATATCAATAATCACCTGAGACTATTTAATATTTGTGGAAACAAAATAGGCTGAAAGCTTTCTATAAGCACAGGACATATCTATGGTCCTATGAGAATCTTGTTTTTTCTGTCTTTTTTGTTGTTGTTGTTGTTGTTCTGTCTCTGCTAAGGTAGTTTCAGAAGAAGGGAATAGATTATACCCCATAGCCCAAACAAAAACATGCTTTAATTCAGTATGCCAAGTGACTCTAGGTATCAAAAATGCAAACTCTGAGTGTGTATTGCATCAACGTTGTGAAAAGCACTCTCTATTTTTTTTTTTTTAATTCCTCTGGTAGGTTTTCTGCCTTCTTTCTGAAAACCAGGATTTGCCTAATTTCTTTACTTATAAAGGTTCTAGCAAGTTTGATTCCTGTGGCTTCTCCAAGTGAAGCTGAGGCATTCAAGTCAAAAGACTGTGTGTGCGTGTGCTGGCTTAGACCCTTGTATGACCCGGAAAGTAGTATTCTCTACCTTATTAGGGAGAAGTCAGACAGACATACTGCTGGTGAATAGCTGGAATGGGACTGACACACCTTGGTATGGATGTTAAAGGATCTCTGCACATCCTGGCAGAATGCTTCCACCATTCATTATACTGTTTGTTAAATCACTCATTACATCAGGAAGCTAAAATTATTAAGAGCTTGATTATTGTAATGTGTGTGATTACTTCACTGAAAAGCAAAGGTAAAGAGACAAATAACACCAACTACAAGAACAACAACAAAAACAGTCTCTCATGGGTTTGGAGAGATGCCTCAGTCAGTAAGTGCTTGCTGTGCTAGCATGAGGATGTGAACTTTATCCTGAGTACTCACAGAGAAAACCAGGCTTGGTAGCACATGTTTGTAACCCCGGGTCTTGGGAGCCAGAGACAGGAATCACCCTGCAATTCATTGGCTACTACTCAGTATAACCTAATTCCTGAGCCTCAGGATCCACTGAGAGACCCAGTCCTGAAGGAAAAAGGTAAATGGCTCATAAGGAGCATCATCGGAGATTGACCTCTGGGCTCATATGCACATACACTCACACTCACATATTCCATGCATACAAAAAAAATGCTACTAGTATATTTCAAGGTAGTTGCTATAGTAATAATCTGCTTATGATTTCTACTTTGTGAACCAACTCTCTTTCAACTTTCCTGTCAAGAAGTTGCCACCAACTATAGGATCAATTTCATCTTGATTGTAAAAGCGATATGCAAAAGTGTTCACATACCTCATACAAACTGATTATTATAGACTTCCACGCTGATATTCTCATTATCTGTTGCTCTTGTGCTCTTTTAGGGGTCAAAACAGATGAGATTGGGTGAGTAGATATTATAGCACATTTTAATTCAGTTCTTATGTTTGCTGTATTTAAGAAGAGCTTGATCATTTCATAATGTACCTATCAGAGTCAAATTTCCATTACACAAAACGTTTTCCTTCTTTTCAAATTGTCTTCACTCACATGTCAATGAATTTTACACTGAGATTGCATTCATTTTTTTTTCTGTTCACTTGATTTTTAATAGTCAATAAAACGTATGGACTGTGATGTCTAAGAATCTTTATGACCTAAAAGAAAGAGATCTGGCTAAATGGAATTTTGAGGTCCCATTCAGTCCGGGCGTTCTGTCATCGGCCAACCATAATGAGAGACTTCTGAGTCTCCCACACAGGAATTCTACAAAGCAACAAAAGAACAATTTTCTACAGATTACTGTAGTATCGCTATCAAAGATCCTTTTTCTTCCCTTCACAATGCACTTCCGTTTATGTCATTCAAACTTTCTCTCATCCTAGGAAAAAGATGGAAATCTTAGGTGATTTCGCAAATACTACTACCATATGCTAGAATTGGATTCTGTACCCATCCTCCAGTCCTAGGGAATGAGCATTTTGTACATAAGTACATGACATATGCCAGGGCCAGATGGACTGACAGGACATTTTAAGGAGGTACTAGACATGCATTTAATAACATATTATGAACTTAAAAATTGCTTTTGACTATAATACAGATTTTTCCTAAATAAGAAATTCTTGTAATAATGCCTTAAAAATTAATTACGCTTATACATTAATTTATACTACAATGAAAAAACATAACAGCTAATAGAAATTTGAGTTCCTTTCCAGTTTTTCATAAAAGTCCAGAGCTTCAGATTAATCAGCAACACAACACTGTATTATTTTTCCTTCTAAATTAGCATATCCTACAGTAAGGCAGAAGTAATAGGATGTCATTAAAGCTCCATTAAATGAAAACTATAAGCCATTCATAGTTTGAGTTTAAGTTTATCGTATAAAAGTTAAAATGGTTACAGATCAAATACATTGTGTTCACCGCCAGAGTATACTTTATCATCATTATTGCCCTCTTTTCCCACTGCATCCATGCTGCACGTTTTAAAAGGTCTTTTGCTTATATTTTATGTCTTTAACGTTTTCGTATGTGCATGTGTATTTCTCTGCATCTATATGTGTTTCTTGTGGTTTTGGCTCTTTTTTGTTTGTTTTGTGCTATTCAAGTTTGTTTTTATTTTATTCTCTAAGTGTAGGTGACTATTTTCTTTTTTCTTCCTTTTTATTATAATGTTTATTTATTACATCATGTTGCATCTCCATCATAGTAGCCTCTTTACACCCCTCCCTGTTCCACCCTCCGAGCCTCTCCTCCCTCTCCCACCCATCCCACTCCTCCAATGTGGAGTGTAGGTGACTATTTTTTAATTAGAGAGAACAAGAATGGTGTAAATGTAGGCAGGTGGAGAGGTGAGGAGAGTCTCAGAAGAGTTGGGGGAGAGGAAACCATAATCAAAATATATTGTAAGACAAAAATCTTTTTTCAAAAAAACAATTTTCAAAAAAATTATGGCAAAAACAAAATAATGTAAAATAATCAAGTAAAAGACTGATTGGAAGACTCAAGGGATGTCTCAGTGGTTAAGAGAACTTGTTGCTATTGTAGAGGACCCAGGTTTCATTCCAAGCACCCATATGCAGTTTCTCAACCATCAAAAATTTCAGAGAACCTTCTTCTAGTCTCTATGAGTGTGAGGTGCACATCACTACATACAAGCTAACAGTCTTATAAATAAGACAAAAATAAATAATTCTCAAGAAAATAAAACTATATTTGCTTCTTTTTATGTAAATTCTTATATTTTACTGAATTGATATAAGCATATGATTTTATATGTGTATTTTAAATTAATACATTTTACATGAGTACCAACTAAAGTGAGAAAATACAAATGAATATATAGATAACACAGAAAAAATTAAACATATATTAATTATATTCCAAAACCCACAACATTTTGGTTCTGAAATTAGCATAAAAAGATATTATCAAACACCATTTATCAATAAAACTCTTATGCATCTATAAATTTCAAGTTTTATATGAAGGATTTATTTGATGAGTCTTCTTCTGTTAAGATATATAACTGAGACACACCTGATTATTTATTTTTTAAAAATCAGTGTCATATTATACTTTAAAATTAAAAACTCATTCGGGAGTTATTTTCTGTATTGTAACTGTAGTTTGCCTTGACTTAGATTCCAAGATTCAGACCTTGGCACAAAGATTCCTATGAGCAGGCTTACCATGGAAACGTTTCTACAGTAAATAAAAAATGTAAGTGGCAAAAACAGGTAGGTCAAGAGGGGAAGTGGACAAATCAGTGTGAGGTTTTAGAGTCCAAGTCTGAACATGTTTGCAAGGGGTGCTCCATAGCATGAACACTGTCTGAGGGTCTGATCCTGCTGGAAGCAACAGGACTGGCCACTCATCAGTCAACACATACAGCCTAGGAGGCTGGGAACTTCCAGGACATTAGTGGATAAAGTAGTTCTCAGAGCCAAAGGGTCATATCATAAAGGAGAATTGTATCATAACTTCTTAGAAACAGATTTACATGGAAGTTGGAAGTGAGGCTCAAAGAAATACCAAGAGGAACCTAAGATGCCTCAGCTGAGGAAAATAGCAGCTGGTTTATATTCATTAGAGATGACACTGTATCAGTTATGTACTCTTTCCAAAAATGTAGTCATATGCAATATGATTCTATGTAGTTATGCCTAGAATTTAAAAAAAAATTACTTAAAAGAGAAAGTTTACAATAAAAAATAAAAGAAGATATCCTAACAACCAATTTTCTTCTATCAGATATAACTTCAGTTTAATTTTCTACAAAATTGCCTTACAATGGTTGTCTACGTCATTAACCTGCTCATGGCTGTTAGGTATGACTATAGCCTTTCTAGTTTCTAAAGAATACCTGTCATTCTATGTTGAGAACAATTGAGAATACAAATACAGAAATAATTAGTACAAGTATTTGTAGAATGGTGTATGTTTCACCCCAGATAAATGCAATAGATTTTGTGATTTCTAGATATTTGTTCCTTAATTTCATTTTACCAAGTTGCTATTTTTTACAGAAACATTTTAAAACAGAGTCATTATTATGAGATGAGTTAAAAAATTAGAAAAATAAATGTATCCTTCAAGTTTCTCAGACAATTACAACAACATAATTTTATTTTTAAAGAACTCTAAATTGTCTCTTATTCTTTATGTTTACTTTCCATATTGTTTTGAGCATCTATTAATTTTCCAGGGAAGTTACTATCAATTACAAAAACATTAGGAAACGTAAAACAACAGAAATTTATCTTTTGAAGATTTCTAAGTCCGGGAGTCTGAAATTAAGTTATCTGCAGGGTCGTCGTCCATTTGAAGTCCCCAAGGGAAAACCTTTTCTGGTGTCTTGTAGCATCTGACGGCTGTGAACTTTACATGGTTTGTGGCAACAAAACTTTAAACTTATCTCCCTCTTCACATTTTTCTCCTTCTGTGTTTCCTCTTTGTAAAGTGTCATTCTAGCTGAAGTCAAAGCCCTGTTTACAGCCTAGCCCGATCGTTCACACACCCATTACCCAGTGTACAGGAACCTGAGAAAGGATAGTCTTAAGGTGTAGTCCAACTTCAGCTACAAAGTGAGCTTAAAGATAGTCTAGACTGTATAGTAAAACCTTTTCTAAAGAATTAATTAATTAAGCCTTCTTTAATCCTACATAATCATGAACTTTAATTACATTTAAAAAGACCTTATTTCAAAATAAAGCCATGTTCTAAGGCTGCAGATAGCTGGGAATTTAGTGACGAGCATCATATGGCCCACTACACACCTTGAGAAGTTTCAGGTCTGTTTAACTGCACAGTCGGGACACTCTCCACCTTGCTAAGTGTAGGTGGGTAATCCATCCTCCTCTTACCATATTTATATAGGTCATAATTTCTCAAGGGTTCTATTTTAAACCTATGGTCCAACATAGGGACTGTTTTTGCTTTCAAAAGTATTTGACTAACCTAACTATGGTCACACTAATTTTAAGCCATATCAAGTATAATGTATCACTTTATCCTTATATTATATATATACATCTGTACATTATATTCTCTTGGTTTCTAAGGACTAGTGTAGTAGTATGCTTTTTCTTTTTTATCACAGATATGTCCTCCTCATTCATCCTTCCTCATCCAACACTGATGATGCATTTTGTTTCTGGAAATTGTTTAGCATTGTTGTACAGTTCTACATTACTTTTCTTCTAGACATTTGCATTCAATAGGTTCATGAAGCAAAGGCCTTAAATATCCTTTTACATTTAGTTAAATGATTCAGAGATTTAATCCTGTGACTGAGGAGTTCTAAGCCAAAGGGTGGCTAATTCTAATGTAAAGACACATTGTGCAACATTGTGAGGCATCACAATAGATAAATAAACCCTGTTGATTTTTCTTTCTTAATTTCTACTTTGTAAAGTAGACTGATTACTTAGATGTCTCCACTGAGTGATGAGAAAAAACAAAAATATGACAAAAACTGCACAGTGTTGCTTAATCGATGGCTTCTTTCACTCAGCAATGAAAAGCTATTGCTGTATAAAAACGAGTGATCAGGATAGAACTCTTTGACTATATTTTTTGAAAAAAAACCCTGAAGAATGGAAATCATCATTTACACAGCTAAAAGTGTTTTAAACAATATAACATACAGTACCAAGGCCTGAAATTAAAACATACACTCAGTAAATATGTGTGAATTAGCAAAGAGGTCAATAAAACAAGAAGTGGGCAAAGAGAAAATAACAGAGGGCCACAGAACCTCAAGCCTATTAAGACCATTAAAGAATTTTCTGAAAGTATTTTCCCCCAGGAAGTATTAAAGGTTTTATTTGTATATAACTTATGTAGAAAATTGTAAGTAGTAATTGTGGAAATCAATAAGTATGCATACATTAAATATTGCTATGTATTCAGATCTGCAACTCATACCCAAACATAATATTACCAATAATAACCTGTACCCTTTACTCAAAATAATCCATTCTACTTACCAGCGTCATTCCAAAGCCAAAAACTACTTTGGTCCCTAAAATCATATTGAGTGGATAAAAACAGATAAATTTTGTATATACTATATTATACATATATAAATAGTGCCATGAACATGTGTACATTTTTGGTTTAGCTTCTTTGTCTTATTTGGTTAAAGTTTGAGACTACCAAAGATTCCTGTGGAAAGGAAACCAAGCTAGCAATTAAATAAGAAACTTCCCAGGGGGAAGGAAAGATTCTGTAACTTGACTGAGGCGTTGCTTATGCATATGATAAGGCTCATCCAACTGTAAACCTAAAAGCAATGCTTCTTCCCACAAGATAATATTTGAAAATCCAATTCCAGCCAGGAGCAGGAAGAAGAAGACACAAGCCATGGGTTAGAGAAAAGAACCTCATTCCACATGTCCAGGAACATTGGCATATGGTGAAGAATGGCAGTCCAAGGGGAGGTATGTATATATGGGGTCATATTTGGGTAATAGAATTATGAGCTAGCTTAGATGGGCTAGGATTGCACAACTCAGGCCAAGGCTTGTTAAAATCCACATGCGGTCTCTGTGTGCTCATTTATAATGGTAGCTTAAGGATTGACTGCTTCCAAATCAATTAACAATAATCTAAATACAAGTAAACAAAATTTAACTAATTATTTCTACAAATGGCGCTGAATGTAATTTAACTATTTATTTTTTTTTTTACATATGGTGTCCAACTAGAGCAATTAGAATCCATGCTTATATCCTGAGAAGGCCCAGATTGAAAGACGGTTTCCTAGCCAAAGAGCAGGGAACCAAACCCAAATGCATTTCAAAGGTGTGGCTACCTAAACAAAAGCTGTTGCCTTGCAGCAAAGGCCAAGAGCTAAGGCTTAGCTCTCCTTACATACTAAAAAGCTGGCAGCCTTCTAAACAGAGCTTGAGAGTGGAATTAACCACCTAGATTAAAAATGGAGGAATTCATAATGCCTCAATACGTTTATATTCCAATTGAGTTTGTTCCTCTTAGCATGCAAATGATTTTTACCCTGACAGTTGTGGTTCTGTGTATCATTTTTGAGAAAGTTCAGACTAGGATAGTCTTAAAGGAAAGAATTTACAGATGGAATGCTAAAGTGACAACAATGATAATGAAGGAAGGAGGGAGGCACTTCCCGATAGATAATATAAAATTGATGGCAGCTGGAGCTAAGAGCTCCCTCGCTATGAGGTGCTTCTCAGGGCTTTCTGGGAAGGGTCCACCAATGAAATATAGTCTCAAAGAGATTTCAATGATTAATGAACAAAACTTTAATTGCAGCATGGGATCGCATGATTAGACATGCCAAGGCTTTTGGAATGTTGTTTCTTTCCTTCACTTTTGTTTAGATGTCTTTGATTTTCCTATATCAGGAGGTAGAAAGGATATTTTTCTGGTTTGGCATTGCTAAAACATAAGAGATTTTCGAATATTTTGGGCCAATTTTTGGGTCTCTACAGTTCAAAGTTGTTCTCAAGGTTACAGAGTTACTAAAATCTAGGATTTAAGTGAAATATTTGAGCAGGGTGGCACTGGCACACGCCCTTAATCCCTTAATATCATCATACTAGAGGAAGAAACAGGCAGATCTGGATTCTAGACCAGCCTGGTTTAAACAATGAAGGCAGGGCAGGAACCCTGCTGATAAGATAAGGCTGCTTGCTAAAGACAGTCTAGAATTCAAAAATGACACATTTTTTTCCTTGATGTTAAGTTTAATAATATCCTTACTGATAATGGATAAATACACATAATCTTAAATGTATGTAAAGAGAAAAGGGTCACAAGCCAGTCTCCTTAGTTGTGAGGCTCCCACTAGAGAACTGGTTTCAAGAAGCATTTTGCCCTAAAAGAGATCTATTAATTGTTGGGTGTGGTGGTGCACATCTTTAGTCCCAGAACTTTGGAGGCAGAAGCAGGCTAATCTCTGTGAATTCAAGGATAGCCTGGTGTACAAACTGAGTCCAGGACAAGGATACACAGAGAAATCCTGTCTCTGGGGGAAAAAAGAGAGAGAGAGAAAGAGATATATTCTGTTAACCAATATAAGAACCCAGAGTTAGGCTTGGGAAGAACATGCAAACTGCATGCCTCCCACAGCCAACAGCTAAGAAAAGCTAAGGTAAAATAGCATATGCTATTTTACACTAATCTCCTTCAAAATGGAGCTTCCATGGGAGAATTGGAGCTCAAACTAATACAAAAAATGGTTTAATTAATGCTATTGTTTAATAAGGGTAATTCAATTAATTAAATTCATGCCTTGATCTGGAAACTTGGGAGACAAGGAAAAAACCGGTTCCTTGTGTGTTTGCGGCCAATCTAAATCTGCAGAGCTCTACAGAGGAAATCAAGACAGCCCAAGCTACAAATAGGAACTCTGTCTCAATAAGGATAGATATATCCACATAGAAATTAAATCTCTAAAGAAAGGAGAAAAGGAAAGAAAAAAAATATAAATGCATACCTTTGATCCCAAAACATAGGAGACAAAGACAGAGACAGATTGGTTCCTTTTGAGTATGAGGCCAACCTAATCTACAAAAAGCCAGAACAACACAGAATAAACCTGTTTTAATCAATTAATAAATTTATGACAACTGTAGAGGAGAATACTTAAACTCCCTACAGTCTTATGCTGTATTTTCAATTTAAAATAGATTATATATAGCATGTATTTGTAATACTATTACATGCCATCCTTTTTATGGCATGAATGGAGACTTACTGCTGTTCAAACAAAGAACAGAAGATATTCCTTAATTGATTTGTATATCCTGCACATCCAAGGGATTTTTGGTAAGTGCAGAACTATATGTTACTTGTGAGAAATTATATATTTTCAGAACAATGGGACCTGAGTCCAAAGAAGACAATACAAGTAACCCAAATGATCCAGCCTCATAGACTGCCTCGATAGCTGTTTCCTCAACAATCTGCATCCAGAACAACTTCAAACAGCTTACTTAGATGGCCCAGCCTCAAGGACTGAACTTTCCTACCAAAGTCCAGCTTTGAACTACAAATTACTCAGAACATTCAAATTGTTGAGCATATAGAGACTGGACAACAAATGTTACTATTAAATTGATTAACCATTTTTTCCATTTTATTTGGGGCCCCAAACAGGTTTTCTGCATCCCAATTCAGCAGGGGGCAGTTTTAAGAGAGCGACGTCCCATTCCCAAAAAGTGGGGTGTATTATAGATGTTGTTTATGGGGAATGTTTACAAATTGTTATATGGTCTTTGTTAAGCAAGGTATAGGAAGTTAGACTTGGAGATCTCTTTTTCTTTTCAAGTCTTTTCCCACTATATAAGAGAGAAAGAAGCATAGAGAAAAGAAAAAGAGGAGGAATATATGTATATAATATAGAAATGATAAGATATAAGGATAGATTATTGAATCTGCTCTGAAACTTAAAACTTGTTATTCTTAAAAAGGGTTATCTTTTGAAACATTGATATAGAGTTTTGTATATTGATAAAAATAAGATTAATTTTGATTCATTAGTATAGAATTTTATATTTTGACACATAATATTTATATTTTAAATCTTATATAAGGTATTATGCCTATACAAATCATTTAAAAGTATAGGTTTACTTCCAATCCTTTTATGAGTTGCTATTGTAATCTACTTAGGAGTCTGAATAATACAAGTTGACTGGACAGTTGAGCTTCTTGTCATGTCAAATAGTAGTCTTAATTTATCATAAAATTGATTTAATAGGTTAAACAGATAGTAAATGGTTAAAAATATACAGTTTGTTTGTTCATAGATAGAAGAAAGATAGATTTATAAATAAAATAATACATGTCTTCAAAACCTTCAGAGGCATACAGAAAATGGAATTTAAAGATGTTTTTATTATTTTAAGAATTGTTTGACTTAAGACAGTCAGCTCCTGACAGCTCCCATTTGACTTGGAAGAAGACAATGAGCATCAAAAAGAAATCTCCCATCAGGAGATATCCTCAAAAAGAAATCTCCCATCAGGAGATATTCCAACTGGGCAAAAATGTCCCTGCTCTCTCAACAGACTATATATGGTCCAAAGATGGACCAGAGCTTAAATGCAGGTAAGTTGATGTCCTGATTCTACAGAGACAGAATGGGAAAATCCTTATTTCCTGCTGCACAATTTAGTCTGTGAAAAATGCTTGGCCAGAAGGCTGAAGATGATGCTCCAATGATATTGCGAGATATTTGCGACTGTCTAGGCAACAAACTGTCATATTTCTTTTTGGAAGCTGCTCTCCTATGCTTCCTAATCACTCAAATAATAACTTTATCCCTTCTTGTGTCTTTGATGAGGTTGAAGGCATAATAGTTATAAAATTTCAATTGAACTTGAGTTGTTTAGATTTAAAAGGATATTTTCAAGTCTAAATAATTTCTTTAGGTTTATAAATATAGGATATGATAGAAATTATTTAGGTTCAGAACTTTAGACACACCAAGATAAATTATTTTTTTTCTTCTTCAAGATTGCCTGTAGGCTAAACATTATGTGTATAACTTTTATATATGGTTTTCTTGATTGTTTCATATTTCTTCTTATTGTTTTTATTAAATGAGTTAAAAAATTTAGCCTTTTTTTTTTTTTTAGACAAAAGGAGGGAATTGTTGGGGTAGTGTTAAGCATTCTAAATGTTAATTAATTGGTCCTGCTTGCTGTCTGTTACTTACATTGACTCTGGTTGGTTAAATAAAATGCTCAGGCCTGAGATTGGACAAAGACAGAGAAAGGTGGGGCTTCCTGAGATTAGAGCAGGAAGCCTGCACTTTAGACAGAAGATTAATTCATTCCAGCCAGGAGCAGGAAGAAGACACATGCCACGGGTTAAAGAACCTCATTCCACATGGCCAGGAACATTGGCATATCGTGGAGAATGGCAGTCCAAGGGGATGTATGTATATATGGGGTCATATTTGGGTAATAGAATTATGAGCTAACTTAGATGGGTTAGCATTGCACAACTCAGGCCAAGGCTTGTTAAGATCTAAAATATATATATATATTTGAAAATCCTTGTACATTAGGACATGGTGGCCATTAATAAACTAAGGTATGTGAAGCTATGGCAATCTCACAGCAGAAAATCTTCAACTGTAGACTTCTATCTTGCCATGCATGTGCCTCAAGGAGTTTACTTTAGTCAGGAATTTTCTGTTTCTTAAAACTAACATTCATATACTTTAAACCCTAGAATGATTCAGTTAATGTAATATTATTCCTAATTGTTTACAGAATTGTGTTCCGCAGTAGAGTTTAGGCTTTCTGTCTTTATCAGCTACCTCTTCACGGGGTTGCCAACATGATGTCTAACAGTTTTCTGATAGGCCTTGACTAACCATTTATGTAGAAACAGCTGTGGTCATGGCAGGCATAAGAGGGAACAAGTTTAGTACACTAATGGAGTTTCAAATTGTACCATTTCCCTTAATAAAATATAAATTAAGCTGCAGGCTTAGCTAACTCATCATTTTGCAACATCATACAATTTTTTTCTATTATAATTCCTCCTCACAATTTGTAATTCCTTCCCATTGATTTTTAGTATAGAAATTTAAGTGACAAAGCTCCTGGGATTCTTGGAAAATGATAGACTATTGAATTGTCAGTTAAGATGCTGAAATTGTGAGCCTCAGTGACCAAAGTATTATAGAGAAACAAAATGCCGTTCACTCGCCAATATGATCTATTAAGAGATAAATTTATATTCAATTTAAGTTCATTAAAGAAGTGTTACACATATAATTACTCCAAACTCAGAAATAGCTATTGCTTGTGATTTTGATTAATTTTGAATAATGGATAATTGAGAAAGAACATGGTTTTGAGTCCTCAGTTCTTCACATTAATATGTATTGGGAGAAAAGCTAACTTTTCCTCATGTATAAGCCTCTAGAGCAATGAGTTAAATAATGAAAATAAAATATAATCACCAACTGCTATTTTGTCTGCAAGGCAAGAAAAATAATTTGAAATTGTATTTTTCATCTATTCAAGGAACACGATTTAAATTTGTGCTCTTCAGAGGCCAATGTGCCCACAGTGGCACCTCAGTGTCTGCCCTCCTGTAGGATGCCACCAGTGGGAGTGACAGATAAGTAAGTCACTATACAAATTGAAATTCGATATGCTGCAGGAGGGCAGAAGTTGGAGCAATCAATTCTGACTCAATGGCTAAAGCAAGAGCTTTGAATCCTTCTTCAAAGATGAGTGGGATCTCAAATGGGGAAAAGGGAGGGCAAGTGTCACAGACAGAACAAACCTAAGACAAAATAAGACACAACTACACATTTTCAAACGTGTAGATGGGTAGAAAGAAGCTTGTATCTCAAGGGGATTTGGATCATATAATGAAAGGATTTCCCTCTGTTGCCTTTCTACCTATGAGGAATGGTTCTGTGTCCATCCCCCTCATCAGAGTCTCTTTCAGTGAGGGAGTTACCAGCTATTATCTTTATGAACCCATTATCTCCTGAGTTTACCATAGAGCCCCATATACCTTTAAAATTATGCTTTCAAATACAACATAAAGGTTTACTAAATGGATCTTTTAATGTTAGATTAACTATTTTCACTTACCCTGCATTGCCCATAAACTCTCCAATGACACAGAAAGAAATAAACACTTCCATAGGAGACAAGTGGAATGCATTGAGGCATGCTTCCAAAATACCAAGTGAGGCTTGCAAGTTAGATCTGCTTGGAATAATGGGAGATGAGCAGATCAGTCAGAATATGTTGCTATATGCAACAGAGAACTTCTGAATGAGAGAGATATGAGTTGAGCAGGTTAGGGAAATTTAACTGTGCCAACAGCATTGGCTTTCAATGAGAGGAGTTAGGAATTGGAATGCCAATAAGAGTACAACAAAGTTAAGAAAAGAAAAGCAGGGACAATATGTTTTGTGTGTGTTTGTGTGCGTGTGTGTATTGGGGGTGGGAGAGGTATAATATGGCTCCCCAGGACCTGTATAATGCAAGAAAAGAAAAACTTCTGTAAGTGGTCCTCTGACACCCACATTCCTACACTGGTAGACACACATCCACTATGCTCATGTGAACACACAGAGAAAATAAACATAAATAAACAAACAAACAAACAAATAAATAAATAAGTGAAATTACAAAACAGAAAACAAAACAGAAAAATACTCATCTGAGTACTGAGGCTGTTTGCTTACTTTGAAAGATAAGGGCAAGGAAAGAATAAACTTAAAAGTCAACCAGGAAAAGGAAAACATTATGAGTCTTAAGTAGCAAGATAAATAAAATTGTCTTCTCTAAGTTGCTTTCACTTAGCTGAACAGAAAATCTGGATGTTCTGTTAAAGGGGAAGTTTCTCTAAAGTGAAATTTAAAAGCTGGTATTGTACTGACAGTTTTGTTTTCATTGTTTTTTATTGGAATAAAATCAACAGAATCTTCACAGCAAGAGAAGATTTCATTCTTACAAAAAAATACATTCTGTAAATATTTCCTATTTCAAAATCCACAGCTCTGCTATGAAGCACTTTGGCTATAGGAAGTTGGCAGCCCACACAATAGTGTCAAGGATGCATCTGATGCTATCCCCTGCTACTTTGCTTCTCTTTCTCTCTCTGGTCTCTTCAGAAGGCTTGCAAAGGAGAGCTCACTGGGGCATAGCAGATTCCTAAACATACATGGGCTTCAGAAGCATCAAAGAGCAACTTCAAAGTCCCCCAGTTGCAGAACATAAGTTCAGTTATTCTGATTAGCTACTGAATTCAAACAAGGGAATCTGTAGGTAACATTTTTTAAAAGACGATTTGAGCCATGTTTTATCTCAAAGATGTAAACTTTCATATATTTGTTAAGTTTTGTCAGGTGCACACATGTCCTGAATTGCTAAAAGTTTGTTTAACATTGTTAATGACATGTTTGTTCTTAACATTGTCCTTTTCCATAAAAGTTGTTTCACCATCTGGATGTATATATTACTATTTGCTGGCTATATTCAGATTTTCTCTATAATTTTAGCTTGGGTATGTTTGTGATGATTATCTTTTTTTTGTTTAGTTAAAATTTTACTTTCTAACTTCTGAACTGGAACCACGTATATTTTCTTAGAAAACAAATGTGCCTATTTTTATTGTATTTTACTGTTTCCTTTGCATTTGTTACTTTCTCCCTCCTGTTCCTCTTTTTAAAATTTAAATTGAACTAATCCCATTTATTTCCCTTACCAATGACTTGGCTATTCAGAGGTATAACCCTTGCTCATTTCAGATTCCATTAGCAAGTCACAGGCCACTTTTACTTCTAAGCAACCTGTCACATTTTCTCTGGATTTGAGACAACTCCATGAAAGAAAACTGAAAACCATACATAGAGAAAGATGTGCTCACCCGTGTGGGACAATGTGGAAAGGGTGGAGCTTCAGTGTACCCTCTGGCTGTGTGGCCCTACCATCAAATTGACACTGTGGAAACCCGGGGTCTCGGAATATCATTTGTCACGTGTCTTCACAATGTTGTGCTTCCAGCTTCTCCTCTTTCTGCGGGTTGGATATGGACGTTTTGCTGCTAATGGGCAGGATGTAGAAGAGATGGAAGACAGAACCAGAGAGACAGGAGTCCATACGTGTTATTTAGAAAGGCTTTCTGAACACAGAGGCTACTATTGATAAGAGCATCCAGTGGACCCTAGAACAGTTGCTCTCATTTTTGTTTATGTCCCATTTTTTTATTTCCCATTTGGCTAAAGTCAGATAGTCTTCTATATTTGTTTTAATCATTGATGCAAACAATTATCCATTATTTTAGCTAACATGAAAGATTTGTATATCAATGGCAATACATATGTAAGTATGAAACATAAAAGAACACTTCAATTTAATTCCAATGATTTTATATAATGTAGAGCAAATAAAACCTGCTCTGAATTTCTGTTATATTCACTTTTCCCTGCCCAAGTAAGTGAACAAACCAAGTAACAGGTTTGCCACCTGCTATAGCGTTTGTCCTCAAGTGGATCACCTAACAATTGCAACAGGGTCTGTCTCTGATTTGGACACTGTTGCTCCCTCTGCAGCTCATTTTCCTAGTAGAGCCTCCTTGTCCTGCCTCAGTGGAGGAGACACATAGTCCTGAGGCCATTTGATGTGCCAGAGTGGTTTGGTACTACTGGGTCAGGGTGGGGGAGGGCTATGGAGAAAGTGGGTGGGAGGGTGGGACTGGGAGGAGAGGAGGGAGGGGGATGGTGATTGGAATGTAAAATAAGCAAATAAATGAATTTTAATTCACAAAAGAGGAATCGCTAATGGCCAAGAGATACCTGAAGAAATGCTCAACATCCTTAATCATCAGAGAAATGCAACTCAAGATGACTCTGAGATTGTATCTCACACCAGTCAGAACAGCTGAGATCACAAACTCAAAAGACAGCACATGCTGGCAAGGTTGTGGAGAAAGGAGAACCCTCCTCCATTGCTGGTGGGAGTGCAAACTTGTACAATCACTATGGAAATCAGTCTGGCAATATCTCAGAAAACTTGGAATAGCTCTACGTCAAGATTCAGCCATACCACTCCTGGGTATACATCCAGAAGATTCCTCATCAAAACACAAGGACATCTCCTCAACTATGTTTATAGCAGCTTTATTTGTAATAGCTAGAAACTGGAAACAACCCTGATATCCCTCAACCGAAGAATGGATAAAAACAAAACAAACAAACAAAAAAACCTGTAGTACATTTACACAATGGAATACTACTCAGCTATCAGAAACAAGGAAATCATGTAATTTGCAGCCAAATGGAGGGAACTAAAAAAGCTTATCCTGAGTGAGTTAACCCAGACCCAGAAAGGTCACATGGCATCTGTTCACTTATAACTGGATTTTAGCCATATAGTACAGGATAACTCTCCTACAACCAACAGACTGAAAGGAACAGGAACATGGACTTTGTTACCTGTTAGTTGGACACTTTGTCCTAGTGCAGCTACCATGTAAGCCCCCATTGCAAGCGGAAGCTCTTATCCCTCCTTTGACTGCTGAACTGAGAGGGGCTGAGATGTGGGGACACCCCACATCAGAGGAGTAGGATAGGTGGGAGTTTGGGTAGATGGTGGGAGGGTGGGACTGAGAAGGGTGGAGGGGGGCTGTGAGGGAGATGTAACTTGAAGTAAGAAGTAAACACAATTAAAAAATATATGTATACACATATATATGAATGCTATTTGTGTCTTCCCATATCATTTATAATAAATATTAGTGAAATATTGTTTCTAAATAACAGAAGACTCTGAAGGACAGAATAAATCCAATATAGAATAGTCAGCTATTCAATGAATTGTTTTCTATTGAAAAGTAGGTGGATGTTAGAAGATTTTTCCCACACTTGAGAAATCAGATATTTGCAGTTGCGTCATCTTATGTCGAGTCCTCAAGTAGCAATTCTGTTTCCTATTTTGCTGTGCTCCATAAATGAAGGAAAGCTTCAGCGACAATTTCACTCAGAGTGGTGTAGGTAATTGCCAGTGCAGTGTGATTTAAGAAATGGTTGCTTTTGCCATATAGTTTACTCAGTCCTTTGCTGTGATAATAGAAAGTCATGACTTGATTATTTTTGCAGTCCTCTCTCCCAAATAAAATGAAATATTTAAAAAAGACTATTTTAAATATAATACTGTTTCCCAAACTGTTTATTAGTTATTGTTCAGAGTCTAGAAAACATGAATAAAAAAATTCAGATATAGTCAGTGGTAACACACAGTTCAGGAGTGAGTCAATGTCTCTGCTATGAGACACAAAGTGATAATGGGCTAATTGCTGATATGCTAATTAATGAGCATCTCTTTTGCACCAATTCAATATTTCGTCAATATTTTCTAGCTATTGAGGTTGCATTTTGAAGAAGGGTGTTCCAATGCCAAATTTTCAGGAATAAAATAGAGAGTAGGAGTTACAATAAGGTGAATTAGTGCTATTGTCTTAGCTATGTTCTCAGGAAAGTGGTCTTCAGAATTAAAATGTGGGCTAAATCTTAAGAGTGAAGTAGGCATCTTTAGATTTACAGGCAAGGGCAGATTTATAACTTTATCTTTCTACCCTTTCTACCGTTCTACCCTTGGTGCCTCTAGCATAGTGCAGTTCCTCAGCCAGAAAGACAGGACCACATTATCTATCAAGCATAATGTACAGGCAGGAGGGTTCATGGTGATTTTAGGATCTTGTGAAAATATTTCAATTTCTTTAAAATATCAGGAGAAAAAAAATTACTTGTTATGTTGAACAAAGCACTTTATATTTACCATTAACATGTTTTCTGTTATATCTATGGCATCATAAAGTATGTTTATACTTTTTTTTTAGTAAAGGAAGAGGCCAGGAAGAAAAGTGCCTGTGGCCCACAAAATCCCTAAAGTTCCTCTGGAACCATACTTTTCTTGTCCTCCAGCAAGGCAGTGTTGAAACCATTTCTCTTCTTTAAATTCTAGCAAGGAAACAAGGCTCCAACTGAAGGAGAGCCAACTCTTCTTTTTTTCAGTGGGCTTCTTAAATCTTTCATCAAACAGTCTGTCTGACCCTTTTCACATTGAGTCCCATTCCTTCTCTCACCCCTTCCATGGCTACATCACCACTGGGTCTCTCAGCTTTGAGCATAGTGCCACTGCCCTTCTCCTTTCTGCTCTGCTAGCCATCACAGTTTTTCTCCATCCTACTAATGTGTTTGTCATACCTTTCCCAGTTAAAAACCCATCCTTCTGTGCTGAGGCGTTCTGCAGGTATCCTATCCAAGGATGATCCCCATCTCTTCTGTGTCCACAGCTTGCTTTACTTCTCCTCTCCTCTCTATACATTATCATTTTCTATCTTAAATTGCATTCCTGTGAGGGAATGTCTGAGGCAGTGACAGCTAATTGCTTGGCTGATTTAAATTCTTCCCAGCTTCCCTCATTAAGAACTAGAATATGCTCACTTAAAATACATTCCCCTGCCTGGCATTCTGACTTCTGACCTGTGGGATTTTAGCAAACTTACTGGATTAGACTTTTAGCTGTATGCTCTAAGAAGTTAGTTGTCTCAGCTGACGAAACCTTGCATCTTTTCTCTCTTCTTCATGAAGTATTGCTATATTTGGACCTACTCCTCCCCGCCCCCCCATAGGTTCATATTAGGAAAGCTCAGTCCCTACCCCTCAGTACTACTTTGAAGGTTGTGGAGCCTTTAGAAGGCTGGGACTGCATAGAGGAAATAGGTGGCTAGGGGCAGGGATTTGACGATGTTTCCACCCTGGCTCCAGTCCAAGTCTCTGCCTCCTTCCTGCCACCATGCAAACATAATGCCAACTCATGAATGATCACATGCCTCAGACTGAGCCACTCAGCAACCATGACCCCCAACTCCTACCATGACGGACTTCAAACTGTTGAAGCCATAAGTTAAAAAAAAAATCTTTCAGGAGTCGAGAGAAGTAACTAATGCAAATACAGACTCAGTCCTTCCTATGGCTCGGTACACTTGAAACTCTGAAGTGATAAATACAATGGATGCCAGAGCTAAAATACCTGTATGCCTGTGGATATTTGGACATTTAGATCCTTGTCCTGGATGTACAACATTTTAATGGAAGAATAAGAGCCTTCATAAATTTTTTTTTTATTTTATTTTTTATTACACTGGAGCATCACAATTATTCATAAATCAATTTGTTCTTTGATTAAACATAGTTTAAGATTTTGGCAGTTCATACAGTGATTTTTTTAAACCAACTTAGTTCCTCATTTATAATAGTGGGATTCAGTAGCATTAAAATATTTATATAAGAACATGGAACCACTGATATATCAAATAAATATAAAGCATTTATTTTATTTTGTATTTTAACTTCAGGTTTATCTGCTATGCATATCCATCATATCCATATTGTTTGTTATTTGTTTCCATTCAGCCTTAGTTTTGTTAAACTTATCATTTGTCTCTCATTCACATCTTTTTTTAAAATTTTAAATTTATTTAGTTACTGTTTCAGGTTACATCTCCATCACAGTGCCCTCTTTCCACCCCTCTCAGTCCCGCCCTCCCACCCTCTACCCCCAACCCTTCCATCCCACTCCTCTGGAGTGGAGTGTCCCTACATAACAGTCCCCCGCCCCAGTTCAGCAGTCATATGCAGTCCCAGAGCCTCCTCATACACTGGGGGCCTACAAGGCAGCACCACTAGGGAAAAGTGTCTCATTGCCAGGGAGAGAAAACTAAAAAACCACAGAAACAAACAACCAAAAAAGTCTATGTCCATGTTTCCTTTGGTGAGTTGGTTGTAGTATAGATATCCCGTACTATATAGCTAAAATCCTACTATAAGTGAATAGATGCCATGTGCATCCTTCTGAGTCTGGGTTAGCTCACTCAGAATGAGCTTCTCTAGTTCCATCCATTTGACTGCAAATTGCATAATTTCATTGTTTCTGATAGCTGAGTAATATTCCCTTGTGTAGATGTACCACAGTTTTTTAATCCATTCTTCGGTTTAGGGATATCTGAGTTGTTTCCAGTTTCTAGCTATTACAAATAAATCTGCTATGAACATAGATGAGGAAACTTCCTTGTGATTCCATGAGGAGTCATTTGGATGTATACCCAGAAGTGGTATGGCTGGGTCCTGAGGCAGAGCTATTCCAGGTTTTCCAAGATATCACCAGACTGACCTCCATAGTGGTTGCACAAGCCTGCACTCCCACCAGCAATGGAGGAGGGTTCCCCTTTCTCCACACCCTAGCCAGCATGTGCGAATTCTAAGAGAGTAGACCAGGCACTGATTGCCTCAATTGCTTCTGGGAAGCAGACTTCAAGAGCCTCACCAACGAGTTGCTTCTAATAGTATCTGTGATCCTTAGGATCCCTTACATTGCTTCTTAGCGAATTTTTATCACAGCAACAGGATAAGAAATTAAGACAGTATCTTCTCTTTCCTGTCTTCTTTTCCTTATCCCCTTCTTCATTGCGATGGTTCATAGAGATGGCCAAATTCAAACCACTGAATATGCACCAGAGACATACAGTGCAGGTCCCTCAAACAAATAACAGAGTCAAAGATTAGTCTTCAAGTCCTCTGAGTTAGCCTCAACTTTTATTTTATAACCTATTGTCTGTATGGTGTTAAATTATTCAACTGCTTTAACCCCAGGTTTCCCTTCTGTGATGTAAAGGGAACAAAGATTTATTTATTACTTTAAGAGTAAGAAAGAGGAAATGCCAAATATTTAGCTTCATAAGAAGAGCTCAGCTTTTAGTCCCAGTAATTATTATCATCATAGTTGATATTGAATAGAAAAAGAACCAATGTCGTTTCCTACTACCTTTTAAAAAATAGTTTAGCCCCATTATTGGTGCTTATATGAAAAAGGAAAATGACTCAGCTGTTACAGTCAGTTTAATATGACCTAGAAGCATGTGGACCAAGTAATGTCTTTACTGTCTCAAGGCAGAGTGAGTACTGAGCTGATTTAAAAACAGCCACTTTAAAACCTTGTGGGTGTGGTGTCTGTGTACATTTTGAAAACAACATAGACATATTCGATATCTTTAACACATATGCTGATTTACTGTTAAATCAATTAAGTTTCCATTCTTTCCAATGAGTTGCTAAAAAGTAATATTTATCTGATATTAAGAAAAAATACATAGGGAAGTTTAAGTAACATTCCCACTTGATACATTATACTAAAGCATTTGAAAGCTGTTTTAAATAAGTAGTCACTGGAGCTGAATATCATGGCAGCTTACTTCATTTTTCCTACCTCAATAATCTTTATGGTTCCCACATCGGGAATGCTTGGGTTTCATATGTAAAATAATTCATTAATGAGAAGGTAGTGTTTCCAACCCTCTATTTTTTTTTATGGAGAGAATCTGTCTGAAATTCTTACTCCAAAGAAGGTTTGAAAAAAAAAAAAAACCCACCCTGGAAATATTCAGTGTCATGGCATCTATTCCTGGAATTCTAATAAAATCAATATTAATTTATGTCCTCAGCTTGCTGCATTTAAATTTAGAAGAGATAACATTCAAACTAGGAGAAACAAACAATAAAACAGAATAACAGTGACAATAAAACAGTGATTTACAATTCTGCAAGCTTAAAGTTGGAAACATTTGTATTACCGTATGTGGCTTGATTTTAGAAAACAAAGGGGATTTTTCATCCAACAGAATTAGACTGCACACTTGACTCTCCAGTTTGTTGGGTGATGAAGAAAGTTTTCAACATTGTTAACCATTTCTTCCTCAATGTAAGAGATTCTTCTTTTTGCTTTTAAAAATTATTAGATCTTACCTATCTATTGTATGTGCTCATCTGCCACAGTGCACATAGAGCATCCAGGTGACAATTAGTTGGAGTAGATTCTTTCCCATCATGTGGCTCTAGAATCAGCAGACTCAGTTACTGGTACCTCTAAAGTAAGATTTTTTTTCCCATTCTTTCTAGGGGATTAGTTTTGACAGGTTTTAAACAATGAATAGAACATTTATTACTTCTAATCTTAAATGTGTTTATTACCCATTTATGTTTATTTTGGGGCCTTGAAATATATCAGAAGCTTGTCCCAAACCTGCTACTAGGCTGACCTGGACTTCACAGAGCACCACTGGAATTACAAGTGCACACACTATGTCCAACTGTTTTAAATATATGTGGATATCTCTTCAAATCCAAGAAAGGCAAAGAACATAACACGAGTAAGTCTGAGACTCAGTGTGTGAAGGTGATTTTCTGCCAAGCCTGAGTTCTATCCTCTGGACTCACATAATGGAGAGAGAGAGGTCCAACTGCCAAGGTTCTCCTCTGCCTTCTGAATGTACCCCCTCCCCCACAAATGTCCCTCTACAAAAGTGCATGTGCATGCACATCAAACAAAGAAATACATACACAAATAAATACAAAATTTAAAAATTAAGTAAAGTCTTTGGGATTTTATTTCTGAATTACATTTTTTTCTCTGAGAGCTACCCTTGTCTATCATGTGTTAGGGCTTCTCTCTGAAGACTGGCTCTCTTGCTATTTGATCCATGATATGCAATGAATCTGCCTCATAGAAACTTGGTTTATAATTCTCTCAGACAGAAGAGGGCTTTGAAGTACATCGTTGGACATCTGAAGTAGTGAGTCTTGTTGGCTCCTCTTGACATTATATCGATTTATGTGTGGCAACTGGATATTAAGGTATGAGTCAGTCTGCCAGAAGCAATCTCCTTGCATCAAGAATCCATTCAAAGGAGTTCGTAAAATTAGGCAAAACTTTGCCCACTCAAATTTAAAAAAAAATGTGTTTTATTTTTAACCTTGTTTATTAAAAATGATATGCTCAAGGTCAGGCATGCAGCAAAATTTAAGACCTCACTTCATAATGCCTATCATTGCTAGACAGAAGTGGCACACACCTTTAATTCTGGCACTCAGGAGGCAAAGGCGGTGAATTTCTGAGTTCAAGGCCAGTCTGGTTTACAGAGTGAGTTCCAAGATGGTCAGGGCTACACAGAGAAACCCTGTCTTGAAATACAAACAAACAAACGAACAAAGGAAGAAGGTAGGGAGGAAGGAAGGAAGGAGGGAAGAGAAGGAGGGAGGGAAGGAAGGAGGATGGAGGGAATAGAATACTTGTCCTATATTTAAAAAAAAAGAATTGTACAGAGACATAACCCTTACAGGAGAGTTCAAAGTCTTTGTAAGTAGAAGTTATATGAACTGGACTGCAGAAAACTATCACCTCACAGAGGTGCACTGAGACACTAGATCTGCTGTTCTTTGGAATTACTGAAAAACAGATTCTTAAGTGAACATGTGCAACCTGAAGATCTTGGATAATCATTTAATTGAAAGTAGATAGGAGATCAATGTTAGTTTATGTTTGGGATGCAGTTCATTGTCCACTAATTTACGGACTTTGATATGCATGCTTATCCACCTAATGATTGAACAAATGAATGAATTATGTTTCTTTAGTTCCGAGCACTGCAATGGGAATGTTGACTGTAGCCTTCAAAAATGTTCATATCTCAGTATTAACTTTCAAAATGTAGTTAAAAGTCTTAGCAGTTACAAAAGAAGCAGATTTATGTACAAAACTAAGATATTTTATCGTGGACATGCTATTTTAAAGCTTTTTCCGGGTATTTTGAGTTACTCACCATAGGTTAGTATATTCAGTATAGACCAAGCAATATAGCTCCATGTGCCCCACAGTGTTTAGAGATGCCAGGCTATGAGAGAGGGGAAAAAGGGTTTGCGGAGGAAAAATAAATGGAACAGAGTTACGGTTTGAATACATAGCAAATTGACACTTAGACCAGTGGAGCATGAGAGCGCTGTGATGGCTCCAATAGATGTCAGCCAAGTGCCACCTGAGCTGTAGTGACAAAACCAAAATAGTATGAATGTCTCAGCTTCCTGTTTTACTTACTAAGTAGAGAAGAGCTATTTCAGACAGAGAATACATCACCTTCCCTATACTTTAAATTAGCTGCTGTTCTCTTTTCCACAAAGCAGATATAATGCTGAAGTATTATATAACAGGTGATGTATTCCAGACTACAATAGCAGTAATGGTTTCCATGAAACAATCCTGACCTTGAACATCCAAAAGGGGGGGCATTAATTACCAGTAAGAGCTCAGAGAACAATAGTATTTAGCCCATGGAAAACAGCATTTGAAAATCTTTTCCCTTTGGGGTGACATCTTGCACTTCCTAGCTGACATCTTCCCTGAAATACAACACAAGGGACATGACATTTCTAATGAGCACACTTGTAATATGTCTTGTAGGATCTCACTCCAGTGGTCTAACACTTCCCACGGGGTTCAACATGAAAATCCTAGTATGGAAGTGAAGAGACTCGGGGGAGAAGCTCTACTTGGAGAATCACTACTTTTTTCCAATGCCATTTTTCTGTCTTTGAGACAAGAAAATACCATCTCAAAGAAATGTTAACAAAACTTGTGAATACATATACCATACCCTCATTGTCTGGTCCCCCAACTCCACGTGGCATGGATGTCAAGCTTCTTGTATTATTGCTCAGAAATGTCACCTGACTCTGATTCTCATTTGTCCCTCCCCATCCAGTCTGGTCATTATTCCATCCTTAAAAATATCTTCCACGCTTGATCAAACTAAATTTCAGTGCAGAAACTCTAATGTTGATTGGGTAGTCAAAGCATGTTATTTGTCACAAACTACATGCATATCTGCCACTTTAGGTTCCACTTGATTCTCATATAGTTCTCAAAATTTCAACGCTTGTAGATTAATCTATCCATGAAATTCATCTCTATAACATTCTGTTGTGTCAGAATCCAACTAATTCTTTTTATGTCTTTTATCTCCAGTCTTCTTGACTTTAGGCTACAGATCCTGATATAGTCTCTACTACCTCCTACACCAAATATCATTTGAACCTATCCTTATTTGATGCATTCTAGTTTCCTCATATTTTCAGACACAACGATCATATGTGTTTCTGTCCTTACATAGATATTGTAAGTTCCACTCCCTCATTTTATTTATGTGTATTATGGTTTTGCCTACATGCATGTCTATGCACCACATATGCATGAAGGACCTGTGGAGACCAGAAGAGGACATTGGATCCTCTGGAACCAGAGTTAGAGATGGATGTAAGTCACCGCATGGGTTCTGGGAATTGCACTCAGGTTCTCTGGAGAAGCATCCAGTGCTCTTAATCCCTGAGCCACTCTTAAGCCTGTATTTAGCCATGTTTCATGAGAGTAGGTTTTATCTCAGAACCATTGATTGAGTTCATATGAGAAAAAAAATGCATGAATATTAACCAGTTAACCAAGGAATAAGAGCAAAACAAAAGGAAAGGAAGAGGGGGAAATAACCCACTACAATTTACAGAAGGAAAACCAGCAATAGAACAATAATAACCTATTTTAAACTCCAAGATTTGTCTTTTACTTCCTATCTGTCAGTCTAGTTCCCTTACTGTAATTGTGTTAAAACTCTCACCATCAGAGACAGAAAGGGTTTATTTTATCTTACAAGTCCTGACCACAGTCCATCACTGGGAAAAGTCAGGGAAGAATCTGAAGGCAGGAACCATCAGGAAACACTGCTTGTTGACTTGCTCACTAGCTCACACTTAGCTACCTTTCTTATATAGCCTGAGGCCACCTCTCTAGATGGTGCTGCCCACACTGTGCTAATCCTTCCTCTGTCAATTAACAATCAATACATCCTCTCACAGACATGGTCACAGACAAATCTGATAAAGACAATTACTCTATTGAAACTATTTTATTTTCAGATAATTCTAGACTTGTGAATCTGACTGGGACAGTAAATAAAGGGAAATAAAAAATATATTCCTGATTCTTTTTTTTTCTTTATAAAAATAAATTTATTTTCAAATATAATTATAACTTTTTTAACAGTTAGGAAACAAATATGAAAACTCTAAAGTATGACAGACATTCTCAATGCCCAGCCATATATATTTGGCAACTAATAAGAATATTCTATTATCTATCTATCTCAATGAGTTGAAAGTTCTATACCTAAGTCAGTTTCAATCTTAACTTGCATTACCAGCTTAAAAACATCTTCATAGACCTAGAACATCCTTTTAATTCTCCAAACAACTTAAAATTTAACTGTGAGACTATAACTATCTAATCTTCAACCACATAAGACATCTGAGAAGAATAAATACATCTGAATAAACAGGAAGTGCAGAGCAAGCAGCCTCCAAAACTAAGAAATGACAGACAACCGGCTGCCTGGACAGTCACCATTTTCTCTCTATAACGTTGGCGCATCTATCTTCAGCCTTTTGGCCCAGTATCTCTGACAGACATTAATTGTAAAGCAGGAATTATGAATGACTTATCCATCCTGTCTTGGTAGAGCTAGGCTGTATAGACTTAGCCACTTCCAAGTTTTTTCCATTTCAGACAGCATTATGTCTAGAATTGAAGAAAGGGTTTTCTCTTGCCCAGTGACAAGCTTGCCACTAATCCAGCCATCTTCAAATGGAGATTCTTCAATGCTCATCATCTACTTGAAATAGAATGGGCAGGGGGGTGCTGTTAGGTGCTGACATGTCTGAATATAAAAAAAAAATCTTAAGTCAACATGTAAAAGAATGCAAATAGACCCATTTTTATCACCTTGCACAAAACTTAAGCCCAAGTAGATCAAAGACCTTAACATAAAACTGGACACACTAAATCTAATAGAAGAGAAAGTGGAGAAAAGCCCCAAACTCATTGGCACAGGTGACAACTTCCTGAACGGAACACCAATAGCTCAGGCTCTAAGACCAATGATCAATGAATAGACCACATGAAACTGAAAAGCTTCTGTCATTAGAACAAAATGGCAACCTACAGATTGGGAAAAGATCTTTACCAACCCCTCATCTGACAGAGGGCTAATATCCAAAATTTATAAAGAACTCAAGAAACCAAAAAACCCAATCAAAAAATGGGGTACAGAGCTAAATCAAGAATTCACAAAAGAGGAATCTTTAATGGTTGAGAGACACTAGAAGCAATGCTCAACATCCTTAATAATCAGAGAAATGCAACTCAAGACAACTCTGAGATTCCATTTCACACTTGTCAGAATGGCTAATATCAAAAACTCAAATGACAGCACATGCTGGTGATGTTGTGGAGAAAAGGGCATACCCTGCATTGTTGCTGGGAGTGCAAACTTGTACAACCACTATGGAAATCAATCTGGCTATATCTTAGAAAATTTGGAATAGCTCTACCTCAAGATCCAGCCATACCATTCCTGGGTATACCTCCAAGTGATTCCTCACCAAACCATAAGGACATCTCCTCAACTATGTTCATAGCAGCTGTATTTGTAATAACTAGAAACTGTAAACAATCCAGATGTCCCTCTACTGAGTAATGGATAAAAAAACCTGTGGTACATTCACACAATGGAATACTACTCAGCTATCAGAAACAAGGAAATCATTCAAATTGCTGCCAAATGGGTGGAAGTAGGAAAGCTCGTCCTGAGTGAGCTAACCTAGACTCAGAAAGATGCACATGGCATGTATTCACTTATAACTGGATTTTAGCCATATAGTACAAGATAATTATCCTACAACCAATACACCAAAAGGAGCAGAAACATAGACTTTGTTACTTGCTAGTGGGATACTTTGCCCTCCTGGAGCTGCCATGTAGGCCCCCAGTGCAAGAGGAAGCTCCTAGCCCTCATATGGCTGCTGAACTGAATTCATGCTGTGAGAATTAGGAATAGCTCTCAGAACATAATTTATAATAGTTGGATTATAAATGCTGTGGAATTTACAGTCTTATCTTTCTGGCTCAAGATCATTAATATCTGTATTTAATTGAGATTCTGTCACTGAGCTCTCAGGAAATAAAACACTTTTTAATTTAACTTTATTGCGCCTATATTAACTTCACTTCATAAGAATATCACAGATCAGCAAATCAAATATCATTTGAACCTCCCTTGTGTCATTACATTGTTTTCAATAATCAATAATTATATTTAAAAGAAGTGTATAGCTTATTTATCTCCTGAGATAATGGGATATTTTAAATGTGTGATATAAAAACTCAATTAGTTATGTTGACATGCATTAAGCTCTTGGCCTAATTAGACATAGTTATTATCAGTTACACAAAAGAAGTGAAAATTGAATATATACAAAACTGCCCAGAAAGTGGCATTATTAGTTTATTTTATACTTTGTTTGCCTTTAAACATTGTTTTTGGGAGCTAGAGAGGAAGTTCCATGGTTAAGAGGGATTGCTGTTCTTGCAGAGAACCCTAGCTGGGTTCCTAGCACTCACGTCAGGTGGTTAGCACTTGCTTATACCAGCTCCCGAGGACCAGGGGCACCCACGGAGAGCACTTGGATGCATATGCATATATTCATCCCCAGAAACAGGAAAACACATAATTGAAAGTAAAAATATAAGAGAAAAAATCTTGTTGTTGGGAGTTAGATAAATTAAATTAGATTTAGAAAATATATAGGGGTTTCTGATACTGCCTCTTAATTCGGGGCATGAAGATCATTATCAGCAAGTGCACTAAAAACAGGAAACAAACAGGAGACTTAATGGACTGAAAAACAAGGTTAAAGTCAGAAAAACAGGAAAGACTTAATTGACTGACAAAATAAGGTTGTCAGAAAAACAGGAAAGACTTAATGGACTTAAAGAAACAAAGTATCTGGCCTGATATTGTTTTCAGCTGCTAAGTGGGCGGAGCCCAAATTAAGCTAAACAGAGTTCCTCCTATTTAAAGATAGTGCTTTGAGCTCCATGAAGAAGAAGAGGACCCTGATGCTAGAGAGCCCCCAGAGTCCTGCTGAAAAAAGTGCTGGACATCATTTGATGGCCAGATCTCCCTGAAGCAGAAAGAAGCTGGTGAGCAAAGAAAGCCTGAGCAAGACACCAAAGGCCAAGAACTAAACCCTGTGGCTCAGCTTTTGCCTAGAGGGGTTTGATCTGTCCGAACAGTGGCCTAAAGGAAACTGTGCTTGGCTTTAAGGACTCTGAGGTAGAGCAGCAGATTTGCTGATGCGAAGGGGCTGGGGTCTCCCAGAGAGAAGAAAGCATCAAGCCTTATTTAAGGTGAGACTGCAATAACCAACTTACCCTTACGAATCTATATCTGAGAGTTCCAGAAAAAGGACTGCTAAGTGTGTTAAAGAATCTTCAACAAAGATTGCGTTCCTTACAATTGAGGACCTGCCCCAGAGGTCCTTTTGATAATTAGAGGTCCTTTGATAATTATCAATTTCTAATTGATAATTAGAAAAATAATTATCAATAGGTTTAGTGGATAGGTTAAAGGGGTTATAGGAATGTGTAGGATTAATAGTTAAGAAATAATTGTTATTTGTTATGTGAATATAGTAATAATAAATGTTAAATAATAATTAAAAAGTTCGGTTACATCTTGTTTTGCTCAAAAAAAAAATGACACGGAAAAACATATGCTCCGATAAGTTCAATTTATTTCTGTGGTTGTAACAACTGTAGACCTTCATTCCTATCTATCATTTTTTTTTTTTCGTTAGAGCCTTAAGGTCTTCAACTGAGATAATAGGAATCTTTCACACATTATTAACTAGTGTATGTTTAAAAAGTGCACCATACTTCCAGTTCCCAATTTTTAAGTATGAGACTAGGTCCTGAGTTACGCTTTTTTATAGATTAGTAAATTTGCTGAGTCTATTTTTACCTCCTACTTTTCAATGAAACTAATTCTAAAAATAAGTTCAATATGGTCTGTGAATATGACTCAGTAGATAAATAACCTGATTTTGTAACTTCACCACCATTGTTAAAGCTCGTCAAGGTACTTAATTCCAGCATTTGGGGAAGGGTGAGACAGGATGTTTGCAGGAGCTTGTTGGTCCACCAGTCTAGACAACTTGAGAGTTCCAAATTCAGTAAGAGTCTCTGTCTCAAAAATCAGGTGGACAATAATACATTATTATAGCAGACATTGGCCTCTATCATCTACACAAACATGCATGTAACACCTTCACATACAAACTAAAAATTTATAAATAAAAGTAATAAGGTATATACACTCAGTTAAGAAGTGAGATGGTTTCATCATGAAAATATAAAACAGTAGTTTCAGAAACACTTGGTTGTATCACAAACAACCTCCAAACTTCCTAGCTGGACAGACAAAGGTTATTCTGCTTAAGAGTCTGGGTGGCCTTGGAGGAGTTCATTCATTTATGTCAGATTTATCTTTGGCTGTGGTTGCTTAAAGTTTGAAGCTGGTGTTATCTTAAAGGCGATTTACAAGATCTCAGCATGATTGTACCTCTGGTTGTAAAGAAGCTGAGACTTCTCTATAACTCTGTGTGATCTTCGCAGAGGTCACTCCGGCATAGAGGTGTTGGATAGCTGTACCTACTGCAGTTTGAATCTGGGGTTTTTATCCCTTAGAGGGAAAGCATCAGGTAGAAATGATTTTGCTCTTTATGGTACAGAATCAAAAGTCCTCCATTGGCACAGATTTTACATGGGGATGGGGATCTGAACCCTGGTCCTCATATTTGTGTCTCTAGTGCTTTATCCATGGAGAATCTTCTTGAACTTTTTTGAGAATCTTTGATTGTGATCTGATGTCTGGTATCAATATTCCCACTTTTTCACATGTATAAATGATTTTGGATAGTTCAGGTAATACACTGTAGCAACTCATGATATGAGAAGCTTTAAACCAGTATAATCTTTTCTTTACCTAGACATTACTAGTTTTGTTTAGTGATGTGGTTGAACCAATCCCGGGAAGCCTATTTCTCAAAAATATACAACTTGGATTTGTACATTCACATTTTATCTCATTTTTATATTGTATTCAGGCTGTGTAGTATTAGTTGTTGAGTCAGTATCAGCAGGTTGTTTGTCAAATATTTTCCATATGTCTTGTCCTTTAAAATTACAGCTTTTAATATGGTATGTATTGTGCCTTGGATGATGCCATCATAATTCTTCCAACAAATTCATGATTCCTTCTAACCTACTTTCAACTGGGTATTAGTAGTTTGGAGGGGTTCTCTCCAGTGTATCATAGGAATGCACAGCATGAGACGTGCACACAATTTTCCAGATGGCAGGCAGGGATTTTATTTTTGAATTTGGATTTCCAAGATCTCCTCTGGATGACAGTAACCTGATGTTAGATCCATGATAAACATTTAGGATAATGTTGTGCTTAAAACCCTGTGCTCCAGTGAACTTTCACTATGTATGGATGGTACTGTGTCCATTTTAGGGAAGGCTCACAATATTCTTCATATTAATAATAATCCGTAGCTGGAGCCTAGTGTGTGTATAGTTACCCTGACTCCCAGATTTCCTGCGATTATAGGAAATTCCTCTATCCGCTAACATAATAGTGTTTTACTTGCACCACGATCTTATCAGCATCCTTCTAAATACATCACTGTTGCACATAGAGATCTTTATGATCTATCGCAGATAGAGTATGATCAGTACCCCTGTGGTAGAGGTACTGAGCTTCAGAGCTCTTTTGCCTACAAGCTGTTTTTCTCTTACACTGAAACCCCAAAGCACAGCTCCACAATTGCTCCTTATCTCCAAAGCTGGGTGTTATGGAGTAGGTCAACTCTACAAGCAAGATGAGAATGGACAAAGAGAACCTTGAGATTCTTTGTCTCTTGCACTTTGTCCTCTTGCTGTGCATTCAAAGGAGCTTCTGCCAAATGAGAATGAGAACAGTAGAGTGGGAAGTGGTAGTCAACTTTTATCAGAGTGAAAACAGAGGCCAAGAATTAGATCCTGGACAGGAGATTCTCAGAACTCTTCTCAGAACACCGTGTCCACGCTATAACTTCTTCAGCTCGCCATGCAATTCAGAGGTAGTTGAGATGAACAAGTCTGAAATATTGCAGTTGTCAAATGTTCTTGAGATTTAGTAGATTTCCTTGAATGGATATATTTCCCTATTTACTCTACAAGCTTAGGGAAATTTTTAGGGATTTTGAATATTTTTAGTACATCAGTCAAATTGTTGACTTTTCTGAAAATTTGAATCTGCTGTTCCACATATGAATTTTCAATTTGTATTACTGATTCTTGCCCTCCATACCCATGAACTCTTGTTTTATTCAAGTTTTGTCACTTGGCATCTGCTTTCTTCTTATGTAAATATTGAGAGTACTGGAAATAGGATGTAGAGTCTTCAGTATGTTAGATAACACTCTTACACTGAGCTATGTTTTCAATACTCTCTCAAAGTCTCTATGTTTATATATGTATGCATGCATGAATATATGTATGTATGCATGAATGCATACATGAGTATACATATGTATCAGCTAACCTATTAGCTACCTATCATCTATCTATATCTATCTATGTATCATCTGCTTACATACCTACTTACCTACATATCTCTCTAATTTATCTATATCTCTTTGTTTTGAAACAACCTTACTAAGTTGCAATGATTTCTATAGCTGAGACAGGTCTTGGTCTTGATTGACCTTGATTATTAAACCTCCCAAGCAACTGAGATTATTGAACTGAGACCCCAAACCAGTGAATTTGTTTTTGTGAATACTCCTCAATAGTTAGGAATTTGTGTTTTTATCATTATTAATTATATGCATTTTTCTTCTAGACTTCTTAAGCAAATAACAAAGATGTCTCCTAATTATTCCAGGTGCTGAGATTTTGTTGCATTGAATCAGAAATTCCATTATCATCAGTGGGAGTCTTATGCATGAAATCATTATTTAATTTATTCTTAGCAAGAAAAAGAGATATTTATGTTCATTTCCATCCTATCAATTGATATGCAATACTTGGAAAGCACAGATAATATAATAATATAAGACAGCAGCTGTGTGCAGAAGCACTGGAGAAAGACTTTCATTTTTCATCTGAAGAGGGGAAACTCTTAACTACCTTTCAGAAATTATGTTTACATCAAATAAATTTTATACTTGTCTGATGATAGCAATTTGAATAATGGATGTCTTTTCTGTTGTTCAACTTTCAAATTGGTTTCTCATGCAGTTCTTAGATTTTACAGCTATTTGCTCATTTGTGTTTTCTGGAACCAAAAGTATTTTGATCTCATTTTTCACACTGATATTTTCTGACACAGAAGCAATGCTCCACTTATGTAGAAATTTCAGCTTTCTAATCTTGTGAACAATGCACCTTTCCTATTTTTTTTTTGAATTCTAAATGACAAGCACACACACACACACACACACACACACGCACACATACATGAATACACATACAACAAAGGAAACAAAACTCTTTTTAAGAGTAGTATTTGCCTGCAATAAAATATGTCATCTGTTCACATGGCTAATTAATAAATCACCTTTATCATAAAGGCTCCATGTTAAAATAAGCAATAATATACACCCAAGAGCATAAGTAGCTGTAAGTAAAGAACTACACCTTAAATTTATCTAATTTCCAGAATACTGCTTTCTTCCATTGGTGACTACAAAGCTCTAATAAAATCCCACTGGAGTTGACACAGTCTAGCAGGAATGGTCTTGTGAGCATGTACACTGTCAGGTAATGATCCCCACTTGGTGTCTGAACATAACTACAAGCAGTTCCAGTATATTTTCACCCATAATGCTAAAGTCACACTATTCTATGATAGCATGTGAAAATAATCCAAGGAAATTTTAACTATTTTTAATACAGAAATTAAATCACTGAGTATTACTAGTATTGACTTACTGTTAAGGCATCATAATTTCTGTACCATAGTCATGATATCCCTGGAGCTTTAAGGAAAAAAACTCACCTCTGTGGTTCTCAAAGTACCAGATTTGGCCAACTTTTTTCATAGAGTCTATCAAAGACCCTAAGTAAGGGCTAAATCAGGAGATGAGCTAGACTCTATATGGCCAAAATCAAGGAGACCAGAGAAGGCTAAAGATCTAGGATCTTTTTTCAAGGATCTGGGGAAATTTTATAGAAAAGAAAATGAGGGGAGGACTGGGGGTTGGTACCATTGATGGAAATGATAATCTTTGTCAAGCAATGGTCTGAGTGATCATCATCTCAACATGGCCACCTAAGGCATTGTTGGTGATATGAAGGCTGATGCTTCATGGGAGATAGTTTGATGGTGTTTGTGTGTGCTGTTGTTACTGTTGGTTTTGTGTCTTTATGTGAATGTCAGCATGTGTATGGGCACAATGTGGTGCACATACCTGTGGAAACCCAAGGCTGACCCAAGTGTCTTTTTCACTCCATTTACCAAAACACGACTTTATACTGAATGTGGAGCTCACTAGTTCCAATTAGTCTCGATATTCAGCTTATTTAGGAGATGACCTGATTTTGCCTTTAGAGTGCTGGGATTTCAGGTGACTTCTACACCTTCCAGGCTCTTACATTGGATGGGGAGATCTGTGCTTTGGTCACCGCACGCATGCAGTATGTCCTTTTTCTCATGAGCTATCTTGCCAGATTTGACTCGTTTCACAAAAGTTTTCCATCAGATCTGTTGTTTCTACAATCTGAGCTCATTGCTGGAGGGATGACTCAGCAAAAATACATGCCTGAAAGGCAAGAAGGACTCACTTTTTTTAGGTTTAGAGACTCATTCATCCTACTATGGAGATGTGCAGTATGGGATTTTAAGAGCCAGTAAAAAAAACACTTCATTATGATGGCCATGATGATGATGATGATGATGATGATGATGATGATGATGATGATGATCTTGCTGAGATACTGAGACTTATCTTGGTTACCTTCTGCTGGAAAGTCTCTGGTAAGATATGAGTTTTGGGCATATATCCCTTAAATGAATAACATGTCTTTTGAGGTCTGTGCTTTGATGCCAGGACAAGAGGAAGACCACGGGAAGTGGGAGGTTGAAAAATTTCAAGGTCTCACAGATAGATAAGAAATTCTGTATTCCTACAAGATGGAGGCTGCTGGACAAGCAACCACTGAAATGTTTCTGGGTATATACTGACATATAAGTAACACACACACACACACACACACACACACACACACAGAGAGAGAGAGAGAGAGAGAGAGAGAGAGAGAGAGAGAGAGAGAGCATAAAATATACTGAGGGTATATAAGGCCCTCCAAAAGTGCTACATCTTGTTTTTTATAAGTTGATCCTTGTTTTTAGTTATTACATTAGTGAGTGTAATGTGGAGTTCCTTTATGGTAAGAAAGTTAGAAAGAGGCCACTAAATGGAGAATTACAAAAGAGAACCTTTGGAAGGATGAAGTAGAATACCCATGATTAAATAAAAAGGAAGGATACTGTGGTTGGAAACATTTAAATGGGAGGGTAGTAGGATACTAAACAGAGGGCTTAGGGAAAAAGAGTTGACCAAAACTAAGACCATATGAAGAGTCATATAGAAATACACTGTTTTGTAAACTTATCAAGATATTAAATTAGGAATAAAGGGTTTAGACATAGGTATTATGCATGGATGGATAATACTGCCTCAGAAGTCACAAGAAAGTAAATAAATATCTCAGTGCCTGATGTGAGATATATTCTTACATGTTGATAGTCTGGGAGAGCCCAGATCTCTGCCTTCACAAACTACAGATTATCACAATTGTTAGTTGTCAGCCAGAATGAGATAGTAAGATTCTATTAAGAAAAAACAAGATACACTTTGGTTGCAGAGCATTATAAAATTAAAATAGAACAAAATTGGAAGTTTACTCCCTACTGGCTAGGGATCATAGTACTAGAAAGTACTATGTAAGGCACCACACCAAGAAAGGAAAATTATCAACAGTTTCATCCTGTTGGGAACTCTACCATCTATAATAACTTTCCAGACAAGTTGTGTCCACTGGTACAACAGTAGCACGACTATTTTGGGGTAACGTCTTACTAACTGGAATTAGACCTGTTCCAAGAAGAGAGTATATGTCTAGTACTGAACACTTGATTAAAAGGATATACCTGAGGAACTCATAAGTCATAAGGGGAGACCTACTGCTGTTATTTTGTTAAGTGTTCATATTGTCAAACTGACTTCAAAATACTTATGTTTATATCCATAGATTAATTTTGTGTCTGCTTTGATCACAGAAGCTTCTTTTACTGCTGGGCAGTGGTTAGTGTTGATAATCATAACCGGCCAAAGTGCTGAGAATAAATGACAGAGTGCTTGGGCAAAAACAAACAAACAAAACCTACTATCATCTCCAAGAAGGCTCAGGGAATATTATGAAAGAGGTGACAGAAAGAATTTAATTGGAGGCAGGAGGAGTGTAAATGTTGTTTTTTATTTTCTCAGATGTGGGGGTTGAGATGAGAGCTGTACCTAAGCTTTACAAATACATGACTTGGGATGAGCCCAGAGCCTATCTAACTATCCCTAGTCCTAGACCTGGAAGCTTCTAGTCTCCATACAGTCTAGTTTTTTGCAAGCCCAGACCTTGAAGGCTTCCAGCCTTGCTAACATAGACCTGGAATGTTTTTAGCCTCTGATACTTACTGATGAATAAGCTCACTCTTTCTAGATCTTTCTGAACTCTGGCTGGCTGGTTCAACTCAGGGGATCCGGCTCACAACTTCTTTCCAAGCTGATGGATTCAAACTGGCTTCCCTCTGCCTCTCATTGAATTGCTCTGCTTAGCAACTCTGAACACCACAAACTGAACTCCAGGAACTCAACTGCACTCAAATGAACTATACTGTACTCATAAATTCTACTGCACTGTCTCCATGAACACACACACACACACTCTCTCTCTCTCCACTGCTCTTAAGTAGCTTCTCTTCCCTGTCTGTTCTTATGAGAGTTGGGCATATTCTATCTCTGACTCATTCTGTCAAATCTTTCTCTGATTCATCACTTTGTCTGCCCCTTGATTAATGTCATTGTTCAGGATTAAAGGTGTGTGTGTATTCCAGCCAAAGGGATTAAGGGTGTGTGTGTATTCCAGCCAGAGGGATTAAAAGTGTGTACTAAGGGTATGTCTCTATTCCAGCTGGATCACAAAGATCTAGGTCATTGGATGTGATATCTTGCCAGAATTAAACTTTTTCTACAGAGGAGTGTTACCTTGAGGGCACTAAGTGACTATTGTACTCATGAAGTCACAGTACTTGTAATTACTTGCACCTGACCTTCACAAAATTGGACTTGTTAGCATTTCTTCATGAAAAGAAGACTCCACCCCTTATGAGGAACTACTATCAGTTAATAGTTGCTAGGAGAAGTAATTTTTCTCAGTTTTTAAGCTATTATGTTGTCTGTGTGTCAACAAATATCCCCCTAATCTCATGTGCTTGTTATCAAAGCTAGTTAAGCTCATTGGGACACACACACTAACCCTAACACTAACATGAACACTAAAAGAAAGTAGGAGGATACTAGTTAGGACGAACAAGGATTTCAGTTGAAAAGTGAGAATACGAGAGGTAATAGGGGTGAAAACGATCAAAATTCCTTATAAAATGTATGGAATTGTCAAAAATAAAAGAAAAATTCTTTTAAAAAGTACTAATAATAGCATTTTGATAGACTCCTAAATTTGTTGGCCGTGTTTATTCTCCCATTATAATCTTCAGTATACCTAACAAGCACCAGACTTAGAAAAAAAATATGAATTGTATCTGGAATGTTCTCCAGAAGCTCATATTTAGAGTTTTGAGTCTCTAGGCTCTGAATATGGAGACGGACTTATGGAATTGACACACCCTCTGTACACTGCCTGCCTCCATGTGGACCAGACTCTACTACAAACTTTTATTCATGAATCTCTGACCAAACATCAAGTTACTTTGAAGACATTGATTTTGATTGATATCTGCATTTGTTATGTTCCCCTTGGAAGCAATCTTCATATCTTCATGAGCTTTTTTCTCTCTGAGAGAATATGTGTTATCCTGACAATTGATTTCCACTATTGTTTGGCAGCTTGTCTGACTTCTATATTCTGTTGAATCAATTTGATGAATTTTATTTTTCTAAGCAGCATCCACTCAATTCGTATTTCCAAAAGTTTTTTAAACTGTCCTCACTATCCTCACTATCTTTAGTGTGTTTGTCCTTTGCTGTAATGTCCCAATTTCTCATTCCTAATATGGTTTATTTGTTCAATATCTCATTTTCTTGTTTCATATGTCTCAAGAGAGGTCTATGCTTTTTATTAGTCTTTTGACAGAACCAAAATTTATTAATTATCAACAAGTACATTTGTTTCTTAATTATTTGCAGTTGTTTGTTATTCTTATAATTTGCTTTATTCTTGGTGTAATAAATTATCACAATTTTAGCAACTTAAAATAGAACACATTTATTCTCTTATAGCTACAGAGGTCAGAAGTTACCCAACTTATAAGATTCTAGAATCTATGGATCAGCAGGACTGTGATCCCCTTGGGAAAAATCTTGTCGGAAAGTCTGCTTCTTCCCTTTCCTTGACTCGTACTCTGTTATACTGTCTATTCAGGCCCGTAGGAGAGAAGGCTCCTGAGCAGGACAATGTCCCACTCAGTCACCCTGCCATCAGGGACAGTTTGGTGGACCAACAGACTTTCATCACTTTGTCCCTGTCACATAGCGTAAGTCACATTAACTAAACTTGCCTCATCGTATAAGACGTTCCTCTTCCTCCAAAAGCCTTGTAAGTTCACCTTTGCTCTCCCTTCCAGGGCCTTAAACTCTACTTCAAACCCACAGTAGGGCTGGCATAATTAAATACCTTTTGTCTAAAAGGACATCACTACCAAAATTCCTATTCTTCTTCTCCTTGAAATCAAATAAATACATTCTATTGTCAAATCGACAATGTCAGGTAAAATTCTCACATTTGATCTCAGACTCTGTCTTCCTCTTCCTCTTTTGTGAGGGTCCTTGTGATGACATTGGACACTCTCGAATAGGACTGGAAAATCTTATGTTAATCTTATCTGATTGGCATCTTAATCCCAAGAGGGAGCTGCAGCTTTAACTCCGTCTTGCTAGGTAAACTAATATATTAAACTCTGGGATTAGGCTTTGGATATCTTTGGGGAATTTCTGCGTGTCTTTTCCTTTGTTGGCTTCCTTTTCCCCTTAGTTTATAATCTTTTTCAGACATTTTAACATTTAGTTTTCACATCACCTTGTGTATGCCCATATCACCTTATGTATCCACCTTATAATGTTTTGTTTAGAATGGCATGAGCTGAATCTTATTAGTTTTGCTGTTTTGGTGTCTTGATTTTGCAGTAAGAATATATTCCCTTTTCTTTAACGCATGGAAAATTGGACATGCACTTCTTTAAAAGATGAATTTTGTTTGTAATTATTGTTTGGTGAATAGTGCTGCTAAAGATTGGTTCTGAAATGTCTCCCCAGCCTTCTCTTTCAGTTTATTCTCTATCTTGTCACACTGTAGTGGGAGGTTATAGAATCTTTGAGATATGGAGCTTAGTCAGTGGGCATACTACCAGGGGTGGACTTTGAAGGCTGTAGCCCTCAACACAATTCTAGGCCAGATCTTTGCTTTACTTATATTTTTACATTGTTTCAATGCAGTCTAAATTTTGATGCTCTGTGAACACACTGCTTTCAAATTAATAATCAAAACCAGAAGAAGGTCCTTAAAGATTCTGTTTGCTCTAATGAGATATGAGGGAGAGAAAGCTAAAAATATTAACCACCTACTGTTTGCCTTGGCATTAGCAGCTTTGTAAATTATTTTCTTATTTCCCAGTCTTTGTCAACATGTTGTTATTACATCCACTCAAAATACAAATAGTAGTCAAAATAAGGCCATGAAGACTTAAGATGCTTGCTCAGTATTTATCTATTAGAATTTATTTAATACCCACACCAATTAGATTTCTTCATACTCAGGTTTTTGGCAAGGAACGAAGGAAAAAAAAAACAATTTTAATACTAAAGAAAGTTTATTTTATCTTTTTCTAAAGAAAGCTTGTGGTAGAGGTTTAGATTTCTTTTGAACACAGTTATGTTGAATTAATACATAAAAATTGTGGGAATGCTTCTGAAAAGCTGTTTCACAAAAGGGGCATCCAAAATAAGTGTAAATGAGTTGTACCTGTGGGGGAACACCTGAAAGAGTGTGATCTTGGAACAGGTACCCTTGTGAGGAGGGCATAAGGTTGGCCAATGAGAAAACATCCTGATGAGCAATTAGAATGTATAAAAAGGAATGCCTAGAAAACTCTACAGGGCATTTTGCTTGGCATTGGTTTTATCACTGCTCATCTCTGCCTCACTTTGAAAGAATCTACATTTTGCAAGACTTTCAGCCCAGGTTAGATGGAGCACAGGTGGGGCAGGGCAAGGTTGGGTGGAGCCCAGGAGAAAAGCCTCCCTTGGAGCCATAAAAATGGCCAGCACCAAGACTAGTGCCAGACCTGCCCAGAGATGGGTGCCTAGTAAGGGAGCAGTAACTGCTGGAGCCAAGGGCACGCAGATGGAAGGCCGGGGAAGAGAAAGGTCTCAGAGAGTGGCAACTGTCCCGAGCAAGCCCAGTCAGGAAGAAAAGGCCATGGTACAACATCTGCATTGTGGAGATTCAGAGTGACCAGGCAGAAGCTTTGGCACCCATGCCAAGGCCAGCTGAGAAGAGCACCACCTGCCTCATGGAGATTCAGCTAGGCTGGACAGGTGGGACACTTGGACAGGGCCAAGGCTGCATGTGAAGCCAGGCCTGCGAAGAGGGGATGAGGCAGCAGCCAGTGCCTGGGATATCATCAGAGTACGGCCCCTGCCCTATGTAAGCTCAGCAGTCTTGGACTGATGGAGGAGGCCAACCACAAGCAGCAGTGAGGTGGCAGCCATCATGATGTCAGAGCCAGGTGACCACTGCAGTGACTTCTGATTGCTCTGTTCCTTGTGTATACTTCCTTGGATGGACTGCTGACCAGTTTCCCTTAAGAAACCGCACTGGAGGATGTTTTGGTATCCTTTATAATGTGTCATGGATTGGTTGGTTAGAAGATGTTTAGAGAAATTAATACATAGTTTAAAAGATACACCTTCAAGAGCTGGTCCTGTAAGTTATTGAGTTTAGTGAGGTATTGTAGTGGTAGTGATACACAATGTGTTGTCAACAATGTTTCTAGAACCACACACAGCAAGTGATCATGGAGCAAATCCCTGAAGTTTCTAGAAGTATCTACTTACAGTTGAATTTCTTGATGGGTGATGATGACCTGTTTTGCCCAATATTTTATATACTTGTCCTGGTGTGCACTGCAGGGAAAGCCAGGAAAGAATAAGGATCTGAATGGAGGCTTGTTAACTCCACAATAATAGAAATACTTTATTTTTTAATTTTAAACTGAGCATGTAGGAATACAAAACAAACTATATTGGTTGTCTTAAGGCAATGAATATCACTCAGAAATGCCTACTTCTCAGTACAGTTAATTATGAATTAGCTTCTCCCCCAAAGTTAAGAATTTTTCACTATAGCAGTAGATGCTAATCTGTACAGCATGGCCATTTGGAAGATATATAGCAGCATACCTGGTGACTCCAGATAGCAGAACCATCCTTACAATTGTGATAATCAAAATGTCTTTTGATACTGTCAGCTGTATTCTGGGGACAAAGTTCTGCCCACTGAGTATCAGGGCACTTCCAGGCTCCATTGATCTGCTATAGCTGAACAGCTTCTACAGGGTTCACAGATTCAGACACTTGATTAATTTTACATGGTGATAAGTTTTTCTTGCCTTTGTGTATTTTATTCAAATTTAGACAATACAATTTCAATAATGATGCATTTAAGAGAATTAAATAACCCAGTCGCTTGAGAGACACCCATCTCCACTTGTCTTCCAAGCTCATTGTTTGGCAGTGAACTTTGTTTCTTTTATTTATTTATTTATTATTTCTTCAAGTTACATCTCAATTGCAATCCCCTCCCTACTCCCCCCTCCAGCCCCACCCTTCCACCCTCTTCACCCTCAACGCCCCCATCCCCTTCCTTTTTTTAAAGTTTAAGGTAGATCTTTTTTTCCCAACAGCTCCCCCTTTCAGTCCAACAAATGGCTCTTTCTCTTATAACAATAAATACAATACAAAACAACAGAAATAATTAGGCCACAATTATGAGAGTTATAGGGCTTAGCATACATTTCCAATATCCAGTCCATATGTATTTGGCACCTGACTTTAACATTCTACTGTCTAACCATCTCCATGAGTTTAAAGTTCTATATCCAACTTCGCTTTCATTCTAGCTTGCATCACAATTTTAAAAACATCTTCTTAGATATATAATATCCTATTAATTCCTAAACAACTCAAAATTTAACTATGAGACTCTTGCTGTCTAGTCTTCAACCACCTCAGAGACCCGAGAGGGATAAATATATCTGATTATACAGGAAGTGCAGGGCCAGCAGCTTCCAAAACTAAGAAATGACATACCTGGGGCTGCCTGGACAGTTTTAAAATTGATCCAGGTAAAGTGTTACTCATTGCCTAGTGCAAAAGTAAATATAAGTATACATTTCCCATAATTAGTCAGTCATATCCTCACAAATAGTGTATTCTCTTTTCTCCTACTCCTTTCAGTGAACTGTAATTTGTCATAAAATATCTCAACTCATATACTCTTAGTGTAACTTTATATAATTGTGTTAGTTTAATACTTTCTCTCTTAACCCGGCTATCACCCAAATGATTGAGACTCTATTATTCGTTAAACAGGCTTCACAAGACAAAAACTGAGCAGTTATCACTCTATTTTTAATCCACTACACTAATCTGACTTCCTGAACCTCAGTATAAATCCCAGAAATACTAGCATTTTATGGCTTTCGTGCTTCAGCTGAATCTCTCTGATATCTTCTTTCCTCTGCCCTTGGCTGAATCCTCCTACTTCCCCTCTTTAGCTCTTCTTCCCCTGGAAGGCAGGAAGTCCAGCCCTGAATAGGGATTGGCTGTAACTGCTTTATTGGCATAGCAGTGGACAAGTGAGGAGCAGTGTTTATACAATAGTTAGACAGAGGATTTTCTGAACAAAGATTGCAACCAGATATGGGGGGGTACATAAATCAGCATTTGAATTATACATATAACATTATGCCTAAACACACTTTATATGCAATGTTACATATATATATATATATATAATACAAATGTAATGATATTAGTAATTTGTTAGTTGCTGAATGTTCACATCTGACGAATCTATATGTTGTGGTATTCACTAATTAATAATGTATGCAAACATGTAAATATGTTGTTTAGTGCTTCATGGGTCCAGAGGAGCTTCATCTACACTGTGTGGGACATTTCTGTTCCTTTTGAACAGATACCCTTCTTTTCTGCTGTGCAGAGAGCTGCTGAAGACCACAGGTGAAACAATTGCAAGTGCCATACTGGATACTCTGAACTTTCTTATAGGATGTCCTTTCTCCCCCTCATCCTCTGTCTCTTAGAAGTGAGAAAAACATTCTTTATCTTCTGGTGTTATTTTCAAGTCATTTTCCTCATCAGTCAGCATTTCTATGTCATATTTCTCTGTTCATTTTTTAGCACATGTCTAATTATCAATAAATTTAAATTTCTTGTTAGAGTTTAAAATACTGGGCCACCTACAGGCCATCATTTGTGAACTATACTTTTCTTAATTATGGGCTATATTTCTCTGCTTCCTTGTAAGACTTATAATTTTATTATATTACAGATACTGAATATAAAATAAACATATTGATAAAAGTGCTGTAATTTGAATTTTTGATTCATTTCCATTGTATGCAGGACCCAATATTATTTTTCTTCACATTGTTGCAAAATTGTGCTGGGTTTTCTGATTTCTCTTACTGTGAAGTTGAATGGCGGCATAGTCCCAGCTTAATTAGATTGAGTTTAACCTGAGTTTAGCCCTACCATCAAGATGCTACAGTTCAGTTGCTTTTTCTTGTGTTATTTGAGCTAAAAAGGAAGTTGAGTGTAATTGCAAGCATTTTATTGTTCATCCATGAGTTCAACTTTAGCAGTAGCCTGACATTTAATATCTGTGAGAACATGCAAGACTTCACTACCCATCTCAGTATATCACCACATCCAGCAACTGAGAAACAGGGCAAGGCAGTGCTGGAACACACCATGTGTCCTTCTATTTAGAGCTCAGATTTATTTTACATGGAAAGGGATTTGATTACAGAAATCAGAGACCATGTCTCTATATGGTGACAACACTTTTCTACCCTGCTTCCTTCAGATAAGTAGTGCATTTAGTGTAAGCTGAAACACTACTTTTAAGTAGAATATTCAAGCTAAAGATTTTTTTCTTATAAATATGATTTAGACTTATTTTTAGTATTTTAAGTTCGGTGTATGTGTGTGGGGTTATCTACATCCAACTGCAGACGTCTTCCAAGATCAGAGGCGATGGATTCCCCCTGAGTTGGAGTTGCAGGTGGTTGTAAGTGGCCTAATGTGAAGAACTAGGAAATGGACTCAGGTCCTCTGCAAGAGCAGTGTGTGTTCTTAAATATAGTGCAATCTTCCCACCCCTCATTTTCACAATCTTTATTTCATTTTAATTTTTTCAATGTAAACATTAAGGCAACTTTAAAGAGTACTTTGAAATCTCCTACTCAGATCCACTAGATGTGAGTAAATCATACACCAGTGTTTTGGGTTCTCAACATCACTGATTTCCAAAATTTATGGAGAAAGACAAAAATTCTTGCTTATTCAGGTTGTTCTCCCTGTAGGTCATATTTCCAAGATATTTAAAGTTTGAAGTCACTTCTGAGACTCAAGACAACTTCCTAACCATGAGCTGCTGTAGAATCTAACTTTCTTAGTAATTACACAAACCTTCATAGTCTCTACTACTGTCTATTGTTTGCCACTCTTCAGCTGTCCCCTCCATTCAAAGAATGAATGGTATATATGTGTACATATATCTGTATAATATATAAATGTGTATGTATATATGACATATGTATTCATATATACAAATATATCCATATATATGATATATATACATTTACGTACACACATATGGTATGTATATATATATATATCCATTTATATATATAAATAAATATATCCACATGTGTATGGTATATATATATATATATCCATTTTCATCCATGTTTATATATACTGTGGTATAAGAGAAGTATCTGATAACTATCAGTCTCAGTCTATAGATAAAAACAGCCTGATCCCCAACAGCTTAGCTTAAGGATAATAAATGTTAATTTGCTTAAAATAAACTTAATGTAACATTAAATTTTTTATTTTTAATTATTTTTTTTATTTATTAAGTTTATATCCCTATTGCAACCCCCTCCCTCCTCTCCTCCGAGTACCACCCTCCTACCTTCTTCACCTCTTCCTCCCTCCTCTTCTAGAGAAGGGGAGCTCTCAGGTCTTCCCCACCAACCCACTTTGGCACATCAAGTCTCTTAGGTTGGTGATTCAGTCTCTGTGAACCCCATGAGCCTAGGTTACTTGACTCTGTTGGTAGTCTTGTGGAGTTCTTGCCCTCTCCAGGTCCCTCTAAAATTATTTATTTCTTATCTGTATTATTATTATTATTATTATTATTACAGGGTGAGGGTTAAACCCTGGCTTCATGAAAGCTATACCTACTACTGAGCTTTGTCCCAGCCCTTAATCCTGGCATTATTTAACATTTGTAATATCACTTCACAATGTGAACCACCTAAGCAAATGCTCTTGGGGAGAGTTGAGTAACGCTGACTTATTTCAGATGAACTTTCTGCTTTTTGCAAAACTAATTGTTTCAGTGACTGGTATGCTATGTGATAGGCAAAACAAGCCTGGTTTGTAAACAACTTGGCAAGTCAAGCTGAAGGCAGATCCAAATGGGACTTTTGCCCATAGTTCTTAGGCCTATTAGTCACTATGCTATGTGGAAGACCTGTGGAGGAGTTTATTCAGTTGCCTGAGCTATTTGTCTAAGGGTCCTTTACTAGGCCTCTCCCAAGCTAAATGTTTTCTTATCATATGATTTTATTTTGGAAAAGAGAACCTATTTTATATCAGGGAGACATCTTTGGTACCAGAGACTTAATTCTTGATTCCCATTTCTTCTTCTGGTTTGGCCTTCATCATGAGAATGTTGGTTCAAAGATGCACAACATTTGACTTCTGCAAGGAAGCCTTGCCTTTACATGTTTCCCAGTGCTAGGGAGAATGAGAAATCTCTGCTCATAGGTGTTTTCTTGGCTTTGCTTGTTTTTCCTGAGTCTGGTTATATTTGCAGCATAAATGGTCTAATTGTTTATTTTTGACTGACAATATTTGCATTCTAAAGTGTTCAGGAAAGTTGATCCTGTCCTCTCATGTTGTCCATTCGGTTGCCTTCTTCAAAGCTGAAATTTCACATTCAGCTAGTGCCTGGTACTGGTATTTTTTGTAATATGGAGAGGATGCTCTGGATACAGTACTGGACAAAATTTCTTCAAATCCATCCAATTAGCCTGCCCTCAGAAATCCTACAACTGGCAGAGTTTCTACTCTGGTCTTATTAGACAGAGTTTCTCCTTTCCTCTCTAATGTCTCATGGCTTCTTTTCACTGAATTCCCCTTATCTGTGTGTTCATAGTCCAATATTTTGTTATTTGGCTTGATCGACATGCTTAATTTAAAACTTTCTTGTAAACACCTTTTAGATGACTCCTAAATTGTAATAATAGGCTTAGCATTTAAGTATATTTCAACTCATAGACTATTTTTATCTCTAACTTCATTTTTTGATGAGGTTTGTCATTTCAGATGTCTTAGCTAAAATGTCATCATCCAATAGTCAATTCTTAAAGTTATTTGAGACTGAGTAAAGGAAATACAAATGTAGAAGAGCCTGAAATATATATGAAAAATATTATTGGATCTGCTTCACCTAAAATTTGTCACCTACAGCTTACACAAGACTTAAAAACGAAAATCTTATGATTATCCACATAAATAAATGACCTTGTCTGTTATAATTTTGTTAGAAGAAGGATTTGCTCAATGTCATTAGCATCCAAAGTTGTTAGATACCTGTCATGACAACCACCACTTTCCCTGGTGTTCTCATTGCTAGGGCAAGGGCTTGATGCCCTGTAAAGGAAACATGACAATTTTGGCTACTTACATAATGAGTTTTCAGTAATATATATATATATATTAAATTTTAATATATATATATATATTAAAAAAAACTTTCCATGTGTTGAGAAAAAAAAATCTAATATCATTGCTTCTGATACGTTGATTTCAATGCTGAGATCTGGTTACCACCCCTTCTGAGGCGTTCTCTTGATTGGTTAATAAGTCGCTGATGGCCAATTAACTGGGCAGAAAGAGGATAGGAAGGCGGGACTTCCTGAGATTAGAACAGGAACCCTGTGTTTTACACAGAGGATTAGTTTATTCAAGCAAGAGCAGGAAGAAGGAGGACACACACTATGGGTTAGAAAAATAAACCTCATTTCACATGGCCAGGAACATCGGCATAGCATGGGGAATAGTAGTCCAAGGGGACACATGTATATATGGGGTCATATTTGGGTAATAGAATTAAGAGCTAGCTTGGGTGGGCCAAGATTTCTCAATTCAGGCCAAGGCTTGTTTAAATTCATGTGGTGTCTGTGTGTACTCATTTATAATGGCTGGTTAAGGATTAACGGCTGCCAGCCAATTAATATAAATACTGGTTAAACAATTTAATTAGTCAGTTTTTTTTCTATATACATGTATAGTTTTTTAACCTTATCCAAACTATTTAATTTCTCATATGAGGGACTCAAGAGATTCACAGGACACATTTTCTGTCCTTTCCTTCCTACAGTTAAAATAACAATAGAGAACAATGTCTGACTCATAGAGGACACTTAGTGGAACAACTCTCCTAAGGTTAAGGCTTTAGGGTAAGTCTGTAATCACAGATTGATAGTCCAGGGAGGGAAGAAGATATTGGAAAGCTAGCAAATAAAGAATCTAAGATGCTAGATCATTGTTGTCTACCTGTTATTCATGCATGTTTATGTTCATGTGTGTTTTACATATTGTGTTTATGTGTTTATGTCTTCAATGTTCTGTGAGTATTATCCTCAAAGTTGATGGAACCAAGTGGTGGAATCTTAAGTTAAGACATGTTTGTATTGTTGTGGTTATGAAAATAACAACTGCTTAAAGAAAAAGATATAAAAAGTTATTAGTCTATATGATTACAAAATAATTATTTTGTAAACAAAACAAAAGAAAGGCAATGATTCATTGTGTTGATCTGTGTTCCTTGAAATTCAAAGTGAAGCCAAATGAATTGAGAGATGATTGACATGGATATTCATCTTAAGACTTATTTGTACAAGTTCATAGTATTCTTATTTTATAGATCATTTTATTGATAATACAGCACTATAGTATTTTGAGTTTAAATTTTCTGAGATGCTATAAGAAATTACATTGAACATCAGGGTGCAGGCAAACACTGCAAGAAGTTGTTTCTTTTGCACATGAGGATGTGTATGAGGATGCCTCGAGGAAAAGTAATCTAAGGGTTTATACAAGTTGTGAGAAATTTCATAATTCATGAAGGGCATTTGAATGCAGCAGATATTGTACAACATGTGATATGTGATCAAATTGGCAATTATCAATAGGATTGTTACCTAATCAACTTGCCAAAGAATAAGGATAGATGGCCAGAGAAGCAGTCCTTTTAAACCTGATTGCTTATGTTTCCAGAAGGAAGCCATACCAGCATTGATCCTTCTACAGAGGCCTATTGACGCCCTAAAACTTCACCAACTGTGGAGAAGTTGAAGTATTTCAGGCTAGAAACAAATACCTTGGTCTCTTGGTCTCTAATTGCTATTCAGTGTCCACCTCTGTATGTGATTTAACATTCTTGTGACTATTAGGTAAATCATTTTAGAATGTGTGAACAGACCCCTGGCTTTCATCAACCCCAAAGTTTAGAATGTCATCATTGAGCACCTCAGGCACACAGCAGGGTTTCCCCACTTTCCTCTAACCCACCTACCTAATACTCACCAGTGTATTTGAAAGGTATCCTGATTTATGGCTTTGTTGTTGTTCTGTTACTGTGAACACTTCATGAAACTATTACCATGTTGGAACCTGGAATTTGGAATATATATGTTTTAGGGCCATAAACACTCATATATAGCTTCAGAATAAACTTTCTCTTATCTCTTAAAAAAAAAAAAAAACCTGATTGCTTAATATGCCTACGTGGGTTTGGTGCTGACTCTCTATTGTCAACTGAGAGTCAAGTAGGACGAGATCAACCCAAAAACTTAGGGCAGGTCTATTCTAGGTACAAAGAAGAATCAAAACCCAAATAGATACGTGTTTAAATTAGATTATATAAAATAAATGGTGAATGTTGACAAAAAGAGCACTTTGTTTTCAATCCTGCAAAAGAGGAAATAAAGCTAGGCGGTCCTGAAGGAAAAGTACATTCCCTGCATGATACGTTCTGACCTTCACCCCATTTGCACTTTGCTTTAAGATAGTGGTATTATTCTTGTTAAGCATATCTCAACTAAACTTGTCTCACAATATTAGTTATTATCATTTGCTCAAGGAAAACACAAATGTCCTTTGGCACAGGAGTGTTTCCCATCCATTTTTTTTGCATATTGCCTCTTGGCAGTAGATACTGTGTTTGATTTTGTGTACCGAAGGAGGCATTTACTTTGAGTCTTAGATGACACCATGGGATATTTGGTGAATGCTTGAATGATTTAGTATCTGCAGAGTTTTTGGATAGAATGATTGATTGTATGTTATAAATAAGAAACACATGAATTTCTGGGGGTAATGGATGAAATGCCTTGGTTTTCAATGTAAACTATGCATTTAGAAGTAATATCCTCTAAATCCATAGTGGCAGTTACCCTATGAAGTGGCTTCATATTTTCACCTGTCTTAACATAATTTAGAAAGTTTGTCTTCATCTCTTTTGCTTGCTCTTGGGATTCTTTTCTTCCTATTGGGTTGCCTTGTCCAGACTTGATATGAGGGCTTTTGTCTTGTTGTATCCTGTTTTGTTATGTTTGGTTGTTGTCCTTTGAAAGCCTGCTCTTTTCAGAGGAGCAGGGGATCTCTGGGAGAGAGGAGGTGTAGAAGAGATACGAGGAGTAGAAGGAGGGGTATATGTAGTCAGGATGTGTTGTTTGAGAGAATTTATTTTGAATAAAAAATTAAAATAAAATATTTAGAAAAATAAAAAACAATGAAAGATAAAATTTATCACTCCTATGTTCCTTCCTCTATGATTTATATCACAGATGTCTTCCACATTTCTCTGCATGTATTTAGATTCACATTAGACACTTTTTAATATTTGCGTCTACTATTATGAAATGCAAGTTAAAAACTCAGGAAGAAAAAGAAAGCATGCTGTATTCACACCTGGATTGTGTTGCTATGCTGTGTCTTTCCTGGTCTTGCAGTGTTTGGTGGGATCCCAGATGTAAGGTGTTACTACTATTTATACTGACCATGATCATTTGATTGGACACACAGAGCATTTAGTAAGAGTCTAAGACTTTTCTATAAACAAATAACCACAGTAGAAGTAGCCTAAATAAAAGCACACGTTGCAATTTGTAGATTATTTTTGTATCTGCATACAGCAACAGAGATTCTGACAAGCGCGTCAACAATCCATAAATTGTTTAACAATTTACCAAAGTTAGGATTTGGGATGTGGTTTTTTTTCCTTGTATACGTTCTATTACTGATGCTGCAGATCCTGTTAGGCAATTAAAAAATCCAGTATAACTGTCACATTCAAGGTTTTTAAACAAGCGTCTTCAAGTTATGTTTAATGAAGTAAATTAAGTCAGAGCTAAGGCGTTTCCTTTTGCAAGCCCAGTGGTCCCAGGAGGACTTGTTAAACTTTATTTTCACAATGTAAAGTGTTCATTTTAAAGCACAGCATCTCACTATATGGTGAGATATCATCATTCCACAACCCCATTCCTGTGAAAATGTTAAACTGTCAATTTACTTAATGAGATCAGGTGACATATTTTCTCCTTAATTCAAAAAGCTTGACTGGTTCTCAATCTCATAAATTTCTAAAATATTCTTCTTCCTCTTTTTTTTGTTTATTTATTACTTCACTTTGCATCTCCATCACAGTCCCCTCCCTCCACCCCTCCCAGGCCCACCCTCTCACCCTCCCACCCTCTCCCCTTTCTCCTACCTATCCTACTCCTCCAGTGTGGGGTGTCCCTACATATCAGCCCTCCTCAGTTCAGCAGCCATATGAGGGCTAAGAGCTTCCTCTTGCACTCGGGCTACATGGCAGCTCCACTAGGGTAAAATGTCCCATTAACAGGTAACAAAGTCTATGCTCCTGTTCCTTTCAGTCTGTTGATTGTAGGTTAGTTATCCTGTACTGTATGGCTAAAATCCAGTTATAAGTGAATATTCTTTTTAATCATTTGAGGAATGATATAATTTGGAAAATATGTGTTGAAATTATTCTATTTATAAACAACTTGTAACTTCTAAGGAAATTAATTTATTTAGAGTAATTATTGTATGTACTACAAAGTCTACAAAGGTAAATTAAATGCATATAATATGAAGTTTTAAAATAATCTGAATATATTTGCATAAGCTTTGTGAATTTTAAACATGATATATATATTGATGGAAAGTCTTGTCCTTCAAAATATGAAGGCAGTTATTTTTAATTAACACCGTATGTATTTTATTTCCAATGTTAGTTTTCTTGTTTCAACCTTGTGGAAACATACCAACAATAGTGCAAATGATTCCATACATATACTAGGATTTTTATTAGCTTAGCCTAATCATGATTATTTCAGTGTTCTAACAGTATGTATGATTTTTTTGGGAGCCATATCCATGCAGATTGTCAGTGCAGGTTCCTACATATCGGGGCGCTTCAGGGAACATTTCCTATGTAGACAGAGTACAGGAACAGAAATGTTACAATTGACCTTGACACAGCACAGCTTCATCATAGCTATGTGCAAGTGTTCTCCAGTTGCCTCAGGATATCCTGGATGGCTCGTCCAGGATCAGGTACAGCCTCCCACATTGCACCTGGTTTTCCTGTCATCATCACAGTTTGGATGACTGCTTTGACTTTTCTGTGTCTTCTGTCACCTTGAAATGTCTGAGGACAGGCTAGCTAAATATTACTGAAATTTTCTAATAATTGGAGTTTTTCTGATGTTTCTCTGTGATATTTACTTAATGTTTTGTCTCCAGGAGTTAAAACAAGTATTTCTTTACGTTTGTTACATGGGCAACCAATGCATGTCAGCTTGTCAAAGTACGCAATGTTAATGCTGTTCTCTTACGTAAAGGACCCAGCCCTAAGCTTCTCCAATGGAGAACTAATGCTTGCTTTCACAATCAATATAACTAAAAGGGGAAAAATGAATCAAAAGTACCCTGTGTTTTATCAAATTTATAATTTTAGCAATCATTGATAATAATTGCTATTCAAAAATCTGAAATTACAGAATTCATTCCACTGCACTGTAAGATGTTCCTTCACCAATATTGAGGTATTCATATCTGTGGACTTATGATTTCTCTATTTATTAAGTGAGTCTGACTTATCATTATTTTGCATTAATTGAAATAAAATTGTTTAACACTCTCTTCCCTTTTCCATCTCCAGTCCTTCCCTTCAATCTGTTCCTCTCATGTTGATAGCCTCTTTTTCCTTGGTATTATTTCACACATACATGCACACACACACGTCTATGCACAAATAAATAAATACAACCTGCTGAGTATGTTTTTGTTATTTGTGTGTGTATTGTCTCAGGGTTGACCACTCTGCTTTGGACAATAGATAAGGGGGCACATCCCTGGAACATGCTAATTCTCCTTTTCCCAGCAGTCAATAGTTGCCTATAGTTCTTCATCTAGGGGTGGGATACCATACCATTTTTTTCCATTTCAGGTTATTGTGTCCACTGATATCGCCATCATTCCAGTCTTATTGATGTAGCCATTCTTAGGAGAGATTATTTCATTATAGACTGGCCCTTACTATCTTTGGACTCTTTCTGGGATGGTTCCTGAGTCACTGATGGAGACTTTTCTAGAACTAACAAGATGGAGACTTTCAAACTTGGTGTCGCGTCCCCCCTGACCAGCAGGAAAGACACAACCACGATTCTTCTTCAAGCAGTTTATTCAGGAACCTTGTACATCCACTTCTCTTTCCTCTCTTCCCCCAAGCCCTTATATGCCTACTCAAACCCAATCAGATCATGCCACCTAGCGATCCAAGATAGGCTCACAAAAGGAGGAAGCACACCGGGCTAGGCAACCGCTACCAAATAAGGCTTGTTTACAGCTAAGCTTGAGCTTTCTGACATTAAGCCAGGCACCATCTTAGGGTTGTGACTCTCCACAGTTCCCCCTTTTTGTTTTATTTGAGCAGAAAACGCAACAGGCAAGGGTAGAGGTCTGATCTCTGATATGCATGTAAAGGACATTGTAATGACCCCACGCCCAGTAGCCAACCAGGCTGGTGCCATACCCGTCCGGTATCTTTTTCTCAGAGATGGGAAACTAGGATACCAACCCATATGCAATCAAACATGCCCTTCTTGAAGTCGCTAGAAGCTGACCCCAAGTGCAGTGCTTAGCCTCGCATCCTGAGCGTGATGATAGCTTAGTCCTTTAGGACAGTCAACCAAGCTTGCAGTGACTGTCCAGCCTCCAAGGCAGCAAAGGCTTGCACCAACATGGCATTACTTCTCCTCTGTGAAATCCTCATCTTACAGATACACCATAGGGCAATGAAACTGACTAGGAAGAGCATGCCTCCTAGGGCACCCATTCCCGCCCATTCCTTCAGATGATTCATGGCTCGGAGGATCCATGTTGACAGTCCTTCAGCAACAAAGACATCAACCCAGGTGGAATTCACATGCACAATGGCAATTCTCAGATTCTGCATCAGCTTATCAAACTCGCCAGACCAATTTCCTGTAAGATACTGAGAGAGTTGCTTAGACAAATTTTCAGCTACAGTATAATTTTGATATGGCACAGAGGTCACACACAATCCAGTCATTTTCCACTCAGCCAATCTGAGCCACCTGCCATAATACATCCATTTACTCCTGAACCAGATCAACCCATCAACCCTCTGATTCAACACCATGATACCACCCTTCAATTGAGCATTAATGGAGGATTGCACATCCAAGGCCGTGGCTACATTGGCTGAAAAATTATTCAAGGCAGCTGCAGTCTGCACCATAGAATGCATAGCAATGGCAGCTGTGGTAGCCCCCACAGCAGCAAGACTAACGGCCTTTTTCCATTCACTACCAATTCTAACAGAGGACGCTGTTCCAAAGCAAGGGCCACATAAGCCATATCTAAGCCAGAGGACCCAAACCCCCTTTTCCCTCTTTCTTTATTTTTTGCAGGGAACAGATAATGAAGGCTAGGCAAAATGACCAATTGTGCTATCCGATCCCCTGGTGAAATGGAGGTTATTCATCAGGGGGAAGAACAACCCCAGTATAATCAGGATCAATAATGCCAGGATGCACAATAAGCCCCTTTAAAGCTGAGGAGGACCTTCCAATTAACAGGCCCACTGTGCCCGGATCCAAAGGCCCTTTAAAGTCAATATCTATTGTTTGGGTCCCCATTTGAGGGGTCAATACGAGTCTGGCGGTGGAGCAGAGGTCCAATCCTACTGAGCCCTGAGTGGCTCTCCGCATTGTGTGGGAGATCTCAAAGTTGGCCACCTCTCTTCCTGAGGGTCTTCCATTGCCCCATATATTTGAGGGCCCTGAAGGCGGGGGCCCCTCTGCCTGTTTTTTGGATGAGTTTTTTTTGTTTTTTGTTTTGTTTTGTTTTGTTTTTGTTTTTGTTTTTTTAAAAGGCTGACCATTAATATCCTTAACAGATCTACATTCATTTGCCCAATGATTTCCCTTCTTGCACTTGGGGCAAAGACCAGGCTGCTTAGGGTGGTTCCCACTTCCTGTTTCATTCTGTCTTTCCCTCTCGGGGCATTGCCTTTTAAGGTGCCCCATCTTTCCACAACGGTAACAGGCACCATTACTTCCTTTTTTGTTTTGTGTAATATGCACAACAGAAGCTGCAAGACCTGCATTAGTCAAAGGACCCCCCCACCTCTCTACACACTTTCATCCAGGCTTCCAACCCCTTGTTCTTATAAGGGGTGATAGCTGCTTTACATTCCTTTGTACATTGCTCATACACAAGTTGTTTAATTAAGGGCATTGCCAAATCAGGGTCTCCAAATACCCTTCCAGCGGCCTCAACCATTCAAACATGAAGTCTGAGAAAGGCTCCAGGGGACCCTGAATAATCTTAGTTAGATTGCCATTCACTTCCCCTTTGTTAGGCAATGATTTCCAAGCTCTGGTTGTGATTAAATTGATTTGCTCAAACACCTGAGCCGGATACCCAGTTTGTTGTTGAGCAAATCGACCTTGCCCAAGAAGCATGTCCACATTCCAGGCTGGGTTTCCTGCTGCACGATTAGCAGCAGCTTGTTCATTAGCAAACTCAATCAAGAAAACCTTCCAATCTAAACACTGCCCAGAGGACAAGCAGGCACGCGCCAGGCTCATCCAGTCACTAGGAGTCATGCAATAACAATGAAGAGCTTCCACGTGAGCTACAGTGAAAGCAGCATTAATCCCATAAGTGCAGACAGACTCAGCAAGTACTTTAATTACCTTAAAATCGAGGGGTTCATGATAACGATTTCCCCCTCCATACTGAAAGACAGGGTAGTACAGCTCATGTCTCACTTCCCTCCAGACATTTGGACAGAATGACCGCCCACTAGGACCACTCGGAGGGGAAGTCTCAATATATGAAGGAGGTGCCAACATAGGCGGCCCCAGAGATGAGGGTTCTATACCGGTGGAGTCAGAACACTTCTTCAAAGATGACTTCTCCATTTCCCTTGCTAACGTTTCAAGTTCCTCGTCAGACTCTGAGCTATCCTCTTCCGAAGTATCTTTCCCAGATTTGACCGAGCGCTCCTCTTTTAACTGCTCTAATGCCTCTTGTCCATTTTCCACAGCCTTGCAATATCTCTGATCTTCTAAACAACTACAAGCAAGTCTCCAAATAGGCCGTGCTCCTCCCTGCAATGTAGATTTTAATAGCTCTTTAAGAGCGGAAAAAAATGGGCTGCGATGGTGAATTCCCCATACTTTCACTTTTGTTTTTCTTCTACTCGTCCGAATCACGGAACTTTATTGCTCCTTCTGGAGACCTTACTGCCTCTTTACCGAGGTCCTAACCTTGGTCCCACCTTACCTGGAACTTACCAGTCGACTTCCCTGACTACGAGAAGTTCTGAATCGTTCACCCGTGGAGAGGTTCCCTGTACGGGCCACCACTTGTCGCGTCCCCCTGACCAGCAGGAAAGACACAACCACGATTCTTCTTCAAGCAGTTTATTCAGGAACCTTGTACATCCGCTTCTCTTTCCTCTCTTCCCCCAAGCCCTTATATGCCTACTCAAACCCAATCAGATCATGCCACCTAGCGATCCAAGATAGGCTCACAAAAGGAGGAAGCACACCGGCTAGGCAGCCGCTACCAAATAAGGCTTGTTTACAGCTAAGCTTGAGCTTTCTGGCATTAAGCCAGGCACCATCTTAGGGTTGTGGCTCTCCAAAACTTGGCACTGTGTCTTTTCACTTAATTTTAATAGTTGACAATTTCATACTTGTATACAATTCACTGAGATCATACTCACCCACAGTACTTTCCAATCCCACCTCCATCTCATCCAAATCCCCTTATTTTTTCCCAGTTAACATTGATCCTGTCCTCATGGAAAAGCTCATGTACTCCATATGGAAAATCTCATGTACTCCTTTCTTTTATTTCCCCCTTTTATTTGTGTGTGTGCCTTGTTTAGATTGTCATAGTTGCTGTGTGTTCCTTACTGCAATGGGGATATTGTACACTAAAAACATTTTCACAACATTCCACCCTATGCCACTAAGGCCATGGTCCTTATGCTTGCTCCTTCCCAGTGTCTCTGCTTTCATCTATTGACAAAGCAGACTTTACTGACTCAAGCAGAGAGCTACACTATGTATATGAAGTCGAATGCCTAGCAGTCAGATTGACTACACATCCACTTAAATGCTCTCTTCTGTTTGATCCCTGGCCTCTTCTTTACTTTCTGTTGGTACAACACATCCATAATTTTGTTTCTATTGTCTGCTATACTGATTTTATGACCACATTTCAAAAGTTTTAGCACAGAAAAACATTACAGAAAGGGTAGATACAGAAGCATTTATTTCTTCTAGTGCAGAATGATGTTTAGAAAATAACAATTGGAAATTAGGTATATTCATTGATTTTCATGTGCCAATGTTTCCAGGTCCTCCTGGCAAACAGCTTAGATTGTCTATATGTTAAATATAAAAAGTCACGTACCACAAGACATATTGTAATTCCTCTACCTGTTTGTCTCCTCCCTTTCCAAAGGGCTCTCATTATCTTAAGTTTCCCACCTCAAGCCTAGAATACCAGAAAGTTAGTTTTGGAATTGTCAACACATACTACTGTGAAAAGCAAAATAAATATTAATTAACCACGCTTTAAAGCTTTTTTCTTTCTTTTTGAAACTAAATTTACGAATTATGCCATTTTAAAATTTTGAAATGTACAATTAGGTGAGTTTTGACAAGTGAATATCCATGCTACTTGAACTCCAAATAAATTAAAGTAACTCCATATCCATGGGAGCTATCTTGTGTGCCTTCATGCCAACCCTCCCTGTTCTTCTTAGAGGAACCATTATTTTTTTCCAAACATTTTATATTACATTTGCTTATTATAGATCTTCACACATGTGTAACCATGTGTTATACCATCTTAGTTTCTGCTCTTGTTCTCATCACATAAAAAACCATCCATTCAAAAAGAAAATTCAGAAAGCCCAGACAATTGTGATACGATTGACAGTCTCTCTTGCTCTCCTTTCTGCTAAGCTCCACAGCTCTGAGTTACTGCTACACAAGGGGAATGGGTACTTACTATTGCTTCCCAAATTCTGTTTCCTTTTATAGATTTGAACAAGAGACAAAAAGGCCATTTATAGTTTTACTGCAGTGGCCAGCACATGATGTCAGAAATACTTTCATACAAAATCATACTCTTGAGAAAAATACAGTTTTCTTTCTTGAATAAAGTTCTCTTTAGTTGTGTGTGTCAATTTTTAGGCAGGCACACATTTATATTATCTAGATATCACTCTAATAGTCTAGGTCAGTCTCACTTGCCTGCAGTATTTTCTTGTTGAAATGTTTAATGGTCTAATTTACCACCAATGTTTCAAAGGTGTTTAAAAAATAAAGGGAATAATCTACATGAAATTTTGTGTAAGATGTGAAGTTCTAGGAAATGAAAGACACGATTGTAGAGCAAAAGGAAACTTCACAACAGATTTTGATTCTCACAGAAATTCAATTTCCAACAGAAAGGAGATAGGATTAATGGTTCATAATAGCATCCTTTCCCCATCAATTTTATATCATCAAATTGGGAAAACTGAAAGTCTTATTTTCCTTAAACAAGGGAAACTATCCTTACTTTTAGAAGATTCAAATGAGGAAAAAAAAATGGCAGAATGTATGTTAATTCCTGAAGTGGATAGAGTCATGAAGCATATAATTGCAAAGAATTGTATCTTCATTTTAGAAAGTGTCTTAGCACTTCCAAATTCAGTATTGGCTTTACTGGTAACTTCTTGTCTGCCTATTTTTTTTTTTTTGTCCTATGACATAAAACAATTAACTTCTGTTCATCTAACTCTGTCTTCCTTAGAAGACTTTTGATAATGACCCTACATTGTCTTCTTTGGTAGTTAAGCCTGATTTTTTTATTTATTACATGTTAATTACTAATTATTGTATGAAAAAGCTGAATGTAATCACAGAATTTATAATAATAAAATGAGATATTTAAAAAAATAATTTATTTTACTTGCCAGAAAATTTTCTAAAGGTGCTTCTTTGGGATGAAATTTCCTTTGGAAAATGCATACCAAATATGCTAGTCACAATTTGTAGTTTTTTTAAAAGTACCTGCCACATAAGAGTGTTGAGCATGGGAAAAAGTATCCCACTAGCCACAAACATGTATTGCTGTGTGAGAGCAGCACAGGCCATTGAAATCTCCACACGCTGCTCCTCTTAAATTATTTCTGAGGGTCTGGAGGAGAAAGTCTGTTGTTTCAAAAAGGGATATTGGGGTATTTACTTCTTCCCGATTTATCAAATCTATTTTAAATTGACTGGCAACATTCCATGTCATCTGCAGGGGAGGGGATTTAACAATAGGAAGACAGAGGGGAAAAGCATCCAGGAACCATGAAGGAAAGGTAAAGAGGTTTGTGTCTGATGTGGTAAAGAGAGGGAAGCTAGATCTTCCTCTAGGGACTTGTGTCCTCACCCTCCCCTCCCATGGCCCCTTCCTTCCAGGTTTAAAAGATCGGACTGTTCTGTAAGATCTCACTTATCTGGACTGCACAGAGCATGCTGAGTTTAAGGTTGCTAACACTGATTTGGTGGTTGTGTTTCTTGAACTCTGTTTCCAAGATGAAATAATATGATGACAGTTCCTCTTCTAAATTCACTGATCAAGTGAGTACTGTGAGGACATTAAAGATTTTATGGGTGGTCAAAGAGCATCTTCAAGGTAACACCAGCTATAGATAATCATAAAAAGAATAGATTCCGAGTGTGTGTGTGTGTTTGCACACCTGCACGTTTGTAGTAAACCTGTATATTATTATATAAGACAAAATTGAAGAGATTATTGAGAAGATAGAAGAAAAAAATCACACCATAAAAATAAAATTAGAGAAAAGAACATAAACTCTATATCTACTATCTCAATATTAGAAGTCCTTACTTGGGAAGTACATTAAAATTCTGCTTTCTGTTTCTTGTAAGTTAATAGTCATATTTTAAGTATAGAGAAAAATATCACACCAGTACCTATCCACAGTCAATTTTCAAGTCATTCATTGTGCACCTATTTCCAACATCTTGAAGTAAGGAAACAAAACCATTAGTGCTTGTTTAAAATATTCAGTGAGAACAGCTATGAAAGGGGAGGCATAGAACCATTGTGAAGAGATCTCTGGCTATTTGTTGTCAGTGAAATGAGGAATTATATGCCCTTTAATCCTATCCTATCATCCTTCTTCATTGCCCAAAGGTGAGACAGAGTAGCCTGTGGTCTTCTGAAGCCAAAGCTGCAGGTAAGGGCTACACATGTGGAAGGCAGTTGAAGTGGCCCAGTGTTTTGATCTTATGGATTGTTAATAGTCTTTCTTACACCTCTACTACAGTTCATAAAAGAACCATATGTATAAGGCATCATTTAGAACAATACATGACTGTTTACAGAGTACCTTTCGAAGAAGAAAAAGTAACAATTGTCAGGAACTTGCCAAAAGAAGGACACACTGTGAACAATGCCTTGGAATTGTTGTCAATACTGTGAGAGAGGCTCCAGGCGAAAAAGCAGAGGGCTTTTTACCTCAAGTGCATTTTGTTCCCTGTTTTGTTCTTGGACATGATTTTGTGCCTCCTGTAACAAACATTAACATTCAATTTACAAGACATGTTTATTCTTGTTGGATGTCAGAATGTACCTATAGAGCTGAATGCTGTCCCCAGTGTGTCTTGTATCAGGATACGGCCTTCTGCCTTGCTTTCATACATGCCATGCAATTGTGTTTAAATTGGTATGTCCTGAGAAAGCCCTGGAAACAGACTGCTCTGTTAATATTTAGTTTGTGCTCACGGGCATTTGTTTACATGCTTTTCTGAACTCAAACAACTATTCTTGGATCACTGATTTCTTTGTTACATTCCTGTATAAAGTTACACTGAAACTGAGGTAAAATTGTCTACAACATCAGAATGTAGTCTGACCCATTCTTTAAAGTCCTCAAATCCCAGGTCTCAAAGAAAGTTCTGAATAGGTTGATGAAAGTCAAGGACAAGTGGTCAGAGGAATATGTATTACTACATCTTATCTTTTCCAAAAGGTCTGTATGTGCCATTATGGGGTATTTTGGATTGAATTATATTCAATAGAATGATAATTTTTTTCTCTTCTCTCTTTAAAATATCTTTCAACCACTATAAATTTCATTTATACTATGGTTTTGAAATCATTATGTATTTACCTGGAATTTATTTTAAATGTTGGTACAGAATTCTGCCTTCATCTAGATTTACTATAAGGAATTCTATAGTTAAAACATAGAATATGACTTTTTGAAAATTCCACAGTTTACTTTTTTTAATGTTTATTTATTACTTCAAGTTACATCTCCATCACAGTACCCTCTTTCCATCCCTCCCAGTCCCACCCTCCCACTCTCTACCCTCTCTCCCTTCTGTCCTACTCCTCCGGAGTGGGAGTGTTCTTACATATCAGTCTCCTGCCCCAGTTCAGCAGTCATAGGAGAGCTAAGAGCTTCTTCGTGTACTGGGGGCCTACAAAACAGCACCACTAGGGCAAAGTGTCTCATTGACAGGTAACAAAGTTTATGTTCCTGTTCCCTTTGGAACATTGGTTAGTATGGTTATCCTGTACTATATGGCTAAAATTCAATTATAAAACCTTTATAAAGAACTCAAGATGCCACATGCATCTTTCTGAGTCTGGGTTAGCTCACTCAGGATGAGCTTCTCTAATTCTATCCATTTGGCTGCAAATTGCATGGTTTTGTTGTTTCTGATGGCTGAGTAGTATTCCATTGTGTAGATGTACCACAGGTTTTTTTTTTTTTTATCCATTTGTTTGTTGAGGGACTTCTGGATTGTTTCCAGTCTCTATCTATTACAAATAAGGCTGCTATGAACATAGATGAGGATATGTCCTTATGGTTTGGTGAGGAATAGTTTGGGTGGATACCTAGAAGTGGTATGGCTGGGTCTTGAGGTAGAGCTATTTCAAGTTTTCTAAGATATCGCCAGGCTGATTTCCATAGTGGCTGTACAAGTTTGCACTCCCACCAGCAATGGAGGAGTATTCCCCTTTCTCCACAACCTCGCCTGCATGTGCTGTCATTTGAGGTTTTTTATCTTAGCCATTATGACAGGTGTGAGATGGAATCTCAGAGTCATCTTGAGTTGCACTTCTCTGATGATTAAGGATGCTGAGCATTTCTTCAAGTGTCTCTCAGCCATTAGAAATTCCTTTTTTGTGAACTCATCACACAAAGACCCAACAAAGAAAGAAAATTTCAGACCAACATAGACACAACATTACTTAATAAAATACTGGCAAACCGAATCCAAGCACACATCAAAAGTATCATACACCATGATCAAGTAGGCTTCATCCCAGGAATGCAGGCAGGGATGGTTCAACATACAAAAACCCATCAGTGTAATTCACCATATAAACAAGTTGAAAGAAAAAAAAAACACATGATTATCTCATTAGATGCTGAAAAAGCATTTGACAAAATCCAACACCCCTTAATGCTAAAGGTACTGGAGAAAGCTGGCATACAAGGACCATACCTAGAAATAATAAAGACGACATACAGCAAGCCAGTAGCCAACATCAAATTAAATGGAGAGAAACTTACAGCAATTCCTCTAAAATCAGAGACAAGGCAGGATGCCCACTCTCCCCATATCCCTTCAACATAGTACTTGAAGTCCTATACAGAACAGTAAGACAACTAGAGATCAAAGGGTTACAAATTGGAAAGGAAGAAGTAAACTTATCCCTATTTTCAGATGATACGATAGTATATACAATTTAATTTTTAATTATATTTTGTGTTTCCCTTAACTAATCACATCCACCCTTTATATTTGTTTAAGATACTTGGTTTAGAATTGTAACTAACCCACCAATGTTGGAAACTACCCATATGAATGCTTATTAATTCATTTGCTAAATGTATGTTAAATGATGTGTGTATTCAGGTTTTGATTAGCAGTTGGGATTTGATAAAGGTATGTTACAGTCTGTAATGTACACATGACATTTACATTAAAATATTAGGCAAGAGACTGCAGAAACGGCTCAGTGGTTGAGAGCAGTGGCTGCTTTTCCAGAAGACCTGGGTTCAGTTTCTAGGAAACACATGGTAGCTAACAACTGACTGTAACCACAACTTCACGGGATCTGATTCACTCTTCTGGCTCTTGATGGTACAAGGCTTTCAAGTGATATACAAACATATGGGCAGGAAAAACAGCCATGCTCATTAAATTTTAAAGCATTAGGTAAAGTTGTATAATGATGTATTCTAGTACTTTCTCTACAGAGGTTATAGTGTGAGCATACATACTTTTAAATACCTTCTCAAAAGATAGGTAAATTGGGTCAGGCAAGGTTGCTTGGTTGGTAGAGATCCTTGGAGTGTAAGCCTGAAGACCCTCAAATGCATGTAAATTAGGTGGAAGGAGTTGTTACAAGAGTTGTTAGTCCATTCTGGAAGCAAAACAGTGCACAAAATCACAGAAAAACTCCTATTCAAATGAAACTTACATCCTAGTGACTATGTGAACTTCTGTTGCGAAGGGATTCGAATGCTATCCTGAAAGGTTGACAATAATCTAATTGTACTAGATGCTGCTGGCGTTTTATTAAGTTTGGGACTGAGCTGATCAGAAACACATATTAGAACACCAACTTGGTGACATTTTAACAGAGGGACTGTGAGAAGTGTTGATAAATGAAACGATATTACAGTGGTCTGGGACAAAATTGCAGCAGCAGACGTTGAGAACAGGGAGGAGAGCAGGTGCTTTACAGGTGGGTCTATTGACTCAAGGACCTAATAGAGCAGGAACTTGTGAAAGTAAACTTACTAGAATTTGACATTTCTTGTTCAAGTCACTGATCCTTTCAATTTGGGGAATCAGAACAGTGTTAATTATTAATTGCTTTTCTAGAGAATAAAGGTAGTGCAGGGTTGTGGGTGAATGTGGAAGGAGCACCTCTAAGTTTTTAATGCTGAAATACTGAATAAGTTAAGTCTAGAAACCAGGTTAAAAGCTGGAGCTATGTATTATGCAGAAGCTGAAATTGTATAGATAGTAAGGTGAAGAAGAGGCAGAAACATTAGACATATTTCTTTAAAGCATGATAATTATAGAAAATTACCAAGCATGGCTGAGTGTGTGTTTAATGAAGGGCTTAGTAACTATGGTTGGTGTGTAGTACAAAGCCTGATGTCTAAGAAGTATATGATAAATAAAAACTGTTTGTCTGTATCCTAATGTTGACTTCTCCCGTAAGCTCTTTAGTTATTCATAGCAATTTCTGACAATCTCTAACCTGACAGTGCTACCAGAATGAACTTCTGAATACTATTTTACTGTTGGGTTGAGATTTCTGGTATGAAAAGGGACTATTTAAAATTTAAAAGATTCTCAGGATTATTTTACCTTCTTTATTTTTTGCATCAGATCATTTACTTCATTTGCACAAATGGATACTTACTCAAGCAACTGTGATATTACACTTTTTACATGTACCAAGAAAGTCTTTAATTGTTTTGTTGGTGTTCAGCAGGAAACTGGGGAACCACTCCACCTCCCATTGCTCTCCTACCCTAGAACTACTCAGGAATCAACCTTGGGATCGATGGTTTGATGCTTGAAAATATCTATTTCTGAGTTAAACGAGCCTTAAAAATGTTTAGAGTGTTTCATCTTCAGGTTGTACTCTGTATGACACTGAGAATTTAGATTCTAGCTTCTTGAAAGAGTAAGCTTGTAAGCCGATCTGGCTTTTGAGTCGGGCGGGGGGGGGGGGGGACGACAATATTTTGGTTAGGACTTTCTGTAGTTTCCACAGAAAACAGGATTGATGTTTCCATTATGATACAATGCTATAAATACAGGCATTTCCTGAGGCATGCTATGTTGTCTTTCCCCTAGTCTTTGTCTAGCTCTGCAGATTTTCTAAGGTAAGGCATTTGGTGACTTAAGAGCCTGTAATTTTGAGAATGACGGTGGGGCTTCCTTTCAGGATATATACATTTCACTCACTTGTGTGTCAGTAGACCAGAGTGGTGTGATTGTAAAGAGAGAAATGTATCTCCTTTCTTCTTTTTTCCCCCCCCAGTCAATGAATATACCCGGTGTGCCTGGAAACCTATTTGAAGGAATACCTTTACTAAAGTGATGTCCAAAGGAGAAAATTGCTAAGACTGGTTTCTGGAAAGAGTAACAGAGAGCAGTAGCCTAAGTACCTTGCTATTTCTCACTATATGGTAACCAGAATTCAGATCTACGGGCAAGACTCAGCATGATTAAAGCACAAATAGGGTGAGTTTGAAATTTCCTCTCTGAATGCTGTTTTTCTTCTAGAACTTGAACACTTAGTAGGTAGAAACTTATGTGACTGTCTTAAATTAGAAAAGTAACGGAGACTCAAGACATGGTAAGATTTTATTTCATATATATGTATACACAAATTATATATATATATATATATTTTTTTTCCCTTGCAGAGGGGACCAGAGTGAAAAGTGATCACAAAATGCATGGCTGATGTTAGAATCATAATTGCAAGCATTATGAGTATAAATATATAGTATCAAGTTCACATTGTACGGATTCTATCTACATCCCTATTTAATTAAAATGAAAAAATAATAAATAATATGTGTTGCTACAGAAAGAAAACTTAGTGCTTTGGGTTGTTTTGTTTTGTACTGCTTACAAATGCTTTCATTGATTTTCTGTTCTATTCCTTGGCTCCTATGTTGGAGTCAATATAATGTGTTTCCCCTTGAAATTCCCATTCACCAATTAATTTTTTTATTTGCTTACTTCTTCATTTATGGGATTTCCTTTCCTCACCATAGAGACAATTAGAAATTTGGAATGCTAACTATCATAGGAATCTATGATAGAACATCACAGATTCATCCAGTTAATATTTATTGAGCCATGAGAAGCCACTCACTATACTACAACACACCTCAAAATTGTCTTGCTTTAGGTAATACTATTTATGTTGGGTAATGTATAGGTTACACACTATTCATGGAGCAAAATATTCAATGTGATCATTCTTAAGTGAGAAAAACTGGGAAGAATCAGTGGGATTACTTTAATCTACAGGAAAATCATTCAAATGTATACTCAATAATGTGATGCAAACTTGAAAAGAAATTTGATACATAAGAATCTAAATCTAAAGTAAAAGACTAGAAATTTACATCAAGGTAATATGAATATAAAAGATTAAGTAGTTATTAAGGAAATCTAAGGCCACACCACTAGCTCCCTCCCCTTTTTCATGAACTGGGTATTCTATACAGAGATTAAAACAAAACTCAGGTCAGTGAATGTTTCAGGAAATACTATCCAATCTAAAAGCTTGCACCTCCTTGTACTTACTTTCATTGCTGTGTGCCTCACTGCACCAGTCCAAGTTCACATCTCTCCAGTCCACGTTGACACCATAGTGTAACATAATATTTTCATTTATAAACACTTATATTTACGAATACTTTAAAAAATCTATAAAATACTTAAATGCTATAACCTAAAACCTGTAATCTAAACCTATAATCTATCTAAGAATACCCTAATTCCTAAGAACACTCTAATACCTATCTAAAAAGATTTAACTAACACTATTTTAACTTTCTTTTTTTGTTTTTTTTTTTTTTAGTTTTATTTTATTTATTTATTTTTTATAATTTATTTTTTATTTCTTCAAGTTACATCTCAATCACAATCCCCTCCCTACTCCCCCCTCTTGTCCCACCCTTCCACCCTCTTCCCCCTCAACCCCCCATCCTCTACCCCTTTTTTTTAATTTAAGATATATCTTTTCCCCCCAACAGCTCCCCCTCTCAGTCCAACAAATGGTTCTTTCTTTTATTTTAACTTTCTTAAAAGGATATTAATATTATTAATGCAGGTCTATGTGGGATGACTTGGTTTATGGAAGTCCCATCAGGTAGTAGTATCTTTTAAACTAAAAATCCATTGGACCTTACTGTGCCAGTTCACAAGGCAAGTTTACTTGAACCACCAAATTGTGGCCAGTTTGTAAAGTCTGTCTGCTCATCAGAAGATGGAAAGATCTCCCATGCTCATGAATAGGTAGGATCAACATAATAAAAATGGCCATCCTGCCAAGAGCAATATACAGATTCAATGCAATTCCTATCAAAATACCACCACAATTCTTTATAGACCTTAAAAAAGCAATTCTCAACTTCATATGGAATAACAAAAAACCCAGAAGAGCTAAATCAATCTGCACACACACACAAAAAAAAAAAAAATCTGGAGGTATCACTATCCCAGATTTCAAGCTGTACTAAGAGCAATAGTAATAAAAACAGCATGGTACTGGTATAGAAACAGACCAGTGGATCAATGGAATCAAATTGAAGACACAGAAATGAACCCACACACATATGGTCACTTAATTTTTGACAAAGAAGCCAAAACCATACATTGGAAAAAGGACCACATCTTCAATAAATGGTGCTGGTCTAATTGGATGTCAACATGTAAAAGAATGAAATTAGACCCATACTTATCACCTTGCACAAAACTTAAGTCCAAGTGGATCAAAGACCTTAACATAAGGCTGGACACACTAAATCTATTAGAAGAGAAAGTGGGGGAAAACCCCGGAACTAATCGGCACAGGTGACAACTTCCTGAACAGAACACCAACAGCTCAGGATCTAAGACCAACAATCAATAAATGGGATCTCATGAAATTAAAAACTTCTGTAAGGCAAAAGACAACGTCATTCAAACAAAATGGCTACCTACAGATTGGGAAAAGATTTTCATCAACCCCACATCTGACAGAGGGCTAATATCCAAAATTTACAAAGAACTCAAGAAAATAAATGCCAAGAAACCAAATAATCCTGTCAAAAATGGGGAACAGAGCTAAGCAGAGAATTCACAAAGGAGGAATCTCATGGCTGACAGATACTTGAAGAAATGCTCAACATCCTTAATCACTGGAGAAATGCAATTCAAGATGACTCTGAGATTCCATCTCATACCTGCCAGAGTTGCTAAGATCAAAAACTCAAATGACAACACATGCTGACGAGGTTGTGGAGAAAGGGGAACACTTCTCCATTGCTGGTGGAAGTGCAAGCTTGCACAACCACCATGGAAATCAGTCTGGCAATATCTTAGAAAACTTGAAATAGCTCTACCTCAAGACCCGGCCATACCTCTTCTGGGTATACACCCAAATGATTCCTCACCAAACCACAAGGATGTTTCCTCATCTATGTTCATAGCAGCCTTATTTGTAATAGCTAGAAACTAGAAACAACCCAGATGTCCCTCAACAGATGAATGGATTAAAAAAAAAAAAAACTGTGGTACATCTATACAATGGAATACTACTCAGCCATCAGAAACAAAGAAATCATTCAATTTACAGCCAAATGGATGGAACTAGAGAAGCTCATCCTGAGTGAGCTAACCCAGGCTCAGAAGGATGCACATGGCATATATTCCCTCATAGTCAGATTTTAGCCATATAGTACAGGATAACTATACTATAACCAATGCACCAAAGGTAACAGGAACATAGACTTTTTTACCTGTCCATGAGACACTTTGCCGTAGTGGTGCTGCCTTGTAGGCCCCCAATGTATGAGGAGGCTCTAGCCCTCATATGACTGCTTATCTGGGGTGGGGGACTGATATGTAGGGACACTCCACTCCAGAGGAGTGTGATGGAAGGGATAGGGGCTAGAGGGTGGGAGGGCAGGACTGGGAGGGGTGGAAAGAGGGTACTATGTTGGAGATGTATACTGAAATAATAAATAAACTCTGTCTGTTCCAACAGCTAAACTGAGGCCCACTTTTTCACAGCTGAGACTCCCTTCTATGGTCTCTTTGGCCTTGGGAAGTTGCATGACTATAAGCCTCTCCAAGTGGCTTCTGAACTTCACTTGCCTCTCTACTTTTTCTAGCACTCTGGGCCCCCAAGACAGACAGATGGCTTCAAGGAACTCTCAGAAGGTTTTATCCCAGGCCTTTGCCTTGGATTATAACAGTCTAAATTCTGTTAATGGTATACCTTGCTGTGCACTTTTCAGTCGGTGAGGGCAACAGGAAGAGGGCAACCACTTGGAGTTTTCTGGTTTATATATTGCATTATCTCGTGATCCTTGGCAGTTTCAAGGGTCCATGAGATTTCTTGCAATATCCAGCAGCCCTGTTGCTTCTCAGGGCAACTGACATCATCTGTACCACTTCTGTGGTTTCTTAGTCATGTCCCTTCAACAGGGCATATTGCCTGACCACAACGTGTCTTTGTCCATTTCAGCAGTTAAAGGGACATCAAGCTTTCCTTATGTGCTGCCAAATGCTAATCTGAACTGCCTACTAATTTCACTAAAAAGACCTAATTTCTACCACACCATAATCTTTGGGATTTAATTCTTCTCTAGTACCCCAGATCTTCCACTTCCTTTGGGATGAGTTTCCCCTGAATTTTCATCACTAGTCCTTCATCTGAAGATTCAGGTTCAGGGACTGTTTATGCAGCAGGCAGGTGCCAAATTTCATGGGATTTTCACATGGCTATTCATCTCTCCACTCAGGAGACATGGATATGTCATCCTCAGCAACTATAAGCTTACATCTGAAAAAAGAAGTAGAATGAATGAGTAGTGTGCATGCATGAATGCATACATATGTGCATGTGTGCAGAGGTGTGTGTGTGCGTGTTATGTGCATGTGTGTGTGTGTGTGTGTGTGTGTGTGTGTGTGTGTGTGTGTGTGTTGTATGAGTAGATGTATGAGTGAAAGACACAGTTCCCACAGTAAACCAAAAGACTGAGTTTTGGCTAGGCTTGCAGACCAATGAGCTCTTGGGGTTGGCCTGTTTCTACCTACCAATAGTGACATTACAGGCACTAACACCCATGCTGGGCTTTTGAAGTAGAAACTGGGGATTTGAAAGCAGGTTCTCAAGCTTGCATAGCAAAATATTTCACACTCCATCTGGAAACTACCTATTTATAATCACATACCTATAATGAGTGTCTACTTGGTATCACCTATTATGAATGTTTACTTGGTATAGAAGTACAAAAATGTGTGAACTGACATTCAACTGAAGATCAAGAATATAAGAAATGTCATAGAATAATTTATAAATTGTATGAAATGGCTATATGCTAACATGTACCCACTCTCTCCCTTCCAGTCCTCCCTGTTCTCTGCTTTGCTGATTCTCAATGGTCTCTTATCTTTGCTTCCTTGTGTATACTCTTCTTGTATTGATTCCCTCTATGTTGATTTAGTATGAAATAATTTCAAAGTCTCTCAAACCCGGCGTTTAATTAGGAAAAAAAAGAAGAATTCAGTTTTGACTTGAATATTATTCAGGACTTGCTTGACTTAAGTCCCTGGACAGAGGCTAAGGGAGAGTGGGAGGGAGCAAAGGAGATTTTAAAATATATTTTGTTAGGGACAAGTGTGGTGATACCAAGGCAGGAGTTCATGAGTTTGAGGCTAGCTTCCACTGCAAAGGGGAGCCCTATCTCAAGAATTAAACAACAACAACAACAACAACAAAAAAAAAAAAAACCCTAAGATAATTGATTTGGTCCCATGAGAAGCAATTTGAACTTTAAATGAGGAAGGAAAATAGACATAGAAACCTTTTTTGCCATCTGATTATGTGACCCTTCTGTGCAGCTGTCAGGAAGTCGGACAGGGGCAAAATAAGCTTTAAGAAAACACCAAGACAGAAGTCTAAATATGGGGTGAGACTATTCCACTGTCCTCTCCCCTGGCTCACATGGCCAGATATGACCAGCTTGACTTTCAGAACCTGAGAAAGATGGAAATTGAGAAAGGTTCTTTGCAAATTGTGGGCTTTGAATATTTGGGCATGGTCACCCCTGTTTTCATCTGCATCTTGGATTTATAACCTCTTAAAATCTCTTTTGCACTGTTTGAGGATAGCAATTCCAGACCGAGGAAAGTAAACTCTCAGAGATTTAATTTGCTTTTCTCTTTTTTTTTTTCCCTTCTAACACAGGTAATCTTCCTTATTCTCCCCCAACCCTCTTCACACTCTGGGGAGTCCCCAAATCAATTCATCTGGTTTGCTAGTCTGTTCTACACTGTAATTTGGATTGGCAAACACTGCATAGTTACAGACACTACCTAATATATCTTTTCTCCTGCAATGGTCCCTTATTTATTCCCTTATTATCTCAAATGTTTACAATTCAGTAAAAGGTCATAGAAATTTATTGAGCCTCTTTTTAAGATTTCTTTCTTTTCCCTTTAAAAAAGCTGTTATTTTAAGTCTCACTTTTACCTTCCTCTGATGCTCAGAATGGTTCTTCAGGGCTCTCTCTTTTTGAATCTCCTACCAGCTTAATTTTTTCTAGAGCCAAGGGCTTGAGATTTCTTGGGCTGGCACTTGCCTAGCCTTCATGAGCACAGGGTGAAGCCTCTTCCCATGGAGCTGCTGCCTGGGCTGCCATCACAGCAGCAAAATGCATATCTAGCTTCTTCAGTGGAAAGCAATCTGCTCCCCACCAGCAACTCAGCATTGCAGCCACAGCAGAGCAAGCCCTTCGGGAGCTGGATGGCGTTAGCAGGGACAGGAACAAAGCAGTGTGAACTGCATCAAGGGGGAAGACAACTCTTCCATAACATTTAACTAGAGCTTCTGCTCAGGAAGAGGCCTGGTATTGCCCACCCCAGGCTCCTGCTCTGGCCAATGGATTATAAATCCTTTGTGAATCATGTGCAGGTGGTTGACCCCCATTTGACCTTTTTCCATTAGATTTCTTTTATTGAGAATTTGAATTTCTGACCCACTGTTTTCTGACTCCCCCATTTGTTCTTTCTTGTACAATGATTATAAGATCACCTGTAAATTTTCATTGGTACTAGTAAAGCCAAGACTTGTCTCTTCTAATGTTGAGACTGCCTTAAGTAAAATCTTCCCAAAGTACAGAAAAAAAGTCCTCTACCTATAAGTTTCAAATTAATTTGAATGTCTTTCTCCTATTTCCCACTTTAAAGACAGAGTTTCATAAGAAATTCTCCATAACTATCAGAGCAATGTCTTAGATATATTTTATATTCAATGAATAATTGTTGGATGCACAAGTATAGATTTATCTGTCCAGTGACCTCATGGGTTTTTTATGAGTAAATATCCATGTTTTGTTCATACAGAATTACACTACACTGACTCACTACAATAAACAGGATACTACATTCATAGACAATTTATATTCACAATTGATCTGAATAACTTTTTGCAGCCTACTATTATGTAACACCACCACCACCATCACCACCACCACCAACAACAACATGTTTAGTTTGCTTCATGCTGTCATCTTTTGGTTGTGATATCCTTTCTGATGAACTGGGCTGTTTTGCTGGTAACTTGCTTTTGGCTTGATAAGCAGCCTCTCAGTGGAACTCAATGCACCATTCTTCCCCTTTTTTCTTATGGGTCAAGCTTTGGTTACTGTGCAAGGCTAGCTACACTTCTGAAAGGGGTCTGTAGATTCCTTTTTGTTTGTTTGTATCAATAAGGATACAAACATACAATATCCTTACGAATACAAACATACAACATCCTTACTAATAAAAACATATAATATCCTTATCATACAACATCAGTTATGTAGATGTGAGAGATTCATATTGATAAGAAAATGGGTATTAAACCTTGACCCTATGAGATAGAAAAGATCCTCAAACCAGACACCTGTGCATTCAATATAAGGGCTTGTTTGTAAGACTGTTACTGCAGGCACCACACTTTGGACATAGGATGTGGAGAAAATTATTGGTGCTGACTATTGATCTTCTTCCATGATGGCTAGCTTCCATAGTACCAGAAGGGGCTACACAGGCTTTAGTGAAGGAAAAAGTCATCTGTAGTATTGAATACAGGTTCTATCTATGATGCTTTCTGCTTAAATAATTCATATAAAATAAAATATACATTAAATCAGAATTTTCCTTGTACTAACTTACTAGTTCCTTTAGAAGACACTTCTCAATCTCAAAGTTTAAGGGGCTTCTATGCCAATAATATTTGCTTCTTCCACTCAGGTTTGAGTCTATTAATTTAAAGGTAAGGAGGTAGAATCCAGAAACCTGTGCATGTTGGGTAAGCTCCATCACTGACCTACATCATTAGCTCTATTTTCATTGTTATTCTATGTCAGGAGCTCACTGCATTGACTAGACTGGCCTTAGATTCATTAAGTAGCTGAGGCAGGCATCCGAAACTTGTGATTCTCCTGTCTCTGCCTCCTGAGTGTTAAAATGGGAGTTGTATATCATCAACTCAGTGACTTTGGTCTTTCTAGTATAAAAGTATTTTTTTCAGCAAATATAAACCACTGAACATTTTCATGGCTCTCAATAGATATGGCAATGTAGTGACAGATATAATTCCAACCCTCAGTGAGTTCATATTTTCAAAAAAATGTTGATAGTTATGAGATGCCTCAACTGGTATAATATCTAGCATGCAAGCATGAGATCCAGGTTCAGATCTGTAGCACCCTTGTCAAAGCTGGGTATACAGTACTAGTTGTGGGGTACTTCTACTCCACCTGTTGGTCAGTGGTGTACCAGAGACTCCTCCAAAACTATGGCCTATTGCCATTGATCTTGTTTGACTGACAGATCTTGATTGTATGTCACTGCTACTGAAGATACCATACATCTTTGGCAAAGGATGTGGAAAAAGTCAAGTTGGTACTAAATTAGGAATATTTCCCTTGATAGCTAACTTTCCTAGTACCAGAAGATGGCACACAGACTTTGGAGGAGGGAAAAGTTATCAACAGTCTTAATCAACTATAAGCCTGTGAGATATAATATTAACCAGCATGGGATATAATATGCCAATATATTCAGTATTGGCACAAGTGTTATGGTGATAATCAATAACTTTCTACTCTTTTAAAAATGTTTGATCCACAGAGAGAAGCATATGCCTCATACTGTAAATCTAGGTCAGATCCCATGGTGGAGGAGCTTATAAGCCCCAGGAGTGAATCTATGATTATTCTGACCAGTGGACATTGTATTCAGCTGCTCTCTAAATACATCTTTCCACATATATACATATATAATATATTATATATGTATAATATGTGTATTATATATACATACATTTTATATGTATATATATGCAAACAAATAAAGCTTGCTCTCCTGATAGGTGAGCATTTGACACAGAAGAAAAAACAAAGCAATGAAAACCAAAATAAAAACATATATTTTTACTATATATATGTATATATGTATGTATATACATACATATATATATTAGTGCAGCATTCAGATTTTCCAGAAAAGTGTAGGAAGGGAAAATAAAAACACATAAGAGATAAGTGTTTGACTATTTTTTAATATATGTCACAAAACAACTTCAGTAAGAGGTATTCAGATTTTTATCCATCAATAGCATTATCATGAGGCAAAGTATCTACTGGATATGATTTAAATGTTCCACTCATGAGATCACAGGATCTGTGGATATTGACACAGGCTGGTCTGGCAACATTCCATCCTGCATAGGAGAGTGACTTGGGATGTACCATTTCCTCCCTAACGAGTCTTTGACAGATAATGTTTTCCCTTGAAAGGGGAGTCATTTTCTTTGCTGTTGTAGCTAATGATCAGTACCCTGTGTTCCAATAAATAACCCCACCCATACGCAAATAAATGACCCTAATTAAACTCTCTGAGAAAAAAAAAACTGAAAAAATAGAAAGAGAAGTACTAGGGTATTTGGGAAGAAGGATCAACTAAAATGAGAGGGAGATAAGAGAAGGTGTTGAGGGTGTGTGTGTATATATATATATATATATATATATATATACATATATATATATGCATATAAAATTGTCCAGTGTGGGTAGAAGGTTATTGTGTGATTCAAATGCTGATTTCTGTACTTCCCATATCTGGTTGCAATCCTTGTTCTGAGAATCTCTTGTCTCAATGTTGTGCAAACACTGTTCCCCAATTGTCCTTCGATAAGCCATTAAAGTAGCTCACAGCCAATTGCTGAGCAGGGGAGAGAAAAGGGCTAGACTTCCTGCCCTCCAGGGAAGAAAGATTTAGAGGGATAAGAAGGGATTCAGCCACAGGAGAGGTCCAGGAACGATGAGGAAGGGGCAGCTGGAGTAGAAAAAGCCCTAAAAAGCAAATATCTCAGGGATTTTGACAAAGAGGGAGTCAGACCAGCACAGATGGCTAAGAATAGATTAAAATTGCTCAGTAATGTACTGTAAAGTTTTTTAAAAACAAACAATATAAAAATAATATATTTTTAAACAAATATAAAAATTTTTAAACAAATAATAAATCATAGATTCACTCCTGGGGTTTATAAGCTCCTCCACCATGGGATCTGAACTAGATTTATAGTATGCAGCATATGCTTCTCTCTGTGGATCAAACATTTTTAAAAGAGTAGAAAGGTATTGATTATCACCATAACATTTGTGCCAATACTGAATATATGGGCATATTATTTGAGTGCTAGCCAGGTTAAGAGAGAAACTGCAAAACAATATAATTATATAAATTGATAATAACAGTCCAAGAATGGATAATAGTAAAGAAGAAAAGTAGATGAGCGAACACAGTTTCCCCACCTCAAGAGGTAAGGAGTGGTAGTGGATGGGTGACACCATATTGTTATTTGTGATTTGGTATTACATTTATCCCTAGTTCTAAGGACTGTTTCCTTCAAGTAGAAGTCCTACCCAGGTCCCTAGTGAAGTCATGTAGAAAGCACTGGCTTATGATTGTTATGTTTCATGTTTCATATATATTGTCAGCTCAATTGATACAGGAGATAGAGTCAAGAATGTGCTCGAGGAGAATGAGACAAGGCACAGTTCCAATGGTATGTTTCCCCGTAGAACTAGACCACACATTGTGGGGTTTGGAATGGTTGTTGTTGTTTCCACATAGTGACTTTGGTTATTGAACTTCAACATTTTCCCTATCTATAGGATATGCCTATATCCCTTCTTGAAAAGTGAAGTGCTTGGATTCAAGACCTCAGTGCAAACAACTAAAACTTGCTCTCCTGATAGGTGAGCATTTGACACAGAAGAAAAAAAAACAAAGCAACGAAAACCAAAATAAAAACAACTCCTTCAGGACTTCTCACTATGCAGATGGATTATCATGTTTCATTCACATTTCATCCTTGTTACAGCACCATGGAATGGAAGAGATCAATCTCACTTTAGAGATGAGGAAACTGGTGGTGAAATGCTAATGTATCTAAACCTATATGCTGGGAATTTCTCCCTATCATGTTTGTAGGAATCTAGGTGAACATTTTATAAATCAGTACAGGTTGGCATTCAGATGACTATCACATAAATGATAAGAAAGGAGAATCTGTACTGAACCAAATTTAAGATGATAGTGGAAGAGACTGGAGAGCAAGGATAAAAAGCATCCCTTCAAGCATCTTGAACTTCCTTGAAAATGACTGATCCTTCCCTACCTTCATGCTCCCTCTCCTATTACTCAAGCAAGATGGAGGCACGCAACTCATTGCACCACTAATGCCAAAGTCTTGCAGTATTATATTTCAACCTAAGGCAAAATAAAGCATTCTTTTATCTACTAGTATCACTTATATTTATTATCATTATATATTTTCCTTTGGAGTATGGTGCTGTACATTTCAATATAAAGTGTTTTCCTTTTATATTTTGTTTTTCATAAAGTCTTCTGTGGCAGACATTGGAAAGGGCCAACCAACCTTCATTAAAGAGGCACTTTCAGGGCAGTAACCATCCAGAATTGGAGGGTTTATTGTCCTAGGTACTGTTCTATTGTGTGATAAGATGCCCTAACCAAGGCAACGTATAAAACAACGACTTTATTTGGGGCTTGCAGTTCTATAGCAATAGAGTCCTTGACTGTCATTGCTGATAGCAGAACAACAAACAGGTAGGCATGGTGGTGAAGCAGTAGCTGAGAGATTACCTCTTGATACCTAAGCAAGCGGGCCCAGAAAGCTAACTGGGAACAGTATGAGCTTTTGAATCATCAGAGGTCTGTCCCCAGTGACACATCTCCTCCAACAAGGCCATACCTTCGTATCCTTTACCAACAGTTCCAACTACTAGGGACCAGTCATTCAAGTAAGAACCTAGGGGGTGCCATTCTACTTCAAACCATCACAATCAGTATTGTGAAAAGCTGAGAAATTAGTTATGTTGTCTCATTACAACGGGGGTTTTCCATATGTACTCATGCATCACATCATGCCAGTATCAGATTGTTCTGATTAAAGAAGCAGGGGACATGAAGAGTAAACCAGAAGATTTTTGAGTTTCAAGACAGGTATGTTTATTTTTAGAATTAAAGAAGAATTCAGGAGATTTTGTCAGTTCAGGTGCATGGCTAACCAATAGGCTTAGAAGAGAATCTGAAAGAAAAGATTGTTTTCTAGTCAAAACTTGTGGCCTTATCAATCTGATGAAATCTCCCTTAAGCACTGTGCACTTTAAGAAGGGTGTGTCAGCTCATGAAAAATCATACACTGTCTCAATGTAAGTAGGTGGAGCACAGAAGGTTTTTCCTATGCCAAAAGACTGGGAAAATAAGTGTTCAATGAAGAAAAGTAGTGTCCTAAGGAGTCTAATACTCTAGGAAATCACTGTCTCCACAAACACTAGTGATGATAGAAGCCGATTATGTGTGTGTGTGTGTACATTCATGTGTGTTGCATGTGTCTGTGTGTATCTATGTGTGTGTATCTGTCTCCCTGCCTCTGCCTTTATGTCATCTCTCTCTTTCTCATTTGTGTGTATCTGTGTCTCTGCTTCTGTCTCTGTCTGTCTGTCTTTCCCGCCCACCTCTGTATGTGTGTATATTTTGCATGCTTGTGTGCTTATATAGTATGTGGGGGATGCTCACCTGTGCAGGAGCATGTGGAGATTAGAGGCTGACTTTGTGATGTTTCCTTTTCTTCAGTCATTTTGCTCCACCTTATCCTTTGAGAAAGGTTTTACCATTCAACCTGGATGTTGCACTTTTGTATAGTCTGGCTGCCCAGAAATCTCCTGCTATCCACTTGTCTCTGCTCAACCCTAGCACTGAGGTTTTATACACATGGATGAGTTGAGGATCAAAACCTAGGTTTTGACTTTACTACCAATCATCTCCTCATCCCAGAAGCAGATTTTTTTATGGCAAGATATGAGCACCAGACAGTCAAAAATTGGTTTCCTTCCCCAATATCATACCTCCATAAATATTGTCTTATAACTAAGAGACTATATCAAAGAGAAAAAAACTAGGAGCTTTAATTTATTAAATTTAAATCTGAATAAATAAATGATCAGACTGACTTTTAATATTTGTGACAGGTCTGTATATTTATCAAATGTTGGAGGATTTAATTTATTAACAAAGTTTGAAAACCAAGAGTTTAACTGATCTATAGGTAAATAAAAAGTATGTATCACAATTAGATATCCACATACTATATTTTAAAATTGTTAATTTGTCTTGTAAAAATAACACACATAATACTTGAGTTTTCCACTGTCGAACTAGAAGGAATAAATGTAATTAGTAAAGAATATCAGAGAGAAAGCTTTATGCTGAAGATGATGTGGAGAGTTACAGAAAACAAAAAGTAAAAATTATGTAAATGAGACAAACAAGGAGCAACATTTGCCCCTCTCCATGATACTTATTGTGATTTTAATGGGAAACGTCTCCTTCATCCTCAAGATTTAGTTCCTGGTCCTTAATTGCTGGTCATATTATGGGAAATCATAGCCTAACTAGAGTAGGCCACCCGAAGTGGTTCACTAGGGGTAGAGTATTTCTAGTCACTTTTTGTCACTCCGAAATTTCTGTCTACAAAGAAACAAACACCTGTCATCTGCCAGATGCTTCTTCAGCCATGATGCTCTTTCCAAACACATGAAGGTAAGAAATCATGGACTGAACCCTAAAAGGCCATAAGCTCAAATAATTGCTTCTGTGATATATATATATATATCGTTTCAAAGCTGACCTACTATATGAGGCTCTTCCTGGGAGAGGATAATTCTCCTCTTAGTAGTCATTGGTGGTTTTTTTTTTGTATTTATTTGCCTAAGTGTGGGATGCTGTGGAGTTTTCTCCCTTCCATGTTATCATATCCATTGATATTGCTGTTGCTCCACTCTTGTTTGTGTGGCCATTTCTAGGAAAGCCTGTTTTACAGCAGACTTCCTGTCGTCATCATTCTTTACCATGATCTGGCCCCTATGCTCCACTTGTTTTTCTATAATGCTGTATCACAAATAATATCTCTTCTAAGACATTGGATACCAGTTTAGCAAAGAGGTATTATAGTAATGACAAAGGAGAAAAGGAAGAAGGACAAGCAAGTTGAAGAGTGGAAAAGAGGAAAGGAAGAAGTCAGCAGAAAGGGAGACAATTCTGTATTGATGCTAATTGGGGAGTTATTCCTAAAGGAACCAGGAGCCCAAACACCATGCTTATCTTTTTTTTAATTACATTTATTTATTACTTCAAGTTACATCTCTATCACAGCCCCCCTCCCTCCACCTTTCACTTACTAAATCTTTTCTTCCCAACTCATTCCCTCAAAGTAAGGGACTCCACAGAATCAGCTCCAAAGCAATTGTGAAACATAGTTTAGTGGAAAAAAAATCAATATCGTCCAGTCAATCATATTTCAAGCCACTGCAAAGCTATGTTCTCCGTAATAAAGTAGGTCATCTTCTTTACAGTGAGACGAGGCAAGTAGTCTTGGGTGGAGATAAGGAACAGTAATACGGTACAGTGTTTAGACCAATCAATATGCCTCTCTAACTTGAAAGCCACCAAATAAACAATTGATACGCTGCAGGCCCACCACTTAAGGAAGCTCCAGGAAGCTACCAGACCAGCCATTTATTTCCATTTCCAGATCCCTTCAGAACATCATTAACATCAGGGAAGCATTAAGACTGCAAGCAGGACAGATTCACATCTGCCAGGTAACCAGGAGAGCTAATCTGTTCCGAACACCAGAGAGCTGCTTAGCATTTCTCTTTTGCTGATGGCATCACCCTCACCAGATTGACTCTAAACATCACTGCCGGAGGGCTTGCTTCTGCTTTGTTCTTCTCCATGGGAAAACTTTCATTTCTCCCTGTAGAGAACTAACGGAGACTGACTCTGTATTCCAAACACAGCTAATGCATTTTCAAGTCATTTATTTTCCTCATGAAAAAGGGGAAGTGTGCTAGCAATGCCCCTTACAAGACAGACCTCCAAAGTGACAGTCAAAATGGTGTCTTAATGCCTGCTGATATGTATACTTAAATGTACTATTTAATTTTTTCTGTTCTTCTCTCAAAGATAAATGGTTTGGATAAATAATGAAACTCAGTTTTTTTTTTCTTATATTGTCAAGCTTGGTGAATCTTTTAACAGCTGTCAGAGTAAATTTATTGCCAAAGATGTCTATATCCTTTTGTAATCCAGAAGGGAAAGTCCTGGTGATGGGTTTTATTTTGCCCCTTTGCAGATTAAATATCTAGCATGATTAGCATGCAGAACAGAGTTGGCAATGTGAAAGCTCCAACTGCCATCCATTATGCAGTAATGAATCAAAACAGATTGTCTGAAATTGCAACACTTGAAACTTCCCTTTAGTAACATAACCAAAACTGCAGGCAGAAAAGAGCTATCACATCTGGAATTGTAGACACACACATCTGAAGATTAAAAAACACAGTGTATTCCAGGGAGATTCCATCTTAGCATATGACTTACATTTAAGTAATACAAACAAGTGAAAACAGCTTCTGAAATCCAATGAAAAATACGCAAACCGAAAGCACTAGTGTTACTATTATTATTTTTTTTTTGTAGAGGATATCAATATCTTCTTCGTTTGTAGTCTCAAAAAATGGTCCAGAATTTCCAATAGTGATGAAAGGTTGCATACCCAAAGGTCTTTAACTCAGAACATTTTCATGCATTTTAAAATTAAAATAAAACAAACAATATGCACACTCTCATGAATAGATTCACGGATACCTATTAGATATCCTCAGTCATCACAAAAATATATTGGAATTAGATCATTTGTGGAAGTATTCAGTCTATATATGCTCAATGAGATATGGCTTTTTAAAATTCAAACATTAGTAAAAGTATCTAGAACATCCTTATATACTTAAATACTCAGAGAGAACTGATTTATGGAAGTTGTAAAATAATTTTGTGGGAAGACTTGTCAATGTGTAAGTATATAACTTTAACAGATTAAATTGACAGTATAACAAATATGTGATATGATTTGAACACTTGAAATATGATAATGGTTGCTTTAGAATTGTAATTTATATTAGTGTCACCAAATTGTTATCTATGGGACAAATCCAGTCTGCTACCTATTGTAGTAAAGTTTATTATGACTCATTCATTTATATATTGTCAGTGGTTGCTTTTGTGCTATAAAATTGAGCCAAGTAGTTGCTGCAGGGACTACATGGCAGACAAAATTGGGTACATTTATGATGTAGCCCTTACTGAGAAACCTTGCTTGGTGTCAGTTTGGGTAGGTTTAAGTGACTAGATGGATACAATCTTTTGCTCTGATGATCACCCAAGATGTGTTAGTTTATTTGTGTGTTAGTTTCCTCTTTTCTTTCCTCCTTCTCATTTTGTTGTTTTGGCATGGAGCTGAGTTTGGTCTTGAACTTCTGATCCTCCTGTGTCCTCCTCCCTCTGTTGGGATTTCAAGCATACTCTAAGACAAGCAATTTTATGCAATATTGGGGATCAAAACCTCATGCAAGTTAACAGTCTACTAATTGAGCTACAGTACTAGACTCTTCTCATCTCTAAAATGAAAAATAAAAAACAAAACTCAAATACATTAGCTTACTAGAATCAATAAATTAAATGAATTCATTACATAAACCGGTAGAATAATGACTGTATATATTGACAAATAGATGACCTGAACAATAGTTAACATGTTCTTATGGGAACCACTATTTAAACTTGAGAAATTGTCAATGAAACAGTGAGTTTTCAGTTACGGTTATTATTTTATTATCATACTTAATTGTGTGGGTATGTATCTTAGGGTTTCTATTATTGTGATGAAACACTGTGACCAAAAGCAACATGAGGAGAAAAGGGATCATTTAGGTTCTTCTTCCACATCATTGTTCATCGTTGGAGGAAGTCAGGGTAGGAACTCAAACAGGACAGAAACTTGGAGGCAGGTGCTGATGCAGAGACCATGGATGGGTGCTGCTTACTGGCTTTCTCCCTGTGGCTTCCTCAGCCTGCTTCCTTATAGACCTCTGGATCACAAGTCCAGAGATTGCACCACCCACAATGAGCTAGAACTCCCACATAAACATTAATTAAGAAAGCAGCCTACAGCTCTGTCTGCTTATAGCCTTAGTTTATGGAGGCATTTTTCAACTGAGGCTTCCTCCTCTCTGTTGACTATAGCCTGTGTCAAATTAACACAGAAGTGCTCAACACATTGTGTACATGCACACGTAAAGCTCAGATTCCAGCAACCTGTAGGAACTACTTCTCTCTTCCCACCGGTTGGGCCTCAGGCTCAGCTGCAAGTATTTTTAACCATGGAGTCACCTTGGTCACCCTTCAGCTATAATTCTCCACTAGAATTTCATATTTAGAAGATCTTATGGCTTTGTATATGATGATGGATTAAGTAAAAATCAAACAAATATGTGATCAGACTGAGTCACCTACCACATCAGTCAGAGTCCACAAAGGGGAATGCATTACATTACATATTTCGACAAAGATATCTTCATCCAAGAGTTCAGTTAAGTGTTAGAAATTGGTAAAATAAGACATCAAATACCATTATAAATAGTAACTATTCCTTATGTTAGATAGTTTTCCCATTCCCCAGGGTCTACTTTCTTTAAGTAGTGAAAATAGGTTTTTAAAATTCTGATTATTGTTACTCCTACCTGGGTTTTCTTAGATTTCTACTTCCCCAGATCCACAATCTTTCTTTTTTCTTATGTGTAATTATAATTAATAATAATATATTAGATGAAACAAAAAATGAAACAAACCAGAATAAGACAGAACAAGCAGAAAAAGGAAAAAAGATACAAAGAAAAAGCTAAAGTAACACATATAGATGTAGAGACACACACATTCAAACACAGAGAAATTCATAAAAACCCCAAACAGGAAACTATAGAATATATGCGAAGGGCCTTAAGAAAAAAAAATAAAGCCCCTTATGAACAATTATGAGAAATGAACCTCTGTAAATGCCATTGAGTTAGTTTTGTGCTGACAATGTACTGCTGGGCCTTTGCTTAGATGCCCAGTGAGTCTCCATTGAAGAAAATTATTTTGTTCATTTGCAAGCAGCTATCAATTGGAGATAGCTTCTGGGTTAGGGACATAAGCTTATGTCCGCTTCCCTTCTCTACCCTGATACTGCATCTGATTCAGCCTACTCAGGCCCTGTTCATGCTGCCACAGTCTCTGTGAGTCTATATGTGCATTAGTCCTGCTGAGAAAGCCTTGTCTTCTTGGTGTGCGCTATTCCCTCTAGTTGTTATGCTCTTTCTGTCCCCTCTTCTGTAGGGTATCTTGAGCCTTGAGGGAAAACATCGGATGGGAGGTATCCCACTTAGGATGGGTGTCCCAAGGTCTCTTACTCTCTGTGTATTGTCTAGCTGTGGGTCTCTGTATTAGTTTCTGTCTGCTCCAAGAGGAAGCTTTCTTGATGAGTGCTGAGTGGAACATTGGTTTATGGATATAGAAGAATGCCATTAGGATTCATTTTATGGGTACATTCTTTTAGTACAACTGTAGTGTTTGGTTTTTCCTTAGGTTCTTGACCTATCTAGCCTCAGGTTTTTGGCCAACTGAACAGTGTCAGTAGACAGTTCCAGAGCCTTAAATCCAATCAGATATTGGTTGGTTACTCCCATAAACTTTGTGCCACTATTGTAGTAATAAGTCTTGCAGGCAGGTTGGCATTGTAGATCTAAGAGTTTGAAGCTGTCTTATGTTAGGGTGATCTGGAAGCTGCTTGCAATCTATTGCTACTTAGTGGCCCCTAATTTCTAGTTACCACCTACTGGTATATATGATGAATATATTGTCATATATATTTGTCCTTGTTGTGTAAGCCTGCTTCACCTAATTTAAAGTTGATTGGTTGAATAAAGTGCTGGCAGCCTGGATTAGGTAGAAGAGAGGTAGGCAGGGAGGTTTACGGGCTTTTGGAGCATAAAGGATCACAGGCAGAAGAAGCCAGGTGGAGGAAAGAGAAGATACACCATAGGTTAGATTTCCATCATTCCATGTGGCCTGGAACATCAGCATAGTGTGGAAAATAATGGCCCAAGAGGATGTATGCATGTATGGGAGTTTTATTTGGGGAATAGAATTAAAAAACTAGCTTAGATATGCTAAGACTGCACAATCCAAGTTGAGGCTTATTAAAATCCATTGGGTGTCTGTGTGATTATTCATAAGCAAGCTAAGAAGTAACTCCATTGCCCTGATAATCTTATTAATCAATTTTAAATATTAATATTTCCTACAACAATCTTAGTGTTTACTTTTCTCTTTTGATAGTGTTTAGAAAATCTTCAGTATTATGATTCTAGTCAGTGAAGGCTTTTGTTAGGCACTAGCTAGACTTCTCTACATTCAATGAGTTGTGTAGATGTTGTCATCAGCAACAGGGCTTTACCATCAGTTTGTGGAGATTAGTAAATTGTGCTGGCAATAGCCTGGGTTGTTTGGGGACTCCTATGGGGTCCCTTTGGTCAACAACTCAATTAAATGTAAATCATTGCTGGAAGTGGTGGCTTCATTTGGCGATGAGAGATGTCTAGTTGGGGCTCTGTCTCCTCTACAATGTAGTAATTTCCTATAATGAATACTTGTATTTCAGACTTTAGTAACAGCCACCTTCTCCTCCACAGACTCCATGCTGCTTTTGGACTAACATAATACTCTCTGCCTGGAAAGACCTCTTCCATTTTCTTTAAATAGACTGTAATATTTTTCTTCAACTTGTAACCTCTGAGTTGTCCCTTGAGAAATTCTCTTGACTAATGCATAATAATATTTCTTCTGTATCATCATATTATATTATTTGAAAGCCTCAATCATTTTTTTTAATGTTTCATTATTACTTCGAGTTACATCTCCATCACAGTCCCCTCTCTCTACCCCTCCTGGTCCCACTCCCTTTCCCCCACCCTCACACCTATCCTCATCCTCCAGAGTGGGTTGCCCCTACATATCAGCATCCCTCAGTTCAAACGTCACATGAGGGCTACGTGCTTCCTTTTGCACTGGGGGCCTATACGGCAACTCCATTAAGGCAAAATATCCCAGTAGTAGGTAACAAGGACTATGTTCCTGTTCCTTTTGGTTTGTTGGCTGTAGGATAGTTATCCTGTACTACATGGTTAAAATCCAATTATAAGTGAGTAGATGCCATGTGCATCTTTCTGAGTCTGGGTTAACTCACTCAGGATGAGCTTTTCTAGTTCCATCCATTTGGTTGCAAATGGTCTGATTTTCTTATTCTGATAGCTGAGTAGTATTCCATTGTGTAAATGTACCAGGTTTTTGTTTTTTGTATTTTTTTATCCATTCTTCAGTTGAGGGGCATCTGGGTTGTTTCCAGTTTCTAGCAATTATAAATAAAGCTGCTACGAACATAGACGATGAGATGATCCTTGTGGTTTGGTGAGGAATCATTTGAATGTATACCCAGAAGTGGTATGGCTGGGTCTTGAGGTAGAGTTATTTCAAGTTTTCTAAGATATTGACAGACTGATTTCCATAGTGGTTGTACAATTGTGTACTCCCACAAGCAATGGACAGGTCATTGAGACAGAAACCAAACAGAGAAATAATGAGACTAACAAAGGTCATGAACCAAATGGACCTAACAGATATCTACAGAACATTTCACCCAAACACAAAGGAATACACCTTCTTTTCAGCACCTCACAGAACCTTCTCCAAAATTGACAATATACTCAGACACAAAGCAAGCCTCAACAAATACAAGAAAATTGAAATGCCCCCTTGTATCTTATCAGACCACCATGGATTAAAGCTGAACTTCAAAAACAACAGAAATAACAATTTGTCTACACAGTCATGGAAACTGAACAACTCTCTACTCAATGACAACTGGGTCACAGAATAAAGAAGGAACTCAAAGATTTCCAAAAATCCAACAAAAACGAAGGCACAACATACCCAAACCTATGGGAAAGTTTCAATCTTATCATGGAAAATGTCATTATTTATTCTTATGGGTTTAACAATTCATTGTAAAAGATAATAAGTATAAGTCTCATGTTTGGTCTGCATTCAAATTTTAATGCAGATAGATAATGTCTTCCAAGGTATATGTCCACCAAATATTTGATGATAGAGTTAAGAGGTGTTGGCCATTTGCTTTGCTTTGTATTTTGCAATTCTCAGTCACGTTTAAGAAAAGGGCAGAAGTCTACATGATGATAATAGAATATGGTGAGTTATCTATTGAAAATGTAAGACAAATACCCTTTGATAAAGCCCAAGAGATGCCAGAAAAACAGGAATGATGGAACACAATGATTTGGGTGGTACTCACTTTCACAAATTTCTGCTGTGGTGCCTGTACAAGAAAGGTCTTGAGAGTTAATCGAGTATTTACACACCATTTAAACTTTCAGTGATAATAGCTTTCTAATTGACTCCCTTTTTTCTTTCATGGCTACCTGGGCTACAACTCCTTAAACAACCTTGAGTCTTTCTAATTTGCTTCAGTACACTTCTTTAGAGGTCTAGAAATGGCATGCTCTGTAGTGCTGTAAATCCCAGAGCAAACAATCCCCTGAATGACCAGGGTAATTACATCTGCATTCCTATTCTGCAGCTTCTCCCATGCAAGCCAGTGGAGAATTATGTTGTACTAGGCAAATTTCATCAACATTTGCATAGAAATTACATGTCTGTTCACATTTTTAAAATTATGGTCAAAGAGAAGCTGTTCTGTTGAAGGTGGCCACAAGAAAGGCTGGAATACGAAAAGTCAATTTTAGTGATCATATGTACATACCTGGTACTGTGATTGACATATTTACATATGTTGTTATATATTATTCTTCAATAACTCCTTGATATAAACTTTATTATTTCCATTATAGAGATGGAAAACCTGTAGCTAAAAAAAATTGGACTAACCTAACCTAGAAAGGCAGATGTTTTCCCATTTTGTGTACATGTATTGAAACACCACATACACCCACAAATATATGAAACTATGAAATTTCAATTTTGAAAATTAAAAATTAATCAAGACAAACTATAAAAAACAAACCAATGTAAATAAAGTAATAACAATCTAATATCAATAATCTAATCTTTTTATAAATATATAATAATAAACATATACAATAAATAATACAACATTATTAGAAGGAAGACTGAAAAAAATCAAACACTCAACACCAAATTTACTGTGTCCAAAATTGCTGTACAGGCAAATACTGTGAAACAAAGAATTGCAACAAGTCAATAGGAGGAAAATATGGTAAAATACACATAAATGACAAAGCCAGTGAGATGAGCATACAAAAGCATTGAAAGAGCTTGTATGATCATGTTCATTCAGTGAGTTCAAGTAATTACGAACATGAGTAGAGAGATTAGAAACAGAAGAGCAAATGAAGAAGCAGCAGGAGAGTCAGGAGCAGTTCAGAGGGTGAGGTGGAAGACAGAACGGGTACTGTAGGAGTTCTTATGCAAATTTAAAGAACTGATGGAAGTGTGGAAACCTGGGCTAGAAATGGCAGGAAAAAGACTATAAGCAGAGTCCAGCAACTTAGTGGACAGTTTCCTATAGAAAAACTCATACACATTTATGAAAGAATGTTCATGCTCCTTCATTCTCTACATAACTAGTCATCACAAAAGCTAGTGGTTTTAAACAAGTAATCATGTCCTTCCTTTTCTTCACTTGAAAACATATTCTTGTCTCACACAATACATACTGACCACAGTTACTCCTTTCTCTAATTCTCCCAGCTACCCCTCACCCTCCTTCTCCCCTAGATATTCAGAAAAGAAAAGGGTGTGGAACAAAAGGAACACTCCTCCATTGCTCATGGGAGTACAAACTTGTACAGTCACTATCGTAATCAATATAATGATTCTTCAGAAAACTGGGAATCAACCTACCTCAAGCCCCACACTCAAATGTATATCATTCATAGTCTGACATAAAAAGGTGAAAGCGGTGAAGAACAGTTATGGGGATAAGAAGGCTTTTGTACCAGTGACTTAGACAACACAGAAGAAAGATTTCAGAAGCCATGGCAAATAACTGATAGAATCAAGTAAATCAATATGCAGGTCTAGATAGCTAGAAAGTATAGCCTTGGCTTTTGCAGGGTCTTAAGATGTTGGAAACAATAGAAGTATTGTAGTGATTAAAAAAAATCCATCTATACCACTCTTGGGTATAAACCTAAAAATTGAACCATTCTCACCTTAATAATTACATAGGCAGTCATACCAATTACCAATTTTAATTCTTTCCCTTGCTTATTTCTTCTTCAGTCATTTGGCTATCATCTAGTTGTGTGAATGGCTTGAAATGATCTCATTCAGATGCCTAGAAGTTGCTGACAGACTTTAACAAATCTTGTCTCCCACAAGGGCAAAGTTAGCATTATCACAGGACAGCTGAGATGCTCTTGCTTTTGAGGTAGCACCTCATTTTGTGGCACATGATGCCTGCAGACTTGAAAAGTTCTGCCTCACCCTACTAAGTTCAGGGATTGTAGAGATGCATATCTACTCTCAGCAGAAAGTTAGCTTCTCAAATCAGCAGAAGAGAAAGCATACATTTAAAATGTGGACTTTTCAAATACTCTTTCTCTAAAATTTTCTTATGTCTAGTTAGTCAAAAAAATTACATGGTCAAGACAGAGGTAGAAAGGGAACTCTCCATCTATAACTCTTTCTTTTGTCTTTTCTTGGTGCTTTTCATTCATTTTGTTTGTTTTGTCAATACTAATTTGTTTTGTTTCATTTTATCTTATGATTCTATTTATTGTATTATTTTATTATCTGTTAAGATATGGTTTATTTTCTAAGGAAAGGAAGGAACAGGGGTAGATCTGGATGGGAGATGAGGTGAGGAAGAATTGGGAGACATAGAATGATGGGAAACTGTAATCATGATATATAAGAAAATAAATATATTTTTTTTACTTATAGGATATTTTATTATATTTTTAAAATATTTATTTATTACTTCAGGTTACCTCTCCATCACAGTATCCTCTTTCCACCCCTCCCATTCCCACCATCCCACCCTCTACCCCCTATCCCTTCCATCCCACTCCTCTGTAGTGGAGTGTCTCTACATAACAGTCCTCTGCCCCAGTTCAGCAGTCATATGAGGGCCAAGAGCCTCCTCGTATACTGGGGACCTACAAGGCAGCACCACTAGGGCAAAGTATCTCATTGACAAGAAAAATTCTATGTTCATGTTCCCTTTGGTGCATTGGTTGTAGTATAGTTACAATGTACTATATGGCTAAAATCTGACTATAAGTGAATCGATGCCATGTACATCTTCTGAGTCTGGGTTAGCTCACTCAGGATGAGCTTCTCTAGTTCCATCCATTTGGCTGCAAATTGCATGATTTTGTTGTTTCTGATGGCTGAGTAGTATTCCATTGTGTAGATGTATCATAGTTCTTTTATCCATTCCTCGGTTGAGGGACATCTGGTTGTTTCCAGTTTCCAACTATTACAAATAAGGCTGCTATCAACATAGATGAGAAAACTTCCTTGTGATTTTGTGAGGAATCATTAGGATGAATACCCATAAGTGATATGGCTGGCTCCTGAGGCAGCGCTATTACAAGTTTCTAAGATATCGCCAGACTGACCTCCATAGTGGTTGCACAAGCTTGCACTCCTACCAGTAATGGAGGAGTGTTCCCCTTTCTCCACAACCTTGCCAGCATGTGCTGTCATTTGAGCTTTTGAGCTTAACCATTTTGACAGGTGTGAGAAGGAATGTCAGAATCCTCTTGAGCTGCATTTCTCTGATGATTAAGGATGCTGAGCATTTCTTCAAGTGTCTCTCAGCCATTAGGGATTCCTCCTTTGTGAATTCTCTGTTTAGCTCTGTTCCCCATTTTTTGATTAGATTATTTGGTTTCTTGACATTTAATTTCTTGTGTTCTTTGTAAATTTTGCATATTAGCCCTCTGTCAGATGTGGGGTTGGTGAAGATTTTTTCCCAATCTGTAGGTTGCTATTTTGTTCGAATGACAGTGTCTTTTGCCTTACAGAAGCTTTTCAGTTTCATGAGGTCCCATTTAGTGATTGTTAGTCTTAGATCCTGGGCTGTTGGTGTTCTGTTCAGGAAGTTGTCACCTGTGCTGATGAGTTCGAGGGTTTTCTCCACTTTCTCTTCTAAACTACACACTAGATTTAATGTGTTCAGCCTTATATTAAGGTCTTTGATCCACTTGGACTTAGCTTTTATGTTAGCTGCAGTGGAGTTTTTTGTTTCCTCTGTTTTCTTGGGTGTAGTTATCTTCTCTGGGTTGGAGTTTTCCTTCTAAAATCTTTTGTAGGGCTGTATTTGTGGGTAGATACTGTTTAAATTTGATTTTGTCATGGAATATCTTGTTTTCTCCATCTATGTTGATAGAGAGTTTTGCTGGGTATAGTAGTAGTCTGGCTGGGCACCTATGTTCTCTCAGGGCTTGTAAGATGTCTTCCCAGACCCTTCTGGCTTTTAAAGTTTCTGAGAAGAAGTCAAGTGTAATTCTGATGGGTCTGCCATTACATGTTACTTGAACTTTTTCTCTTACAGCTTTTAATATTCATTCTTTGTTCTGTACATTTGGAGTTTCAATTATTATGTGGCGAGAGGAGTTTCTTTTCTGATCTAATCTGTTTGGTGTTCTGTAAGCCTCTTGGAATTTTATTGGCATCTCTTTCTTTAAGTTTGGGAAGTTTTCTTGTATGATTTCGTTGAAGATTTTTCCTGGAGCTTGGAGTCAGGAGTCTGCTCTTTCCTTTATGTCTATAATTCTTAGGTTCCATCTTTTCATTGAGTCCTTGATTTCTTGGATGTTATGGATGAGAACTTTTTCAGATTTCTCATTTTCTTTGATTGTTGTACTGATTTCTTCCATTGAATCTTCTTTGCCTGAGATCCTGTCTTTCATCTTTTGTATCCTATCTTTGATACTCATGTCTGTAGTTCCTGTTCTCTTTCCTTGATTCTCCACCTCCAGGATTAACTCTGATTGTGTTTTTTTTTTTATTGCTTCTACTTCCAATTTCAAGTCTTGAACCATTTTATTCATTTTATACATTTCCTGTTCCAATTTGCTAGTCTCTGTCTGCAAATCTTTCATTGCCTTGTCTCTTTCCTGTACATGTTGGGCTGCTTAGGATTGGAGGTCTCTAATAGTATTCTCCAATGCTTTTATTTGTAAAATTGAGGATTCTTTGTATTCTTTCAGTGTTTTCATTTTTTCTTGAAAGGACTCCTCATTTTCCTAAGTATAGATTTGTCATCATTTTCATGTGTTTCAGCTGTGGTGGGTTGTTTGGGGCTTGCTGTCATATTTCCCTGATTTTTGTCAGTTTTGTTCTTTTGCTGACCTTTAGCCATCTGGTTGCCCTAATATGATTGTTCCTGATGTCTTCTGGAATGTTTTAGTGGCACTGATGGTCTTCTTTGGTGTTGCAGTGACAGTGTGAATATTGGGCACTCAGGTAGCCAGGAGGTACCTCTATCTGTCAGTTGGGGCTACCTCCCAAGACCCTGCAGTAATCAGATCTGCGGGAGACTGTACCAGTGCAGGAAGAGCAGCCCTCTGCCCTGTCTGGGCGCAATGTTCTTCCAAGTGATTGTATATTGAGTAGAGGGACCTTTAGGTGCAACACCTTTTTGGGTAGGTTTAAATGTGCTTGTGCCTCCCTGCCAGCCACTTTGGCCCACTTCTGTGGCAGGGTCCACACTGGCCTCTGCTCTGGGACCCGGGCCTATGCCAGCCTCTGCTCTGTACCCCAACCTCTGCCCCATGCAACTGGTCTCCACTTTGGACTCCATGTCTGTGTCCCTCGCCACTTACCTCTGCTTTGGGGCCCAAGACTGTACCCCAAGCCATTGACCTCTGCTTTGGACCTGAGCCTGTCCACGCTCTGGGTTTTTGAATGGCTCTTGTTCACTTCCGGGGCTTGCTCCTCGGCATGGGTTCTGTGCCATGCCACGTCTCGGGTCCCTGCGGTGCTCCTTGTGGTCTGGGTTCTGTGTCCGCTGCCTGTTTCCAAGCTGGGTTCTGTTCTATGCTGTGCCCCGCATCCCTGCCGGGCTGCTCCATGGCCTGGGTAGGTCTGTTTACCTGAGTGTCTGAGGGTCCCACGAGAGATCCCCCCACTAGTTCCTGTGTTCGGTGGGGTAGGACCCTGAGGGTTCATGTTCCTCAGTATGTTGTTCAGCTTGTTTGTATTTCTGTGATGTTGTAGCTATTTTCCCCCAAGCTCAAAAAGTGACCCTGCTGACTGCTGCCATCTTGGATCCCCCAGTAAATATATTTTTAATTTAAAAAAAGGAAAAGAAACCATAGAATTACAAGGACAGAAGCAGGATTCATTAAAAGTAATTCATTTGAGTTACAACCTTCTATCACAGGAAGCATTGTTAAAATCAGGTAGCAAACAAGTAACAAGTCTCACAAAGTTCACAAAACCTACAGACTCAGGGCCCCTTTGTTTCAAATATTATATCAGTTGTGAAGTTTGTCGTGGTAGAACAGACTCCCCCAAATGTAGAGCTATCTGTAGGATGCACAAAGAAATCCAGGGATGTAGGCTTCATGCATCATCACACATGTAGCAATGGGCTTTTTGAGTATCCATACCCTAGGAGTAACCCCAGTTAAACTCCCTGGTTAGCCAAATTAGACTTTGGAAAGAATCACTTTATTCTATCTAGGGAAAACTGATGTTTATTCACATCTATCTGTGAAAAGTCTCACACAACAGTAGCAAATAATTGAACTGGAAACTAAGTCCACATTAGTCTGATTCTGAAATGTTTTTCTTCTCAGAAATGGATTATAAAATCTACACATTAAAGCAGCATGGTAGAGATACTTATATTATTCAAGGTTCTATTGAATGAAGGCATATAGAATGTTCCCAGTGGTACCTGATCTGTATAATTCCTTTAATTAATATAAGCTTTTATTAAATATTATTATTATTCAGAGTAGTTTTTAAGTACTAAGCATTTAGCAATTATCTACTAAATTACCTTAAGAATAAATGGTATGATAATTTTCTGAACTTTCTTTTTCCCTCAGTAACTTATTACTTTCCCATTTTATAAAAGCATCTCTCCTGTGGATCTTTCTTTGCATAGAACATAAAACTTTTAAAGGTTTATTTTTAAAAATTTTTATATGTGTATATATATGAGCAATATGCGTGTCACATGTGTGTGGACACCTGTGGATGGTGGAGGAAAGCTTCAGACTCAGCTGTGAGTTGCTTGACATAGGTGCTGGGAACTAAGGTCTGGTGCCTCAGAAGAGCTGCAAACCCTCTTAATCACTCAGCCATATTTATAGCCCACATATGCATATTAAAGACAACACAGGCTTCATGAAGGGATGACTATCAATTCTTCTACACTGTAATGAAATATGCACACCACAATACTCTAGACTGGCTATTTTACAGATTTGTTTGTGATCACACAAACTATGGTTAGGTTAAGGTGCATGTTGTGCCCTTCCATTTCAGAATTCTGGGTATCTGAAGCTTGTTGTATATAACATAAATGTTTTAGGAAGGGAAAGGGCTTGATAAAGCTGCAGAGGGATTCAAATGGCTCAGCCTAAGGAAAGTTTACATAATTTCTTCTAATATCCATTTGTCTAGAATCTAATTAGATATGCGAGCAAAAGGAACCATGGTGTTGATGTTTGCACAATTATTTACTAAGTTCAACAATTTGTAGTGGAGAATATCAGAGCTGTAATGATTCAGAATCAGCCAATAATCATGTATCTAAAATTTTATAAACTTCAAACACTATTCATTTCCAAAGAATAAGAGTACCTAGCAAAATGAGATAAGATATTCTGACTTCTGTGGAAAAACTGAATTGAGAAAACATTTTAAAGACATTATTATTTGTAAGTTTATACTAGATAACAGGGGTAGTTCCTGGTTTATTCCAGAAATATGCATCATGTTAAATTAAGTGTTGAATTTTTGGTTTCAATTCTTGTTCCTGTTATTTATTGATGGAGGGTTTGATTTCTGGTATGTGGGTGGTGAGGAGAGATGTTCATCCACTTAGGTCAAAAGCCTTATATTCGTAATTTTTAAACAATCTGCCAAAACAAATCCTGACTACAGAGAGGGAACCTACTTGAAAATGCATGATTTCTCAAATGATGGGATTAAGGGTATGCACCATCACCACCCTGTTCCTTCTAACTCTAGAATTTATAAGAAAACTAACTCTATAGTGCTCCTCCTGTCTCTGCTGAAGTTAAAGGTATGGGCTAACCTCACGCATTTCATGTATTTTACCTTAGCTCTAAGTTTTTTGACTCTTGGTGGTTTATATAACCAGATTGAACAGCTGTAACCTTTAATTTATTTACAGTGTTTTAAACCTGTTACCTGCTTTTTTTATTTAATAAATTTATTTATTGGTTGCTTCAGGTTACATCTCCATCATGTGATCATTGTATATTAATGCAAAATTAAGATTGTATTGGACTACATCGGTACTGATCTTAGTATATTGATACAAAATTAAGAGTATATTTGGCCACATTGGTATTGATCTTTGTATATTGTTACAAAATTAAGGGTAACACTTCTTAAAGGTATTGTACCTAGTAATGCTTAAAAAGAAAATGTGAATTTTTGGCCTTTTGCTACCAACCATCATAAACTGTTTAGGATAATTAAGAAATACAAACTAACAGTCATGCAAGTGTGTCATTTTGTTAGTTACTATGACAGTCTATCACAGTTATTTTCTAAGCTACTCAGAAATCAAGTTGTTAAGAGACAGCAACATTTGCTTATCTAAACATAAGAGATAGATAGGGCATCTTCAAAAACCCCAAGAGATCTGCAGAGTATGGCATTCAAAGATGTTTTCTTAAATTAAGATTTTTTTGATATGGAGACATGCCAGCTTCTGAGAGCATCCCCTTTTCCACTCCAAGTAGAAGATGCTTCTGAGAGCATCCCCTTTTCCACTCCAAGATCGAAGAATCTCCAGTGTGAGATGGTTGAATTAGTGGCAAGCCTATCTCTTGGCAAAAAAAAAAAAAAAAAAAAACCCTTGCTTCAACTGTAGACAGACTGCTATCCAAAAAGGACAAAACTTGGAAGCAGGTAAGTCGACAGCCTAGCCCTGCCAAGACAGGGTAGGTAAGTCCTTCACAATTCCTGCTCTACAATCAACGTCTGTCAGAGAAACAGGGCCAAACAGCTGAAGATTGATGCTGTAATGAATGGAGAGAAAATGGGAACTGTCGAGGCATCCACAGGTATGTCATTTCTTAGTTTTGGAAGCTGCGGGCCCTGCGCTTCCTATATAATCAGATATATTTATCCCTCTCAGGTCTCTGAGGTGGTTGAAGAATAGATAGAGTCTCATAGTTAAATTTTGAGTTCTTTAGGAATCAAGAGGGCATTCTGGATCTAAGAAGATGTTTTTAAAATAGTGATGCAAGTTAGTATGAAAGATGAGTTAGATATAGAACTTTAAAGTCATGGAGATGGTTAGGTAGTAGAATGTTAAAGTCAGGGGCCAAATACATATGGACTGGACATTGAGAATGTATGCTAAGCCATATAACTCTCAGAATTGTGGCCTATTTATTTCAGTTGTTTTGTACTGTATTTATTGTTATACTAGAAAGAACGATTTGTTCGACTGAAAAAAAAAAGAATTATGCATTCTGGGGGAAGGGTGAGAGGGTGGGAGGGCGGGACTGGGAGGGATGGAGGGAGAGGGCTGTGATGGAGATGTAACTTGAAGTAATAAATAAACATTTAAAAAAAAGAAAATGCATGATTTGTCTTATACTTACAAGGAAGTTCTTCATAAAGAATTAAACCTGGAAATTTTTAGAGCATGTGCCTTTAAAGCCAGAATCAGCCCACACCTACCTGCATATCTCTCAGGGATAGAGAGTTAAGAACAGTCTATATTGTGACTTGATAGGTCTCAGCTTAAGACCTAGCACTCCATAGTCTCTGTTACATATTCTATGTTGAACTAAGTTGTGTGATGTCAAACTTCCTAAGATACCAAAAGGGTTATAAAAAGTCATGTTTCTCTTTTTTCCCCACCTGGGGATTGATCTGGAGAATCCCCAAGAGATGATTTCTCAGCAGAGGGCTCTGAAGGCTGCTGTCTGCAGGGGCTCCTCCAGCCTCACTAACATCCTCTTCATGGTGACTTGTTATTTTCTCCTCATCACCTCCTTATTTTTACTTGTAATAAACGTCTTCTACAGATCTCAAGTGGAACTCTCACCTTTCCTTATTCTAGGTATCCAGCACAGATTCTGTCCAGTTTTCTCCCTCCTATCCTGAGGCCCCATCTCGGCCTTGACTTCTTCTTATTCTAATAAACCTCTTTGAAGGGAAGTACATGTAGCCTCCTTCCTAGACTAATGAGTGTTGGATTTATTTTATTATATTTAACAGAAATATTTAAAGCTAAGGTTAATTAGGGCTACCCTACCACTTACTTTCACAAGGTCCAGAGGAATTTTCCTGTTTTGAACATCAGTTTTACTGTCATTATAATACAGTGTTTCACAGTGTCTAACAGTGTATATTTAATGATTATTAGGTTCTTAGATAGAAGAGGTCATTTGCAAAAGAACTATCTTCAGAAAACCCTTTGTGTGGCTCTAGAGATAACTGAATAAGCTAAGCATCACAGCTATACCTTTATAAATGTGGGGAGTGGAGAAACAAACAAACAAACAAACAAACAAACAAACAAAACATCACAAACTTCGGAGAAGGATTGCCTTTTAACATTGTTCCTGCTAAGGAACTTCCAACTTTTAGTTCCCCACTCAGCTCTTTATTTTGCAACTCATTCTCCACTAGCATGATATTATTTCAAAGGCAAGATAGGCTCAACCCTATTCTTTGAATTCAATTTTGAAAAAAAAACCACACATTTTATTTTTCACATATTAAAACATTTCTTGGAATTTATTTAAATGGAGTCCCAGTAAAAGGGGGAACAGTGGGCTCATGAGAAAAAAGGTGTGTGGGAATCAACTGCGCTTTGATGTACAAAAGAAGTCATCTTACAATACAGTTTCCAGAATGTACAAACTTCATATTATTTAGGATGTTTGTAGAAAAATAAAGTCCTCATAACCTATACTTGTTTGTCTAGCATCTACATGTATATATTGTAATTTAAAAAATATTCAAGAGGAGCAGAAGTCTGATTTTAGTTTTGTTTTTTGTTTGTTTGTTTGTTTGGTTTGGTTTTTCAAGGTATCTCTGTGTACCAAACAATGGCTTTCCTGGACTCACTTTGTAGACCAAGCTGGCTTTGAACTCACAGAGATCTGCCTGCCTTTGCCTCCCAAGTGCTGGGATTAAAGGCATTCATCACTACCAGCCAGTTGATTTTGGTATTTTTTTTTAAACATTTATTTATTTATTATGTATACAGTATTTGCCCTACATATATGCCCAGGCATCAGATCTCAATGTAGATGGTTGCAAGCCACCATGTGGTTGCTGGGAATTGAACTCAGGACCTTTGGAAGAACAGCCAGTGCTCTTAACCTCTGAGCCATCTCTCCAGCCCTGATTTTGGTATTTTTAAGGGATCAAAATACAGAGATTTTTCTATTCAGATGTTCTTGGGCAGTAGGAAAGAAATTTAGAGACATTGTAAAATTCTGTGGAACTAATATTTCACTATTTAAAATGAGGCTTTGTGACCTGGAGGACATTAGAAACACGGGATCTTCAGACTGACCCCTTAAGTTCAACAGAATTTCAGGGGTTTCCTAATCATGTTGAAAGGTTGAGAATCCTGCAGTTAGCCACAAGCCTTCTGTTGAGGATATCAGAAAGTCTCCTCATTTAACTGCCAGTTCCCTGTCTTCAATAATTACAGAAAAAAACATACAAAACCTCAACTCTCCATTCTGGGTTGTAGGTTATTTGTTTTCTTTTCTGTAGACCCAAGAAAGACTGAACTTGACCTGCACCTCCCTAAGCAAATATAGAGAATAGGCAGCTTGGTCCTCATACAGATCCCTTAGCAAATAGGGATGAAGCAGTCTCAGTCATGGACTTTGTTACCTGTTAGTGGGACACTTCACCCTAATGGAGCTGCCATATCAGGTCCAAAGCAAGAGGAAGCTCTTAGCCCTCATGTGACTGAAGAACTGAGGTGGGCTGATATGGGAGTAGGATAAATGGTTGAGGGAGTAGAGGGTGGGAGGATGGGACCAGTATAGGAGGGAGGAGGGGGCTGTGATGGAAATAGACTGAACAGAGAAGTTACTGTAAAGAGTGTGTTTTCAATTCATTTCAGCTTAACATCACTGGATTCTCTCACCCTAGCTTAACTTTGAAGCCTGTTGTCTACACTTTGATGAATTAGCCACATTTCTTAGAACCTTATGACCACCGACCTCCCTAGATACCATTGCTGTGGCCTGTTAATTTGATTCGATTTGAATCCTAAGGTTTAATGAAGACCCATCACTTCTGGTTCAGCCAGCTGCTGGAACTAGAGTTCCACCCACTGGAATGCTATACTGTGCCTCCTATACTGTTTATCAACTTCCCTTGTTTCTGTCTCTGGCCTCATTACTTTGCAGTCCTTTACACTAAACTGCAAAGCCAATGTTTTATGCATACTGCCTTCCAAATTGCCTGCTCTCCTTATATATTGTTACTTGTTTTGTCATTGACACCTCTCACCTCGATTTTGCTCTCTCAGCTGTTCTTGGCACTTGTGGGGGGTGGTGTTCCTTCTTCCGGGCCATTAACGAATATGTGGGAAAAATTGGCCTTAATATTGTGCTTCCCTATTTCTCAGTCTTCTAACTCCCAAATTGTTTCCACACCCAAATGCTCTTTTTATATCAGATAATCCAATTCTCTCTTTACCTAAGTATGGTATGGGAGTGGAATGAACTGTGTGTTATTTTTAACTGTAAAAGCATGCTTTATCTAGGTTTTTTTTTTTCTTTTGAGTTTAATGAGGTGCAACCTGTAAAAGATTGTTCTTGGCCACAATAATAGGAGACAAGAATACCTAGCAAGCCTCTATTACACTTGGCTCCACCACTATATCAGATAATCTTTTTTTGCCCCCTCCTGTTGACAGGGTTTCTCTGTGTAGCTTTTGCTGTCTTGGAAGTAACTCTGTAGACCAGGCTGGCTTTGAACTCAGAGATTCACTTGCCCCTTACTCCTAATCCTGGGATTAAAGGCTGTGCCACCAGCACTCAGAGAACCTTTTTTTTTTTCATGTTTCCATATGATACTACTGTTTTACTCCCTTTTTTTAAAATATTTTTTTCTTCAAGTTACATCTCAGTCACAAACCCTTCCCTATTCCCCCTTCCTATCCCCCCCTTCCACCCTCTTCCCCCCAGCAGTTTCCCCTTTCAGTCCAACAGATGGTTCCTTCTCTTATAACAGTAAATACTATACAAAACAACAGATATAAATATGCCACATTTATGAGAGTTAAATGGCCCAGTATACCTTCCCAATGTCCAATTTATACATATTTGGCCCCTGACTTTAACATTCTACTATGTAACCATCTCCATGAGTTTAAAGGTCTATATCTGACTCAACATTCATACTAACTTGCAACACAATTTTAAGAGTATCTTCTTAGAGCTATAATACCCTCTTGATTCCTAAACAACTCAAAATTTAACTATGAGACTCTAGCTGTCTATTCTTCAACCACCTCAGACCTGAGAGGGATAAATATATCTGCTTATATAGGAAGTGCAGGGCCTTCAGCTTCCAAAACTAAGAAATGACATACCAGTGACTGCCTGGACAGTTCAGAGACACACACATGGGATTTGGAGGGACCTAGGTTTGGAGGCTACTTACAAAAGACCTTCTCGATACAGGTAGATTGTCCTTTGGGATCTCAAAATATATACACTGGAGCTGGTTTAGCTCCAAGGTGACAGAATGATTTCTTCTTTAACCCGGATTGAAAGATAACGCTTTGTATGTTGTTGGAAGGCCAAATTTGCTTCAGGAGAAGTATTACCTAGCCCCCCCCAAAAAAAAATAGGGTAATTGTCCCAAGGTTGGGATTGGGGCAGGGCTCTGTTCTTATCTTTCCAGGAGAATCGAAGTGTCCATTCGGGGAGCCCGGGGATGGCTGGACAGCGGAAACGTCAACAGAGAGCAGAATCAGGCACCAAGGAGGACGAGTGACCCAGCTGATTCTGCCTGGCAGACTTCCTCAATAGCTGTCTCCATCGGAGTCCTGCAACCACAGCAATCCAATGTTGCTGGGACCGTTCAGCTCTACACAATGCCCCGGCAGGAACCTCAGTGAAGCCTGCAAGATCAGCTTCTGCCTACAAACTCCTTAGGTCATCTAAACAGCTGAGAACAGAAGGACTGAACATAAAAGGATTGTACTAACATTTTAAACCATTTTTTTTCAATTTTGGTTCGGGCCCCAAACAGGTTTACTACGACCCAAATCAGTAGGAAGTCACTTCAAGAGAGCGACGTCCCATGCCCAGAGGGTGGGGAGGGTGTTTCTCCACCCTTCTTTTTGGTTATTTGAAGGATAACTGAAAACTCCGATATTTAGGGGAAGAGATTACAAGCTGATAAATGGTCCTGTTTAATGGGTTTTGGAGGTTAGACCCAGGGACTTCCTACTTTTCCTTTTCTGTATACTTCTTCCTCTCCTATGTAGGAGTGCATAGGCTTGAGAAAAATGAGACATAGACATAGCACAGGAAGGTCCAAGAAGAAGGGGCAGATTATTGAATATGCCCTTATACCTTTGTATATTGATACAAAATTAGTACTATATTTGGCTAAAGTGGCATTGACCATTGTTTATTGTGCAAAAATAAGATTGTATTGGATTACATCGGTATTGATCTTTGTATATTGATACAAAATTAAGATTATAGTTGGCCACAATGGTATTGACCCTTGTAAATGGACGTAATATTAAGATTGTATTGGGCTACATAGGCATTGAACTTTGTATATTGATACATAATTAAGAGTATATTTAACCACAATTGAATAGATCTTTGTATATTGATACAAAATTAAAGGTAACGCTTCCTAATGGTATCATACCTAGAGATACTTAAAAATAAAATGTGAAGCTCTGGCCTCTTGATACCAACTGTCTAAAACTGTCTAGGATAGTTAAGTAAAACAAACTCCCAGTCATGCAAACATGTCACTTTGTTAGCTACTATGACAGTCTATCACAGATATTCTCTAAACTACTCAGTAATCAAGTTGTTAAGAGACAAGCAACATTTGCTTATCTAAATACAAGAGATGGATAATGCATCTTCAAAAACCCCAAGAGATCTGCAGAATATGGCATTCAAAGATGTTATATTAAATTAAGATTTTCTTTTTTTTTTGATATCGAGACATATCAGCTCCTGACAGCACCCCCTATTCTACTCCAAGTAGAAGATAAGCATCGAAGAATCTCCAGTGTGAGATGGTTGAATTAGTGGCAAGCCTATCTCTTGGCATGAAAAAAACCCTTGCTCCAACTGCAGACAGAATGCTGTCCAAAAAGGACAAAACTTGGTAGCAGGGAAGTCGACAGCCTAGCTCTGCCAAGACAGGGTAGGTAAGTCCTTCATAATCCCTGCTCTACAACAAATGTCTGTCAGAGAAACAGGACCCAAAGGCTGAAGACTGATGCAGGAATGTATGGACAGAGAACCTTTTTTAAGGAAGAGGAGGGATGCCAAAAATGGACAAAGCAAATGACCGTTGAGGAAGTCTGATAGATTGATTTCCCATTTCCAACACCACCAACAAAAATTTCTTTATATTTTATGTTTTTTAAATATAAACTTTCTTATAAACTTGCAAATAAATAAAAACATCATTTTAAACTATTTCCAAAGCATGTACAATTGTCCAACTAAACAGTTCATAAAGACTCATATGGTATATTTTGTTTGAGAAAAATTAAAGCAAAAATAAGCAACGTCAGGGAAATATAACAGGTATGATTGTGCCACCAGCATCAGGACAGTGGGTACTGAATGGAAACTCTGAGAAGACAAGAGAAATAACAAAGGGCAATTAGACATCTGTTATTAAACCCAGAAGAGAAAATTAGGCATAATATTAGATTCCATAATTTCTTCACTGTTGCATATTCTACCACTTAGCACTTAACATGCAAATGAATAATCAAACCATACCTTATTTTAGTTGCTTTTGCATTTATTCTTTATAAATTGTAAATGAGTTATTATATGTATATATTATTAATTACAATGTCCTTATACATAAGTAATATACAATTATATTAACTTATGGACCTAGATATATTAGGAAAACATTAGGCCTAGGAAACTAGTGTACTTTTGATCCTAACATAGCATCACAATGATATTAGAAACATAGAAGAGAAAGAATAGGAGAAAAAAAGAATAAATTTTGATCTTCATATTTGATTCATTATTGCTAATCAATATACTTATATAGCTTGTCCCTGGATATAATCTGACTCAGGAAAAACACAGCATATATTCCATTTTAAGAGTAATATATAGTCTTCTCAATTAAAAACATTTTAAGTAAGAATGACTTCCTTGTATAAAAGCAGATAGCCATTCAACAAATATTTATCAAGAAAATATAAGGCAAAGTAAGGAATTTCACATGTACTGGTTCCTTAGAATTAGCAGAAAGATATGTATGGTTCTCTACTGCTTTTCTTCCTCCTCTTTCTCCTTGTTAATTGCAAAGACTCACTTGGTAGCCTTAAATGACTGGGAACTTGATGTCCTCCTGCCTCAGCCTTTTAAGTACCACTATTATAGATGTGTACTTCATTCAACATTTTTAATTCATCCCAGTCATTCAAAATTATCTGGGCATTGTTATAGTGAGAATTTGGTTTCTTAAAAAACCCAGCTATGTTATATGAGTATGAATTGTTTTAATCCCCACTGTGGGATATAGAGCTGTTTCAGATTATCCACAGCCACCTACTATGATTTATCTCATGCTCTGGGAGATGTGTGATTTTTGCCAGCTGTGGATATTTTATGCTTGGAATTTTGGGCTGCTGCTCACCCTATTGCTGCTAGTCCCTGTTGTTGCTGGTTCCTGCTGTTGCTTTTGCTGTTTGCTAGATTGCTGGATTTCTGCTTGCTGCTTGGAGATATCCTGACAATGAAGACTGTACTTGACCTAAAGAAACATATCGCCCTAATCAGAAGGAAATAGTCTAAAGAGATCTACACCTTCTTTTCCCTCTAACCGTCTTTCTTCCCTACCTAGTATTGGGGCTTCGAAGTGATGGATTTGGGTTGAGAAGGGTGATAGATACAAGAACTCAATAAAGTAGCCAAAAAAAAAAAAAAAATCCAGTTGCGAGTGGTGACCTTTGTTGGACACCAATTATAGTGGGACTTTCTCAGACCTGCTAGTGACACAAATAATGACATAGAATCATGTCAACATTTTAAATCTTAGGCTTGGAGCTGGGCAGACTATCAGTTAGCACACCCAAATTATCCTGACCATTGTGGTCCACTACCCACCATATGGACAGTTCTTTACCTCTCTGTTCCTGTTAGCATCAGTCCATTTCTGTGTCATGCTGGCAAATCTCCCACATTTGCTTCTTCCTCCCAGAGTCCTTCTCTATCTAGGAAGTTCCGCTTTCCCTTTCCTGCCATATCTTGGCCTTCAGGTCTTTATTAAAGCCAATCAGATAGAATTCTAGATTCCCTTTGGCAGGTAAGGAAGGAGCAAATATTTACAAAATATGAGACTGGTGATGGGCCATAGCGCTCTGCTGGCACAGAATTAACAATTGAATATACAGAGTCACGTTTTTACACGATGAACTCCAACACATTGTAGCACTGGCTGTCATAATGTACCCCATTGTTTTGTATGAGTCACATATACCAATAAAATAAAATTTCATGGTAAATATGATAGGCATGTAGAAAAAAGAATTATGCATAGGTTAAAAGGAGTTCAATGAAAAAAAAAAAACAACAACCAAATACAGTGCCTGCCTTACAGAAATCAATAAATACCAATGGTAGTTGTTTTGGTTTTAGTATAAATATGATATGATGTTAATAATTTTAAGAATATTTAGGAAAGGAAAGAACACTTGTGGCACATATCAAAGTTTTTATACAAGTAGATATTGAAGATCAATGATAGAAAGTGAATGAGCATTACAAATAGAATTAGCACAATCCCCCAAATTATGTTACTCTACTTCATAATTCTGTCCCCATCACAATGCAGGAAAGACATGTTATCATAGTCCTATGAGGGCCCGCAGGGTAAAGCAAGGGCATGTTGTCCATGACATAGACCCCGAATCACCCTGTTTTCAGCTCCAATTTTCGCTTGTTACTTCATAGTACAGAGAGCAGTTACTTAGCTTTTTGGGCCTCCTGAAGCATACTTCTAAAATGAGGATAATGCTGTAAATTCACTCAGAACTTTGTTGTGGGTACTTGGTGAGTATATTTGTGTAAAACATTTGAAGCAATGCAATGTATATAATAAACTCCCAACAATAGTATCTGTCATTTCTCTTAAATTCCATTTTTGTTGCTTATTTTTCTTAATTGCTAAAAAAAATATAATTGAGTCTCAACTCTTGGTAGGTCTGTATATTTAATTAAAACCCAGCACTAAAAAGTGGCCCAGTTCTTCTTAGCAAATATTTATATAATAAGAATTGGAAAAACAACTCAATGAAAATGATTTAACATCAATGAAAATGCTCATTGTTTTCCCAGGACTGGGATTTTGCAAATAGTTGTATTTCCAATTCTATGCAAAGCAAATACTCAATAAACAGAATAAGGGATTTAACTTTTCTTTTCGGAGACTGGGTTACATTTTCAGGAGACACTTTGAAAGTGATTAAGACACAGGAATGACTTCAAATGATAGGCTGACAGGCAAAGATATGTAAAGAGAAAGGGAAGAGTTATGCAGTTTCTGATACTTTACAAAAGAACAGCACTACCATTACTTATCAATAACTACTCTAATTTCTTCAGCAATGTTAATTATGAGATATTTGACCATATGTCAAAAACACCCCTGGTGTGTAACTTCTTAGAGTTGGGACATATTCATTTTCTTACTCTTGGACAAAGTAAGTCAATCAATAGAGAAATCACAAAACATTATTACAGAATTGGAGAGGACAGATGACAGGAAACTGTAAAATTTCAAAGATTCTACAAATAAAAACCATAAATATTTGTAAAGACATATGTACATTTGCATTGAAATTTCTCAGTCACGACCTTTCTGCCCATCTGTCTGTATGTGTGGATGCACATACTCTGTGGGACAAACATATATAACAATAAAACCTATAATGTTACAGTCCTGCCATTTTGCCTAGGGGCTTGCTTAAATTTATTCACTTTGTAACCTTGTTTATTGCTTCCACATGATTTTGAAGAGCATTCCTTCCCATCTCCAAACCCACACTCCATTTAAATCACATTCACTTCGGCATTTTACAACAGTGAAATATTCAAGTAAAGAGTTCAGCCCAGAATGCGATGCCTCACAGTAAACTGGGAATAAATTACCCATGTAGTTCGTGCACATTGTGTGGGCATTAAATGAGAAAGCAAAGTTATGGTAAAAAAAAAAAAAAAAAAAGAGCATCTGTGTGTGTCTTAATGCTAAGTGTGTTTGATAGCACAGGGTAGAGGCTGATTCTATTGGCCTGAAGACAATGCATACATTATAGAAGAATCTTCAATGAGAATTTTATATGAGGCTTTTTACAGATAGTCTCTGTCTGTTTCTACTACCACAGATTGGCCTTTTTTTTTTTTTTTTTTTTTTTTTCAAAATGAGGTGTTTCCTTTATTTTATGTGTATAAGTGTTTTGCCTGCCTCTATGTATAAGCACTATGTACATGCCTGTGCTCACCAAAGTCAGAAAAAGGGATCATTTAGTCTGGTACTGGAGTTACAGATGGTTGTGAGTTTCCATGGGGATGTTGGGAACTTAAGCTACATCTTCTGGAACAGCAGCCAGTGCTTTTAACTGCTGAGACACCTCTCCAGGTCCACACATTTATATCTTGACACTAGAGTCATACCATCAAAACAAAGAGTACACTTCTGTCAGTCTTCCTATATTTTTCAAGTAAGTAAAAAATAACATTTTTATATTATGTAGATGGATGTCTGCTTGCATGCAGATCTGTGCAAAATATGTGTGCAATTTTGGCAAAGGACAGAAGTTCTAGGTCATCTGAAACTAGAGTTAAAGACAGTTGTGAGCTTCCTTATAAGTGCTGGGAACCAAACCTGGGTTCTCTGAAAGAGCAGTCAGTGCTCTGAGATGTTGACCCCACTCTAGCCTCTCCATGTGATTTTATAAGTCAATCAATAGGCAATATAGCTATATAAATGATAGTCTCATATGACTTATTAATAGTTCAATTTTCATATACTTATTATAATTGAAGCCTCATAAAATTTATATTTACATTATTATGATAAATTCACTATAATTAAATATATCACTGGAACTGCATGTTTGTCTAGTTCCTCATTAGATGACAACTTAAAAGTATTATTTTTTCTAACTATTAAAATAATAAAAACATCTTTAAAAATCTTCAAAAACCAAAAATACTATAAAAAGAGACTTTTAAGGTAGGCAGTCCTACACTGCTTTTGTAGATAGAATCCAAGTTTATGTAAAATTTTGGCTCTGAGATTATGCTTTCTAAGGCTATGGGTTTTGTGTCACTTATAAAATATTAATCATTTTCATCATTGGCATGGTTGTGATGGTGAGCACTGTCATTACTGTCGATGTTTCCTTAGGTAAGGAACATTTGTTATTGCTCTTGTTCCTTCATGAAAATAAGACCATAGTAAGGAAATAATCTATTCCCTAATAGCATGGCAACTATCAGAACTAGAATGTTAAACAGTTGGTGTATTTGAAAACCACAAGATTTTTCATTTATAACCATAAAATATACTTTAAATAGCTGCAAGTTCTATTATGATGGTGTCAGTAGACCTTTGTCTTCTAGGTCAACATATATTTCAAGCATTTTCAGTAACTATGAGAAAAAAACCACTGTATCTTGAAAGGTGAGAAAGGACATCCACCACAAACTCCCAAAGAGGAGAGGTAACAACATGTAGTACATCACATCATTTGGTGCGGATATCAGAACATAAATAATATCCAACAAATATGAACCTCTATTCCATTCTTCTATTTTCTTACACGCTCACTCATCTATTTCAAATGGTTCTTAGTTTAGCCTTTTTCTTCTGCTCATTTGAAGAAGAGACTGAGAAGTTATTAGACCATGAGGTGAATGCTGAATTTCAACCCAGTAGCCTGAGGCAGTGGATCTCACCGTGTCTCACTGCCAGATACACTGATACCCACAGGCCAAAAAGGACTGCAAAGATAAAAGCTTCCTTTTACCCCTTGATTTTTCTTTTCATTTCAACATTGTGTCAAAATCAAACAAAATGCATTTAAGAAAGCCTAAGTAACAGTATTATGGAACTAGGCTTACAGTGCAATGAATGTGGCAACAGGAGCACAGCCCAGTTACAAGGCATTGACATTTTTGGAATTTTCTTCCTTTGATTGTTTTTGGTGTGGAAAATGAATCTAATATTCTTTCTCACATAGAAGAGGATTCAGTCCGCAGGCATTCTAGAATGAACAGCTCTGAGAGCAGCATCAAGAATAGACTGTTTTTGTCACTTGAATTCATTTTTTTCCCTTAGCAGTCTCCCCTTTGTGAGACCGAGAAAGAAAAGATTAGGTGATGAGGCAGAAAGAAAGAGGCTAATTTTTATTTTTTTTCCTCTTTATTTTTCATTTCTTCAAGTTACATCTCAATCGCAATCCCCTCCCTACTCCCCCCTCCATTCCCATCCTCCCACCCTCTTCTGCCTCAACCTACCCTTCCCCTTCCTTTTTTTTTAAGTTTAAGGTATATCTTTTTCCCCGCAACAGCTCCCCCTTTCAGTCCAACAAATGCTCTTTCTCTTATAATAATAAATACAGTACAAAACAAAAGAGGTAATTAGGGCACAATTATGAGAGTTATATGGCTTAGCATACATTCCCAATGTCCAGTCCATATGTATTTGGCACCTGACTTTAATGTTCTACTATCTAACCATCTCCAATAGTCATGCAAGCCTGTCATTTTGTTAGGTACTATGACAGTCTACTATAGTTATTTTCTAAGCTAATCAGAAATCAAGTTGCTAAGAGACAAGCAACATTTGCTTATCCTAATAGAAGAGACAGATAGGGCCTCTTCAAAAACCTCAAGAGATCTGCAGAATATGGCATTCAAAGATGTTTTCATAACTTTAGATTTGTTTGATATCGAGACATGTCAACTCCTGACAGCACCCCCTATTCTACTCCAAGTAGAAGATGAGCATCGAAGAGTCTCCAGTGGGAGGTGATTGAATTAGTGGCAAGCCTATCTCTTGGCAGGAAAAACCCCTTGCTCCAACTGTAGACAGAATGCTGTCCAAAAAGGACAAAACTTGGAAGCAGGTAAGTCGACAACCTAGCTCTGCCAAGACAGGGTAGGCAAGTCCTTCATAATTCCTGCTCTACAATCAATGTCTGTCAGAGAAATGGGACAAACAACTGAAGATCGATGCTGTAATGGAGAGAAAATGGGAACTGTCCAGGCAGCCACTGGTATGTCATTTCTTAGTTTTGGAAGCTGCAGGCCCTGTACTTCCTATATAATCAGATATATCTATCCCTCTGAGATCTCTGAGGTGGTTGAAGAATAGATAGCTAGAGTCTCATAATTAAATTTTGAGTTGTTTAGGAATCAAGAGAGTGTTTTGGATCTAAGAAGATGTTTTTAAAATTGTGATGCAAGTTAGTATGAAAACTGAGTTAGATATAAGAGGCTAATTTTTTTTAAATGCTACTTTTATTTTTTAAAGGAGAATATTTAACTTTAAACCTTAGGCTTGTATTTAGTCTAGACATAAAATTTATGATAACTATATGGCATGCCTATCACATACATGCCAAGAAAAATCATGGCTGTGATGGTAAACTTGTTTGCATATTTTCCTGTATATTGTGTCAGAGTGAAGTTGAAGAAGAATGGGACCTGGTTTTCAAGATTCGAGGTCTTTGAAAAAAAAAATTGTTTAACCATGACCATGAGGCCTCAACCCTACACAAAGTACTGTAGGCAAATAAGAAATGCTGACAGTAGGAGAAATAGTCTTCTCCAGGGAAGAGCTCACCAAACGGTTATCCAACAGCAAATGGTCAGTCCTGAAAACACCTAAACAAGTAATATTATATAGATTGAAAAAGATATTTTGTAACATATATGTATATGCATATATGTATGCAACAAAAGTCAGTGAAGAAAGAGATCATGAATCTGAAAGAGAGAGAGGTATGTATAAGGGTTTATGGGGAGAAAAAGGAAGGGAAACATGATATATTTCTATTATAATTTCAAAATAGATTATAAATTTATGTATAGACATTTGTAGAATAAGTAAAATTTTAAAAAAGTATGACAACAGTATTAGTCATATCTGAAAAAGTCCCTAAAGGTTATTCTTGGACTTTAGTCCCAATAGTACTTCTTGCAGTTACTGTTTCTCAAGGTTTTCCTCCTGTGTATCCAATGATCTTATACCCTGAAACATGCCCTACTGTGTAT
>CAJQZJ010001558.1:3327472-3401000 GCA_907164525.1 Lophiomys imhausi
TCCAGTCTGAGACATCCATAGAACTGGAAAACCTTAAGAAAAGAATCAGAACTACAGACACTAGCATCACCAACAGAATACAAGAGATGGAAGAAAGAATTTCAGGCTCAGAGGATAAAATTGAAGAAATGGATACATCTGTCACAGAAAATGTCAAATCTAAAAAAGTCCTGACACAAAACCTTCAGGAAATCAAGGACACAATGAAAAGACGGGATCTCAGAATAATAGGAATAGAAGAAAGAGAAGAGTCCCACCTCCATGGACCAGAAAATATCTTCAACAAAATCATTGAAGAGAATTTCCCAAATCTAAAAAAACAGATGCCTATAACTGTACAAGAAGCTTACAGAACCCCAAATAGATTAGACCAGAAAAGAAAATCTTCCTGCCACATAATAATCAAAACACTAAATGTACAGAACAAAGAAAGAATTTTAAAAGCTGCTAGGGAAAAGGGTCAAGTAACATATAATGGCAAACCTATCAGAATCACACCTGACTTTTCTTCAGAGACTCTAAAAGCCAGAAGGGCCTGGACAGACATCTTGCAGACCCTAAAAAACCACAAATGCCAGGCCAGACTACTATTCCCTGCAAAACTGTCAATCAACATAGATGGAGAAAACAAGATATTCCATGACAAAGCTAAATTCAAACAATATCTATACACAAATCCAGCTCTACAGAAGATGTTAGAAGGAAAACTTCAACCCAAAGAGGTTAACTACACACAAGAAAGCACAGGAAGCAAATAGCATGCCTGCAGCAAAAACAAAAGGAAAGAAGCTCACTCACACACTATTTCTACCAACATCAAGATGGCAGGAAGTAACAACCACTGGTCATTAATATCTCTCAACATCAATGGACTCAATTCCCCAATAAAAAGGCACAGGCTAGCAGAATGGATGCGAAAACAGAATCCCACATTCTGCTGTTTACAAGAAACACACCTCAGCAAAAAAGATAGACATTATCTCCAAGTAAAGGGCTGTAAAAAGATATACCAAGCAAATGGACCCAAGAAAGAAGCTGGAGTAGCAATTCTAGTATGCAACAAATTGGATTTTCAACCAACATTAATCAAACGAGATGGGGAAGGACACTATATACTCATCAAAGGAAAAATCCACCAAGATGAAATTTCAATACTAAACATCTATGCCCCAAATGTAAGACCACCCACATTCATTAAAGAAACACTACTGAAGCTCAAATCCCACATTGAACCTCACACATTAATAGTGGCAGACTTCAACACACCACTCTCACCACTGGACAAATCAACAATGCAGAAACCAAACAGAGAAATAATGAACCTCACAGATGTCATGAATCAAATGAACCTAATTGATATCTACAGAACATTTCACCCAAAAACAAAAGAATACACTTTCTTCTCGGCACCTCACGGAACCTTCTCCAAAATCGACCATATAGTCGGTCACAAAGCAAGCCTCAACAGATACAGGAAAATTGAAATCACTCCTTGTAACTTATCAGACCATCATGGAATAAAGCTAGGCTTCAACAGTAACAAAAACAACAGAGTGCTTGCAAAAACATGGAAACTGAACAACTCTCTCCTCAATGACCTCTGGGTCAGGGAAGAAATAAAAAAAGAAATTAAAGTCTTCTTAGAACTCAATGAAAATGAAGGCACAACATACCCAAACTAATGGGACACATTGAAAGCAGTGCTAAGAGCAAAGTTTATAGCTCTAAGTGCCTTCAAAAAGAAACTGGAGAATTCCTATACTAGCCACCTAAAAGAACACCTGAAAGAGCTAGAACAAAAAGAAGCAAACACTCCCAAGAGGAGCAGACGAGAGGAAATTATCAAACTCAGGGCTGAAATCAACAACTTAGAAACAAAAAGAACAATACAAAGAATCGACAAAACCAAGAGCTGGTTCTTTGAGAAAATCAACAAAATAGACAAGCCCTTAGCTAAACTAACTAAAAGGCAGAGGGAAAATACCCAAATCAACAAAATCAGAAATGATAAGGGGGAAATAACAACAGACATTGAGGAAATCCAAAGAATCGTTAGGTCCTACTTCAAAAACTTGTACTCCACAAAATTGGAAAATCTAAATGAAATGGACAATTTTCTTGATAGATTCCACCTACCAAGGTTAAATCAAGAACAGGTAAACAAATTAAACAGTCCTATAACCCTTAAGGAAATAGAAGAAGTCATTAGACGTCTTCCAACCAAAAAAAGCCCAGGCCCAGATGGCTTCAGCACAGAATTCTACCAGACATTCAAAGAAGAGCTAACACCAATATTCTTCAAACTCTTCCACAACATAGAAACAGAAGGAATACTGCCAAACACATTCTATGAGGCCACAGTTACCCTGATACCTAAACCTCACAAAGACCCAACGGAGAAAGAAAATTTCAGACCAATTTCCCTTATGAACATGGATGCAAAGATACTTAACAAAATACTTGCAAACCGGACCCAAGATCACATCAAAAGTATCATACACCATGATCAAGTAGGCTTCATCCCAGGGATGCAGGGGTGGTTCAACATTAGAAAATCCATCAATGTAATCCACCACATAAACAAGCTGAAAGAAAAGAACCACATGATCATCTCATTGGATGCTGAAAAAGCTTTTGACAAAATACAGCACCCTTTCATGATAAAAGTCTTAGAGAGATCAGGCATACAAGGACCATACTTAAAAATAATAAAAGCAATTTACAGCAAGCCAATAGCCAACATCAAACTAAATGGAGAGAAACTTAAAGCATTCCATCCAAAATCAGGGACAAGGCAAGGCTGCCCACTCTCTCCATATCTCTTCAACATAGTACTTGAAGTTTTAGCTAGAGCAATAAGACAACTAAAAGAGATCAAGGGGATACAAATTGGAAAGGAAGAAGTCAAAGTATCCCTATTTGCAGATGATATGATAGTATACATCAGTGACCCCAAAAATTCCACCAGAGAACTTCTACAGCTGATAAACTCCTTCAGCAAGGTGGCCGGATACAAAATCAATTCAAAAAAATCAGTAGCCCTTCTTTACACAAAAGATAAATGGGCTGAGAAAGAAATAAGGGAATCAACACCCTTCACAATAGCCACAAATAATATAAAATACCTTGGGGTAACTCTAACTAAGCAAGTGAAAGACCTGTATGATAAGAACTTCAAGACCCTGAAGAAAGAAATTGAAGAAGATATCAGGAGATGGAAAGATCTCCCTTGTTCATGGATAGGTAGGATCAACATAATAAAAATGGCAATCTTACCAAAAGCAATATACAGATTCAATGCAATTCCTATCCAAATACCAACTCAATTTTTACAGATCTGGAAAAAACAATTCTCAACTTCATATGGAATAACAAAAGACCCAGAATAGCTAAATCAATCATGTACAATAACAGAACATCTGGAGGTATCACCATCCCGGATTTCAAGCTGTACTACAGGGCAATAGTAATAAAAACAGCATGGCACTGGTATAGAAATAGACCAGTTGACCAATGGAATCGAATTGAAGACCCAGAAATAAACCCACACATCATGGTCACTTAATTTTTGATAAAGAAGCCAAAACATACAATGGAAAAAGGAAAGCATCTTCAATAAATGGTGCTGGTCTAACTGGATGTCAACATGTAGAAGAATGCAAATAGATCCATACTTATCACCCTGTACAAAACTTAAGTCTAAGTGGATCAAGGACCTCAACATAAATCCAGACACACTAACATTAATAGAAGAGAAAGTGGGAAAAAGCCTTGAAATCATTGGCACTGGTAGCAACTTCCTGAATAGAACACCAATAGCTCAGGCACTAAAACAAACAATTAATAAATGGGACCTTATAAAATTGAAAAGCTTAAGGCAAAGGACACTGTCCTTAGAACAAAACAGCAGCCTACAGAGTGGGAAAGGATCTTCACCAACCCAACATCTGACAGAGGGCTAATATCCAAAATATATAAAGAACTGAAGAAATTAAACACCAAAAAATCAAATAACCCCATTAATAAATGGGGTACAGAGCTAAACCGAGAATTCACAGAAGAGGAATCTCTAAAGGCTGAGAAGCATTTGAGGAAATGTTCAACATCTTTGGTTATCAGGGAAATGCAACTTAAAACAACTCTGAGATTCCATCTCACACCTGTCAGAATGGCTAAGATCAAAAACTCAAATGATAGCACATGCTGGCGAGGATGTGGAGAAAGGGGAACACTCCCCCATTGCTGGTGGGACTGCAAACTTGTGCAACCACTTTGGAAATCAATCTGGAGATATCTTAGAAAATTGGGAATAAATCTACCTCAAGACCCAGCCATACCCCTCTTGGGCATATATCGAAAAGATCTGAAATGAAACCAAAAGGACATTGCCTCAACAATGTTCATAGCAGCTTTATTTGTAATAGCCAGAAACTGGAAACAACCCAGATGTCCATCAACTGAAGAATGGATAAAAAAACTGTGGTACATATACACAATGGAATACTACACAGCTATCAGAAATGAGAAAATCATGCAATTCAAAACCAAATGGACGGAACTAGAAAAGCTCATCCTAAGTGATATGACGCAGTCCCAGAAAGATAAACATGGTATGTATTCCCTTACAAATGGATATTAACCATACATCAGAGGATAACTATTCTACAACCCACACACCCAAATAGACAGGAACCTAGCATATCTATCCTAGGAAAAATTCTACCCACCAGTGAGTCATGGAATCTGCTGCAGGTTAGTGGAACCCCACACCCTAGATGGTGTGCCTTATCAAGCTCCAGTACGAGTGTAAGCTGTTGGGCCTCACATGACACAAGATCTGAGGGAGTATGATATGTGAGGACCCACCTCATCTGAGGAGAAGGAGAGTACCAAGTAGAGGAACAAGGAGGGAGGGAGGGATGGAGGAAGGGAGGGAGGGAGGGAAGGAGGGAGGGAGGGAGGGAGGGAGTGAGGGAAGCAGAGAGGGAGGGAAGGAGAGAGGAAGGGAGGGGCCAAGAGGGGAGGAGGGAGGAAACTGTGTTCTAGAAATAAATAATACTTTTTTAAGAAAAGAATTAATAAGCTTAAAATATAATAAACATACAATATAAAATTTTCAAACTATAATTTACCTTACTGGCATGAAAAGAAAATGGCCTTAATTTCAGATTAGAATGTTAGACTGCAGGTGGCTACAGAGATTACACAAACTTGATAGCAGCTTAAAAGTTTTTTTTTGTTTTTTGGTTTTTTTTTGTAGAGGTATAGGCTATTTCCATGGTTTGGCATTAATAAGCAGGTAACAGGTTTAAAACACTGTAAATAAATTAAAGGTGACAGCTGTTCAACCTGGTTTTACAAACCTCCAAGAGTTGAAAAAACTTAGAGCTAAGATAAAATAATGCATGGTGTTTGCCCATGCCTTTACCTCCAGCAGAGACAGGAGGATCACTATAGAATTAGTTGTCTTATAAATTCTAGAGTTACAAGAAACAGGGTGGTGATGGTGCACACCCTTAGTCACATCATTGGGGAAGAATACACCCTTAATCCCAACACACTAGAGACAGAAACAGGCAGATCTCAGAGCTCAAGGCCACCTGATACAAAACAAGCTCTAAACAGAGAAAAACTTTGATCCAGGAGTGGAGGAGCACATCTTTAATCCCATCAGTTGGACACCACATGTCTTTGATCCCAAAATTTAGAATGCAGAGACAGGCACATAGGATTTGGAAAGATTTAAGTTTAAAAGCTACTTACAAAAGGCAGGCTGCAATTCAAACAAATTGTCCTTTGAGATCTCAAAATATATACACTAAAGGTTTGTTTAGCTCCAAAATATCAAAATAATTTCTTCTTTAATCCGGATTGAAAGGTAATACTTTATATATTATCAAAAAACCAAATTTGCTCCAGGAAAAATATTACCTGACCCCCCCAAAAAAAGGTAATTGTCCCAGAGTTAGGATTAGGGCAGGGCTCTGTTCTTATCTTTCCAGGAGATTTAAAGCATCCATTCAAGGAATCCAGGGACAACTGGACAACGGAAACCTCAGCAGAAAACAGATCAGACACCAAAGAAGACGAGTGGCCCAGATGATCCAGCCTTGCAGACTTCTTCAATAGCAGTTTCCTCAAAAGTCTATAACCACAACAACTCAAAATCGCTAAGATCGTTCAGCTCCACAGACTACTCCAGCCAGATCTTCAGTAAAGTTCTGAAGATCAGCTTCTGTCTATGAACTTCGTAGGACATCTAAATAGCTGAGCACAAAGGGACTGAACATCAAATGATTCTATTAACATTTTTAACCATTTTTCCATTCTTATTTGGGCCCCAAACAGGTTTACTACGTCCCAAATCAGCAGGAAGTCATTTTAAGAGAACAACGTCCCATCCCCAGAAGGTGGGGAGGGTGTTCTCCCCCTTTGGTTATTTGATAGATAATAGAAAATTTTGTTATTTAGGGGAAAAGACTACAAGCTGTTAAATGGTCTTGTTAAATGGGTTTTGGAGGTTAGACCCAGGGACTTCTCTCTTTTGCTTTTCTGTATCCTCCTTTCTCTCCTATATAGGAGTGAACAGACTTGAGAAAAATGGGACATAGACATAGTATAGGAAAGAACAAGAAAAAAGGACAGATTATTGAATATAGCTTTATACCTTTGTATACAGATACAAAATTAATATTATATTTGGCTAAATTGGTATTGATCATTGTATATTAATACAAATTTAAGATTGTATAGGGCTACATCGCTATTGATCTTTGTATATTGATACAAAATTAAGATTATATTTGGCCACAATGGTATTGACCCTAGTATATTAATGTAAAATTAAGATTGTATTGGGCTACATCGGTACTGATCTTTGTATATTGATACAAAATTAAGATTATATTTGGCCACATTGGTATTGATCTTTGTATATTTATACAAAATTAAGGGTAACGCTTCTTAAAGGTATTGTTTGTAGTAATACTTAAAAATGAAATGTCAAGTTTTGACCTCTCGCTACCAACCGACATAAACTGTTTAGGATAATTAAGAAACGGAAACTAATAGTCATGAAAACGTGTCATTTTGTTAGTTACTATGACAGTCTATCCCAGTTATTTTCTAAGCTACTCAGAAATCAAGTTGCTAAGAGACAAGCAATATTTGCTTATCTAAATATAAGAGATAGATAGGGCATCTTCATAACCTCAAGAGATCTGCAGAATATGGCATTCAAAGATGTTTTCTTAACTTAAGATTTTTTGATATCGAGACATGTCAGCTCCTGACAGCACCCCCTATATTACTCCAAGTAGAAGATGAGCTTCGAAGAATCTCCAGTGGGAGATGATTGAATTGGTGGTAAGCCATTCTCTTGGCAAGAAAAACCACTTGCTTCAACTGTAGACAGACTTCTGTCCAAAAAGGACAAAACTTGGAAGCAGGTAAGTCGACAGCCTAGCTCTGCCAAGACAGGGTAGGTAAGTCCTTCATAATTCCTGCTCTACAACCAATGTCTGTCAGAGAAATGGGGCCAAATGGCTGAAGATTGATGCTGTAATGTATGGAGAGAAAATGGGAACTGTCCAGGCAGCCACTGGTATGTCATTTTTTAGTTTTGGAAGCTGCAGGCCCTGCACTTCCTATATAATCAGATATATTTATCCCTCTCAGGTCTCTGAGGTGGTTGAAGAATAGATAGCTAGAGTCTCATAGTTAAATTTTGAGTGGTTTAGGAATCAAGAGGGTGTTCTGGATCTAAGAAGATATTTTTAAAATTATGAGGCAAGTTAGTATGAAAGCTGACTTATATATAGAACTTTAAACTCATGGAGATGGTTAGATAGTAGAATGTTAAAGTCAGGTGCCAAATACATTTGGACTGGACATTGGGAATGTATGCTAAGCCATATAACTCTTATAATCGTGGCCTATTTATTTCTGTTGCTTTGTATTGTATTTATAGTTATAAGAAAAAGAACCATTATTTGGACTGAAAGGGAGAGCTGTTGGGGGGAAAAATAAATACCTTAAACTAAAAAAAAAAAAAAAAAAAAGAAGGGAAGAGGATGGTGGTGCTGAGGGGGAGGAGGGTGGAAGGGTGGGACTGGAGGGGGGAGTAGGGAGGGGATTGTGATTGAGATGTAACTTGAAGAAATAAAAAATAAATTATTAAAAAAAAAAGAAATCGCCTTCATTATATTTGTGGGTCTATGGAACACTTCTGACCACTAATTGTAGGAGAGGTATTCTATACCTGGCACTGGGCTTTTATTTGTTAATCTGTGGTTTCTAAAGAACACCATATTCTCTAGAATTTAGCCTCAATTAAACTCTTTTAAGTGTGTGTGCAACCTATAATATATTGGGTTTTAAAATTATGGGATGAACCCTAATGAATGACTCTTCTTTATTTCCTGCATCCAAATTCAAGTATTAGAAAAAGCAAAGCCCTGAATAAGAATCTCAAAATAAGGACATTGCCTGTTCAACCTCCACAGCCCTCATTCCTCAGAATCTTACTTAGGGTCATCCTCATCGATGCCTGGGATTTATCATTGTCCTAGATTTCAAGTTCATCCCAGAGATGTACCCACAATCCAGTTGTCAACCCCAGTACTCTCTCCCTGCATCCTTCCCCCACCTCATTCCTTCTGTTTCCACTCCCACCCACTCCCCTACAAAATCCTCTTCCTCAGTCCACCCCGATCTCTAATCTATTTCCCCTTCTCAGTGAGATTCAAGTGTTCCTCCTTAGTCCTTCCTTGTTACTTAACTTATTTGGATCTGAGATTTGTAGCATGGCTATTCTGTACTTTATGACTAATATTTTTATAAGTGAGTGCATACCATATTCTTATTTCTGGATCTGAGTTACCTCACATAGAATGATCTTTTCTAGTTCTATCCATTTGCCTGAAAATTTCATGATGTCATTGCTTTTAATAGCTGAGTAATACTCTACTGTGAAAATGTAACACGTTTTCTTTATCCATTCTTTTGTTGAGGAATATCTAAGTTTTTCCTAGTTTCTGGTTATCATGAATAAAGCTGCTATGAACATAGTTGATCAAGTGTCCTCATGGTATAGCAGAGCTTCTTTCGGGTATATGCCTAGAAGTGATATAACTCATTCTTGAAGTAGATCAATTTCCCAATTTTCTGAGAAACCCCTAACTTGATTTCTAAAGTGGTTGTACATGTTTTCATTCTCACCAGAAATGGAGTGTTCCCCTTGCTCCACATCCTCACCAGCATGAGTTGTTGCTTGAGTTTTCTTTTTTTTTTTCTTTTTTTCTTAGCCATTCTGACAGATGTAAGATGGAATCTCAGAGTTGTTTGCTTTGTACTTGAACAGGCCATTTCCTGTAACCAGGCAAGACTTCCAATGGAGGGATTGGGACACCAACCCAGCCACAAAAGAGACCCACAATTTGTCTTTCCTACAAGATGTGCAAGAGTAAAAGATGGAGCAGAATTTGAAGCAAGAGCCAACCAATGACTGGCCCTACTTGAGACCCATTGCCATGACAGGTAGCCCAATGATGACACTATTAGTGATATTCTGCTATACTTGCACACTGGAGCCTAAGGTAACTATCTTCAGAGAGGCATCAACCAGAACTGATGGAAACCGATGCACAGCCTAACATTAAGTGGAGCTTGGGGAATCCTGTGTTAAGAAGAGAGTAAGGATTGAAGGAGCCAGGAACATCAAAAAATAAAAATAAAAAATGAAAATCCCTACAGAATCAACTAACCTGTGTCCATAGGAGGTCACATAGACACACCTGCCAACCAGAAAACATTCATGGGATGAACATAGGCCCTCTGTATATAAATGTAACAGTTGTGCAGCTAGGTGTTCATTTGGGACTCCTAAAGCAGTAACAAAGGCTGTCTATGACTACATTTCCTGCCTTTGGATCCCTTTGCACTAACTGGGATGCCTTGTCTAGCTTTAATAGAAGAAGAAGATGCACCCAGTCTTACTGCAACTTGATATGCCAAGGCTCTTGATATCTACGGGAGGCTCCCATTTTCTGAGGAGAAGAGGAGGAGGAGTGGAGGGGGAGGGGGAGGTGAGAAGGAGGGACAAGAAGAGAGGAGGGGGAGGAAGCTGTGATAAGGATTTAAAGTAAATAAATGACTTCAAACCATAAAAAAAAATCTCTACCAACCATCATAAACTGTTTAGGATAATTAAGAAAAACAAACTAATAATCATGCAAGTGTGTCATTTTGTTAGTTACTATGACAGTCTATCACAGTTATTTTCTAAGCTACTCAGAAATCAAGTTGTTAAGAGACAGCAACATTTGCTTATCTAAACATAAGAGATAGATAGGGCATCTTCAAAAACCCCAAGAGATCTGCAGAGTATGGCATTCAAAGATGTTTTCTTAAATTAAGATTTTTTTGATATCGAGACATGCCAGCTCCTGACAGCACCCCCTATTCCACTCCAAGTAGAAGATGAGCATCGAAGAATCTCCAATGTGAGATGGTTGAATTAGTGGCAAGCCTATCTCTTGGCAAAAAAAAAAAACCCCAAAACAAAACAAAACAAAAAAAGCCCTTGCTTCAACTGTAGACAGAATGCTGTCCAAAAAGGACAAAACTTGGAAGCAGGTAAGTCGACAGCCTAGCTCTGCCAAGACAGGGTAGGTAAGTCCTTTATAATTCCTGCTCTACAATCAATGTCTGTCAGAGAAATGGGGCCAAACAGCTGAAGATTGATGCTGTAATGTATGGAGAGAAAATGGGAACTGTCGAGGCATCCACTGGTATGTCATTTCTTAGTTTTGGAAGCTGTGGGCCCTGCGCTTCCTATATAATCAGATATATTTATCCCTCTCAGATCTCTGAGGTGGTTGAAGAATAGATAGATAGAGTCTCATAGTTAAATTTTGAGTTGTTTAGGAATCAAGAGGCATTCTGGATCTAAGAAGATGTTTTTAAAATAGTGATGCAAGTTAGTATGAAAGCTGAGTTAGATAGAGAACTTTAAACTCATGGAGATAGTTAGATAGTAGAATGTTAAAGTCAGGGGCCAAATACATATGGACTGGACATTGAGAATGTATGCTAAGCCATATAACTCTCAGAATTGTGGCCTATTTATTTCAGTTGTTTTGTACTGTATTTATTGTTATAAGAGAAAGAACCATTTATTGGACTGAAAAAAAAAAGAGTTATGCATTCTGGGGGAAGGGTGAGAGGGTGGGGCTGGAGGGGTGGAGGGAGAGGGCTGTGATGGAGATGTAACTTGAAGTAATAAATAAACATTAAAAAAAGAATCTCAAATTTAAAATGTTATTTCCATGATCAGAAGCTTGATTGGATTATGTTTTCTAAAATCTTGATCCTCTATGAAGTAAGTTTTTGTATATTTGTATGGTTTGTTTTGTTTTTGTTGTTTCAATATAGCACCATTCTGTACTTAAAGTTCATAAAATCTCTGGTTAATCCCTACTTCTTCAATTAAAGACCCCATCACACTGAATTCTAAGACAAAGTACTAGGCAAAACCAGAAAGCTTTGATAGAGATTTCTAAGGTGTTCTTATGGTTAGACCAAAAAGGCCACTATGAATAATACTTTTAGTGAGTATCTTTTAACTTTTATTGAAATAGCTTGATAACATTAAATTAACCATAGCTACAAACTTCTAGAGGAAAATGCATTCTTGTGATCTATATGTTCAGACACTCATAATGTGAGCTAGCTCTTGTGCATTGATTTTTAAAAATGTAGGAAAAAGCACATTGGAGCCTTGAATAATCACAGCTGTTTAGTGGTTTCTGTCTTTCATTCACCAGGTAAGCAATCCAATATTTTCAATCTTTGCATTTTTCTTTTTGCTTCATTGTAGCTGTATAGCCTTAGTAGGCACCAAGAATATCATTTTATTTTTAAGCTCTTTGAGCCTCATATAAACTCAATATATAATAAAGTTCTCCTTCCTCTCCCTCTTCCTTCCTTCCTCAATTTGAAGAAAGGAAATGATAAATGCTGTAGGCAAAAATCTCAGATAGTACAGGGATTCCTACAAATAACCTTCTTGTTTAGAATTTTAATGGTCTGAAATTTTATCCTACTTTCAAATTATTATTGCTCTTGTCTTGGGGATACTTAAGGAAGACAGGAGTTTCCAGTGTTAGGACTACTTATTATTATATTAATTGCCATTTGGTGGAGAACAATCATTTTTGCCACTCATTCTTAAAATCAATTTTTTCCCAAGGTGCTGGTTGCATGTTCAATAGAGTATATTGAAGAAGATAAACCTGAATCTCAAGGAACTCTTTCTTCTAGAATTGTCAGGAATTCTGTTTACCCTTCACCTCTGCAGCAATACTATCACCATTTATCTAGACAGTGAAAACTTTGTTTTTCTTATGTGGGGCAGTACTTTGAGAGGTTATTTGTTAAATGAATAGACATTTTTAAAAATTTAAATGTTTTTAAATAGCATGTATTATGTTTAATAGCATGTATTATGTTTAATCAACACATACTATACTTGTACACATTGTAATATACAATGTGTATACTACAAGTGAACCAGACAGGAAGGTTGACTGACAACTCCCCTGACAACTTCTGGTAAGGACATCAGCACACGAACCTCCTCTGCTGCTAACTGCTACATCGACACTGCATGGACAAATGGCCTGCCTGTGGAATCCTCTATCTTAAAAACCTCCTTTCTACTCTATAAACCCCCCCAATCCCCTGAGCCACATGTACATAGTTTCCACTTTTGTAGAGAGACCTATGTCTTTAATCGTTCTGGTAAAAGGGCAATATGTGTCTGTAGAGGCCTGTATTTTTTCTTAGATTTGTGTTGCCCCTATCTATCCCGATGTAACACATCACTCCTTATTAACCCATAGCTGGCAATAACAAAGCACTTCTGTATATGTTAAATTTGAAGAAGCAGATTCACAATATTTAGGAAGAAACATTTTTAGTGGAATTGAGAGGTGGATGTATGTTTACATGGTCCACAGAAAGTCTGGAAATCCCTGAGCCAATGTCCTAGATTCTTAGCCTTTTTTTTTTTTTTTTACTGACAAATGTTCAGTCTTCATGCAAAACACTGCTCTCATCTCTGATATAAGATGTTTCTACCAGCTTTAACGCAAATTCTAGAGGCTTTCCCTACCTTCCTCTTGCTCTGTGTAAGTCCATGCTAACAGTGACCATATTCAGTCTTGCCAGCTGGCTTCAAGTTTACATTAAAAATAATTTGACACTCATTTCAGTATTGTTTTGCCTATGAAAGATCACAAGGTGAAAAGCAAGGTTTGATACATAAGACTCATTCATTCAACAAATATTAAATGTGTAGTATATATCAGGTAATTTCCAGAAACCAAGGAGCCATTAATGGATGAAATAGAAACAGAACTCTTCCTGTGGACATATGATTACCAGGGAAATATCACTAAATATCTGTTTCAGGTTGAATTAATAATTCCATTAGTATGCTCATCTTCAGCATTTCCCTAGTTCTTTCAAAGTGTTAACTCAGGGCTTTTAAATTTATTACACTTGTTTATACACCATCACCCAGCCTAATATTGGAATCTAACTATAAAAATAGAATTTTCTTTCCAATATAAATTTCATATTTTTCAAAAGCCTTCAACACTTTATTTCCCAAAGAGATTAATAGTCACAAATTCTAGTATTGCAGGCAGACTGGTAGTGGGTTGCCAACCTAAGTGTGTTAAATCATGCCCTATACATGTTGCAAATAATTTATGCCTACAAAGTACTTTACAAACCCTTCTACATGGTTACATTTTTGTAGTACATTTCTCTACTCTGTCCTTATAACAATGTCAAGGTAAGATGTGGAAGAGTAACTCTGCCATGAGTGGTGTGATTTTCCTTTCCTGTTTTACTGATGTCAAATCTGGAACCAAGGTATCACATCACAAACAACCTCATTCCAGACAAAATATACAATATCGTCTCTCAGTCTTTTTGTATACATTTTTCTTTTTACATGTTTAAAATTGTGTTTAAAACTGACATTTCCATGTTTCTACTTTCTGAATGAAAAGCCATCATCTTTATTTGACATGGTTATATAATAATTCTATTTTTGAATTGTCACATCATTTAAATTCCTTTTCTACCTGCATACAACCATGAAGCAAACATTGAATATAAATATTTTTCTACTTTTTGGAGTATGCCTGTAGGGTATATTACAGAAAGGGACATATTATATAAAACGAGATGAATATTTTATGTAGCTTTCAGGAAAGACTATAGAAAAAATACCAAACTCACCAGCATTGTGAGTTCGCATTTTATACAAAACTTACTTCCATAATATCATTTGGCTAATCTTTGCTTATACAGTAGTTGAAAGAGAATCTTATTGCTTTAGTTTAGAATGCTAAGATGGGCATTTTTAGTATGTTTTCACCAATTTTCATTATGAAATCCTTTTAGAAAGTCTCACTTTCTCACTTTGTATTGTAGGCTTATATGGAAGTCCCTGTGTAACTCAAGCTGTCCTTGGACACAGGGCAATCTTCCTGGCTCTCAATTTCTGGAATGTTGGGATTATTAACACAGATGTGACTCACCATGCCTAGATGTTTGAGAAATGTGGTAAAATTTCCTTTTATTATTTATTCTGCCATGTACTTCATCCCAGCTGCATTTTTCCCCTCCCTCCTGACCTCTCAGTCTGTACCACCCACCTCCTGTCTTTCTCTAATTCCTCCTCTATTTATCTTCAGAAAAGGTCAGGCCTCCCAGGGATATCACCCAAATATGGCATATAAGACTAGGCACCTCCCTGGAGATGAAAATTCTATTAACCTATATTTATTAATACTTAATAACCTATAACCTAACATCTATAAACACCTCATACCTAATAATACTTAAACAATCCTATTTTAACCTTTTTGAAAGGATATTGAGATTCTCTACTGCAGGTCTGTAATGGCAACTTGGTCAGACTTCTGCTGGCACACCTCAAACAGCATTCAGCAGATTGGCTCCAGCACAGTCTCGGCAGGCAGTCTAATTTTCAGTTAGACTCAGCTTCCTCCAGGTTTAGCGTTGCTGCTGTTTGACGGTTCCTGTGTCCAGCTTGCCTCACCCACTCAACTTGGGGCCGCCATCAGTCATACACCTCATAGATGCTGGGCCGGGCCTTGCCTGTTTTCGAGGTCCTCTCTGCAGCCTCAGAACTCCACTTGCCTCCTTGCGTCTCTGTTCACTCGTTTAGTAGCTCTTGGGCCCCTCAACGGATGTCTTTAGTGTCCAGTTTTCATGAACTTTCCCTCAGCAGGTTCTATGCAACGCCTTTTTTTTTTTTTTTTTTTTTTGCCAGCCTTCTTGGGCTGGGTTTATGACAAGAGTGTCTCTCTCGTGTAAGACGGGGCTCTGTCTCCTGTCTCCTCTGCAATTTTCAGTTTACATGCCAAGGCTTCTGAATGCTGATTCTTGGCTTCACACTTCTGTGTGCACCCTCCTCTTTCTCTCCTATGGCGGCTCCTCAATCACATGGGGCTCTCTGGCTTAAATAGGCATGGTTCTCATGGTCTTTAGAAGGGTTTCGCCCTGTCTAGCACTCTTTGGTGGCTTCCATGGCCTCTCTTGGTTTCTCATGGCCCTTGGCCATGCCCCCTCCCTGACACTGGGAGCTCTCGGCAGCTTCCTCAGAGCTGTGCCTGTAAAACAAGGCTTTGCTCCTGGCCTCCATGGCTGCAAGTCTTGGACAGTGTTCAGTAGCTGAAAGCTTTAGCTAGAGTCTTTCAAAGGAGGCTGCAATGAGAGGCCATCCTTTACTTTCCTGGGCTTTGAAGAAGTCCATATGCTGCCAGGTGCCAGGCGGATCTGCATTCTAAGAAACCTTACTAATTCACTACACCTCCCCTCATATTAAGGCTGAAAGATGCAACCCAGTAGGATGAAGAAGGTTCCAAAAGTAGACAAAAGAGTCAGACACAGACCCTGTTCCCACTTTTAGGAGTCCCACAAGAAGGCCAAGCCAGACAACTCCAACATATATGCAAAGGACCTAGGTCAGGCCCATGCAGGTTCTCTGATTGTTTGCTCATTCTCTGTGAGCTTCTATCAATCCAGGGTGGTTGATTCTGTAGGTTTTGTTTTGATTTTTTTTTTTTTTTGTGATATCTTTGGTCCACTTGGCTCCTGTAATTCTTCCTCCACCTCTTCTGCAGGATTCCCTAAGCTCCACCCAATGTTTGACTTTGGGTCTCTGCATCTGTTTCCATCATTGCTGGATGAAGACTTTCTTGTGATAATTGGGCTTGGCACCACTTTATGGGTATAGTAGAATATCATTAGGAATAATTTCATTGATATTTATTTATTTATTGCCGGTTATGTTTGGTTCTATTCTAAGTCTCTGGGCTATCCAGCTTCTGGTTCCTGGTACTCCAGACAGTGTCAGAGATGAGCTTCTTCTTGTGTCATGGGTCTCAAAATGGACCAGTCATTGGTTGGCCACACCTACAATCTCTGTACTACCTTATATGTAGGTCAAATTGTACGAACAAGGTTTTGTGGTTTGGTTGGTGTCTCAATCTCTCTACTAGAAGTATTTTCTGGTTTTAGGAGATGGCCAATTCAGGCTCTGTATCCTCTATTACTAAGAGTCTTAGCTAGGGTCACCCTCATGGATTCTTGGAAATTTCCATGGTACTAGTTGTCTACCTCACCTCTGAAATTCCCACCAATTCCAGTTGTTTCTCCCAGAGCTCTCTCCTTCCATTCTTCTTCCACCTGATTCCTCCTGTTCACATCCCTCACCTCTCCCAGGCCACTTGTGAAGTCTATTATTTTCCAAGGATATTTATGCACCCCAACAGCCTTGAGCCCTCCTTGCTACTAAGCTTCTGTGAGTCTGTGTATTGTACCATGGTTATCCTTTACATTATAGCTAATGTCTTCTTATAAGTGAGTGCATGCTAAAATCCTACTATAAGTGAATAGATGCCATATGCATCATTCTGAGTCTGGGTTGGCTCACTCAGGATGAGCTTTTCTAGTTCCATCCATTTGGCTGTAATTTGCATAATTCCATTGTTCCTGACAGCTGAATAATATTCCATTGTGTAGATGTACCACAGTTTTTTAACCCATTCTTTGGTTGAGGGACATCTTGGTTGTTTCCAGTTTCTAGCTATTACAAATAAGGCTGCTATAAACATAGATGAGGAAACTTCCTTGTGATTCGGTGACAAGTCATTTGGTTGTATACCCAGAAGTGGTATGGCTGGGTCCCAAGGCAGAGCTATTCCAAGTTTTCTAAGATATCACCAGACTGACCTCCATAGTGGTTGCACAAGCCTGCACTCCCACCAGCAATGGAGGAAGGTTCCCCTTTCTCCACACCCTCCCCAGCATGTGTTGTCATTTGAACTTTTGATCTTAGCCATTTTGACAGGTGTGAGATGTAATCTTAGAGTCTTCTTGACTTGTATTTCTTTGATGGTTAAGGATGCTGAGCATTTCTTCAAGTGTCTTTCAGATTTTAAGAATTCCTCCTTTGTGAATTCTCTCTTTAGCTCCTTTCCCCATTTTTTGATTGGATTATTTGGTCTCTTGACATTTAATTTCTTGAGTTCTTTGTAGATTTTGGATATTAGCCCTCTGTCAGATGTGGGGTTGGTGAAGATATTTTCCCAATATGTAGGCAGCTGTTTTGTTCGAATGACAGTGTCTTTTGCCTTACAGAAGCTTTTCAGTTTCATGAGGTCCCATTTATTGATTGTTGGTCTCAGGTCCTGAGCTGTTGGTGTTCTGTTCAGGAAGTTGTCACCTGTGCCAATGAGTTCGAGGGTTTTCCCAGCTTTCTCTTCTAGTAGATTTAGTGTGTCAGGTCTTATGTTAAGGTCTTTGACCCACTTGGACTTAAGTTTTGTACAAGGTGATAAGTATGGGTCTAATTTCATTCTTTTACATGTGGACATCCAGTTGGACCAGCACCATTTGTTGAAGATGCTGTCCTTTTTCCATTGTGCGGTTTTGGCTTCTTTGTCAAAAATTAGTTTACCATAGGTGTGTGGGTTCATTTCTGGGTCTTCAATTCGATTCCACTGATCCACTGGTCTGTTTCTATACCAGAACCATGCTGTTTTTATTACTATTGCTCTGTAGTACAGCTTGAAATCTGGGATGGTGATACCACCAGATGTTTTTTTTTTTATTGTACAGGATTGATTTAGCTATTTATTCTGTTTTTTTTTGTTGTTCCATATGAAATTAAGAATAGCTTTTTCCAGGTCTAAAAACAATTGTGTTGGTATTTTGATAGGAATTGCATTGAATCTGTATGATGTCCCTCAACCAAAGAATGGATTAAAAATCTGTGGTACATGTACACAATGGAATACTACTCAGCTAACAGAGACAATGAAATTATGCAATTTGCAGCCAAATAGATGGAACTAGAGAAGCTCATCCTGAGTGAGCTAACCCAGATTCAGAAGGATGCACATGGCATCTATTCACTTATAGTCAGATTTTAGCCATATAGTACAAGATATCTATACTACAATCAACACATCAAAGGGAACATGGACTTAGACTTTTTCTTTTTCTCCCTGTCAATGAGACACTTTTCCCTAGTGGTGCAGCCTTGTAGGCCCCCAGTGTATGAGGAGGCTCTCGGCCCTCATATGACTGCTGAACTTGGAAGGGGACTGTTATGTAGGGACACTCCACTCCAGAGGACTGGGATGGAACAGTTAGGGGATAGAGGGTGGGAGGGCGGGACTGGGAGGGGTGGAAAGAGGACCCTATGATGATGTAACCTGAAGCAATAAATAAATAAATTAATAAAATAAATAAAATGAAATAAAATAAAATAAAATAAAGACTAAGTAAAAGTTCTGAAAAAAAGAGGGTGATACACCATTTGGTTTCATTTGCTACAAATCTTCAAGTGTGTGTACATTAGTAATAAAATAATTTCAAGTAATGAAATCTCATGCTTTTGCATATTTATGTTTTAGCTCATGGACTAGATATTAATAGAATAAAATAATAGGAATAGAATAAAAAGAAACCCTGCATTTCCCAGTTTATCAACACTACAAATAGAATAGATTGTATTTTTTGAAATTTAGTACTATAAATATTTTAGTTCACATCATATAATAGCACTTTGCTTGCAAATCATTGTAAAAGGGTAAACTCTGTATGCAATGACTGGCAGCTTTACATTAAGCTACACTGTATACATGTCCTGTTCAGTTTCTGCTTTTTCTCTCCTGTTACAGGAGAAGAAAGCTGAAAACTATAGGGAAGGAACTAAATTAGCTTCTTGAGGGTTCAAAACATATGCTCTAACATTTTCCAGTACTTTGGTTCAAAAACTCCCCTCAGGCAGTTAACTTGTCCTAATTATTGAATTGTTATTTGATTTTATATGTACTTCTAATCTCTTTTTCACTCATATTCCATCCACATTAATTTAGGAATGAATAAAATTGAATTTTGACAAGTGCATGTCATTGATAGAAGACAAAATTGAGTTCTCAGAACTAATCTTTCAGGTGTTAAAATTTAGTTAAATTGATTCAGAGAAATTAATCAAAATATATCTTAAGCATAATAATGCAAATGATTCTTATAAAGCATATAATTTTACATCCCTCAGAATTTTAGGATGGATATTACAAAGTAATTGTCTAAATTATTATACTTTTTTAATTATCTATCTATAAACTATCTATATATCATATATGAGCGATTGATAAAGTCCTGCTATATAGCAAAGCCTGGCCTTAAACTCTCCATGTAGTCCAGGCTGATCATTTACTCATGATCCTCCTGCCTTGTCCACTCAACTACTTATATTACAAACATGTGCCACTGTCTCTAGTTTTAATTATGTATTTATTATATTTAAATTGCAGCACTTCTGTTTGCCTCAGAAATATTTTTAGAGTGTGTACAGTCCTTGATCTCACTGTTGAGAGGGTGACACTGCCCTCATTTTTCCTTTGAGTATTACAATACTCTTCTTCTTTTTCTGTTTGAAATTTTGAACACTGTTCTTCATGAAGCAGTGAAGGCATCATGATGATCATTCTTTCTCTCTTGGAACCCCTTCATATAGGTCAGAGCAAACCTTCCCAAATACCTTCATCATTTGCCACCCTATTCACTAAACTAGCATCCCAATCATGTTTCCTACCACTCTCTCTCTATCTCTTACTACATTTTTATGGGACAGTGTTGTACAGCAATATCCTTTCAAATTAAAACATTCCACCCTGGTTGGAAGGAGGATTCTCATGATTCAAGAAGTAAGCATCTCATTAGTCTCAGGAAGTCCCTTCAATTTTCCTGATTCACAAGGCTCCTCCTTCCTTAAGGTTATATAAGCAGTAAGTACTGGTGAGTGGGAAGAGACTATGTGATCTGTCAGTATAACTTCAAGTGAACCACAGAGCTAAAGAATTGCATGATTTATTGCCAAGCCAGAGCTAGCCTTCAGTGATACACTTGCCTTCAAGTGATCCATTCTCCTATATTTGACCCCTCACCCATAGTACTGTAAATAACCATGATCAACTTACTGGTTCACCATGTTTGGTGATATCATCATTCTAGTCTGTGGTTGGTTCCATATCTGGAGTGAGTAGATATTTGCTCATGCCTCTCCAGGAATAGTGTCATAAAACAGCCTCTGGTGTCTATACTCCAAATCCTTCAGTGTACTCCCATCCTGAGTCTATGTTAGTTCTTGTCTGATTGGAACATTCTTCCCCATATATACCAAGGCTAATCACTTTATTTTAAAGAACTACCATTTCTGATAGATTACAAGCAAGAAGGGCCTACAAAAGTTTCCTATCTTAGTCTTTATATGGTAAACAGGATTCTACAGACTCCAGAGTCAATTAAATGAAGACATTTATGGTGGGAAGAATATCTGAGACTATCCTCACATTTTCAATGTTACTACAGAGGTCATTGTTAGAAGCAGGAAGGAATGCCACCGAAGGTTATGAACCAATGAAAGAGAAACAGAGAGAGTTTGGAAGATGCAACATTGTTGCTTTGAAAAGTGAAGGATGGACCCATAAGAAAGATAGCCCCTGGAAGGTATATAGCAAGGAACCTTAGTCTCTCCTAGAGCTAGATGACTCATGTTAGGTATTACTGCCTCCAGAACATGAAAAGAGTGAGCTTGCTTTTAAAAACATACTACTTGCAACAATTTTGTGTCAAAATGATAGTACACACACACTGTTAAGCAAGGGTACATGGATTTGCTACATGACAATATTTTTCTCTCCTCTTTTTTTCCCACTGTTTTACAACCCACATAGCTCTTCCATGGTACTGATACAAGTACACATTCTATAAATGTTTATGATTTATTGTACATTTCACGCTGAAAGCAAAAAAATTATTTCTTTCTTTCTTTCCTTTATTCTCATCATTGATGGTGAGTGTGGCTGATTAAACAGTCACTGAATACTTAATGAATAAAATTCCCACTACTTTAACAGAAGAATATACTACAGTCTTGGTGAATCTCTAAACAAAAACAATATACGCAAACATAGGTCCTTGGTCTTTTGTTTTTCAATCTGAAGCATGGGTTTCTTTCATTACATAAGATTTCACTCTCTTCTGTAGCTTATAAGATCTGAGAAGTCATATAAAATAGCATATTCCAGGGTTGGAAAGAGAGAGAGAGAGAGAGAGAGAGAGAGAGAGAGAGAGAGATATTACTGAAGTACTTACCATGCATACGTGAGGACCTGAGTTTCATCTCCAGAGCCATTGCAGAATGTCATGCATGGGGACACATTCTTGTAGTGTTGCTTGCCTCTGGATTGGCAGGGAGGGAGGGAGATGTTCTGGAAATGATATCCAGCCAGTATAGCATATGAGGTGAGACTTAGTTTTACTGAGAGACCTTGTCTCTAAAGACAAGGTGGATGGCTTTTGAAGAATGACACTAAATAATGACCTCTGGCCTACATATGAATGTGCACTTATGACCTGCACATACATGAACATGCAACAAGTCCCCTGCACATAATAAACAAAATTAAAATGATGTGTTCTCAAGTCAACATATCTTTGGAAATACACTCTGTATAGCAACTGGTCTATTAAGTTCAATTTTTATCCTTCTTAAGATGTTAGAAAGCTTTGGGTGGAAGAACCATATGTCTGCAAAGTTACTCTATGATAATGATTATGGGAATTCAGATCAGATTCCTCCATGGCCTTTATGGGAAATTAACTACATGAACAATTTCTGTTCAGTGTAGGACAGGGGCACAGTATAGGGGATTATGTGGGGTGTATCTGCAGTGTCTTCAGACATATGTTGGTGGAATTATTGCAGAAGCAGCCCTGGATAATCAAAAGATGGTCAGAGCACATCACTTGAGTATTCTTGTCACATCATCATCCATCACAAATGAGTGATCGCCTTTCCAAATGATCTCCCTCACTGTTGGCCAGATTAAATTAACTTTACAACCCCATGTGCCAAACCAGAACAAGTGAGCACTAGTGAAATTAATCAAGGAGGTGGAAGTCACAAAACTTTGTGAAATAGTAGAGTAAGGCAAAAGTGGCAGTTTGTGAAAAGAATGCTCTAAATATAGTAGTAAGATGAAAAGAATCTGAAATATGAAAGTATACAAGAATAAACCTTTCCAGTGGGGGGGGGGTACCAAAATGAAATGCTAGATTTATCTTAAAACTGGCTTTTGCTTAAGGGATAAATTACCCTGAAATGCCAGAGAATATATATTGATCCATGTGATTTCCAGAAGTTTCAGCATTTTTTCTTGACCACCCCCCCTTTTCTTGGTTTTACTTGATAAGTAGGTTGGTCTACTATGAATGCATATAAGGGAAAATATTTTGACCTTGAGCTTTTGGGTTTCTTAGCTCTGTGCTCCTGTGCATTGCTTTTGTAATAGATATATAACTGCATTGTTCAAAATGTTAATAAACATAATTAAATTACATGGAGTGAGCTGAAAGACACTTAACTCAGTTGCCTATAGGTGCAGGACATTTACCAGTGTGTCTTGTTCTGTTGAGGACACCAGCTGGAAACTCAGTTTTCTCAGTGCAAAGAATCCAGTGAGTTGTGTGGAAGAACAGTAGTCAAAGTAGGAGAAGCATTAAACACTGACAATATCTGGAAGCCACTGTCACTCCCAGACTCTAAAATGAGTTGTGGCTTATTGGGAGCCATTATTTGTTAGGAACTGGTCCTTAGCAGAAAGAGAAACTGTCCACCCTGAAGCCTGGTGGAGAAAGATTATCCAAGTGGGAATCCAATTCCCCTTTCCATGCAGTCTTCTGTCTTTTCTTCAATTAGACTAAATTACATTAAAACAGCCTACAAGGGACTCCAGGCCACAGAAGCATAAGCCTCATGGCTATAGGCCAAGTTATAAAAGTCAGTAAATCCACATGAACTAATGGAGAACATTCAGGCTTTATATTTGAACACTTGTCCTAAAAAGTTGAGGAAAAAAGTTGGCCCAGAGTGAGAATAGTTGCTAATCAAGCACAGATATTGTTAGGCATGCTTTATATGTTGAGAGGCATTGAGAATATAGGAAGAATCTCAAAGTGTATTTGTGTAAAGAAAAGCTCATAATTTTGTATTGCTCATCATCATACTGATATTCAATATCATTTGTAAGGCTGAATACTTTGACCAGGTACTTTCAATAGATAGTTTTTATTTTTTGTACTTGTTTTGTATTTATTTTCTGGCCAGTAGGACCAGCTGTTGACTTATGGCTGACTTTATTTTATCCTGTTTACAGAAAGCTCTTGAATTAAAGGTGTGTACTAGGGCTGAACCACACCACAACTAGAAACACACTTTTCCAGTTCACAATCTCAGGGTTCACAATGTGATCAAATATCCTGCAGCAGTGGGTGTGGCTACTAGTAAGATGTCCATACTCTAGTGGATGGCCTAAATGCTTGGACACATGGACATTACTGATTGAACTAAGGGGACTATTAAAAAAAGAGGACATAATGTTTGGTGAGAACACTTGAGAGATATGGAAAGGGAAATGGGTAGTAGGTATGAACATATTTTGTTATATATGCACATATTTGAAAATTTCAAAGAACAATTATAAAAAAGCTCTAAAAGTATAAAAAGTAAAAAAGTAAGAAAGAAGAAAGAAATGGAAGAAAGGAAAAGAAAGAAAGAATATACTAAGTTTGACTATAAACAAATTATAAACATTGGTTTTACTATGTGTTTGGTCATGTCTGTCTGATTTTAAATATGTTTTTCAGCAACAAAATATCTATGAGATATAGAAGAATCAATTATATTAATATTACTAACAGACGTCAAATCATTTTTATTTTTGGAGTGATTTTAAAGGAAGATGCAAAGATAGCCCTTGTTTATTGAGGAATGTATCAATGGGAGCCCAGGGTGTTTGATAGAATTTGTTTAGTTGAGTTTGAGCTAATTTCTAGGTCAAAATTTCTTCTGTATTTAAAATGTGAAATTTTATTACATGCTCATGGTATGAACCAGTATATTACTGGCACAAGCATATAGAGCAATGTCAGTTATTCTAGTAACTGGAAGTTCTTCAGGGTTCTGAGCTAGTATTTGAAGCCTCATAAAACAAGGTTCTTTCTTCAAGGTAGTTGGCCTGATCACGGTGGATAGCTAAGTATGATCGCAGTGGTGTGTACATATATGACTCCTATCAGCAAGCCTTAGGTCAGAAACAACTCATAGCATTTATCTTCCGTGATGATATTAGAAAGCTGTGAATTTTTAGGTGAAGTCTAGAGAAATAAGCTAAAAGGAACATCCAGAAACAGGAATTATTTGCTAAGATTCATAAGAATTGTGACCTGAGGGGACGTCTCATGTCAGAATAACATGGAAGGAAATACCTCTAAATACATGCAGGGAGGTAGAAGGGTTGGAGAAGAGTGTTCTACACAGTAGGAGGCCATCGTTGATTCTGGTAAATAGGAAGAAAAACTTGAAACTTAGTCTTAGTTAATAACTGTAAAAAACCTATAATTTAATGCATGATTATATATTGGCATAAAAATTATATGTGATTATAATTATTCAAGACATGCATTGGTTAATATATGTTTACTTATAAATTATTATAGTTAATATATGATTGCATATATTTTATATAAAGAAATGAAACCCCTTTATATAAATTACTGTGTCACAGATATTAGAAAACAGCTGTACAAATTAAATTCTAAAAAATTAAATGTATAATTGCAAAACATACTTTATATTTAAAGTATTCTTTTCATTATTAAACAAAATAGCTACAATCATATTTAATTACTATTTTTCTTTACTAAAGACAGCTCTTATTTGATCTCCAGTTTTAGAACCTGCCCAGCTTACAGCCACTGCCACAGTATATAATTTTTGTGACAGCCCTTAGTACAGGTTTGGTGAATAGTTTTCTTTTGAAGCTCCTCTTTCTCTTTACATGACTGATGTTATGAGTTAGTAAATTGTTAAATATGGTTTATTTCACAAAGCCTCTTCAGTTTAATAAAAAGAACTATTTTCACTTCAAAGGTGTTAAGCAAAAATGTATTTTACACAGACTTTATCATCCACGTATTAACAATGAAAGACAAGGTTTTTGTTACTTCTCTTTTCAGTGTAATTTTGAATTTTATTTAGAAAATGGCTGCCTATATTGATGACAAAAACACATCTATAGTGTGGTATAAGTGATACCTTATCTTAGTTAGGGTTTCTATTTCTGTGAAGAAACACCAAGACTAAGTCAAAGAAAGAATTTAATTGGTGCTGGCTTGCACTTCAGAGGTTTAGTCCATTGTTGTCACATTGGGAAGCATTGTGGTGTGCAGGTAGACATGATGCTAGAGAGGTAGCTGAGTTGTAGGTAACTACATCTAGATTTGGCAGGCAGCAGGAAGAGGGTGATGCTTGGACTTGATTTGGGCTCCTGAAACCCCAAAGTCAGCCACCCCTGCCACCCTTCCCAGTGATATACTTCCTTCAACAAAGCCACATCTACTCTATCAAGGTCCCACCTCTCAATAGTGCCATTCTCCTTGAGCCTATAAGGGATATTTTCATTCAAACCAACACAGACTTTTCTTCAGAGTGTTCCTTGGTCACTCAGATGACCCAATGCAAAAGCAGTGACTGTTGAACAAACAACAGTCCTTACACAAACAAACTCAACTGTGGATAGACCATACAGCTAGTGGTAACAAACTAAATACATATACTCTTATAACACATACATATCTAGAAGAAAACATTAGTAAATTAGTAAATATCAATATCTGAAGCACAGAGAGAAACTACCAATACAAAATACCCAATAAATAGTAATATATTCAATTTAAGATCTCTGTATAGAAATTCATATTAGAAGAATTTAAAAAGAAATCACAGAATGGGTAGAAGGCTACATATATAAGTAAAAAAGGGTCAGAATATACAGATAACTTCTGCAGTAACATTGAAGAAATGTGGTACTTAGTTATAAAGAAAGTAAAAGATCTATATCCTGTGATTTGCAAAGGATACTAGCCAAAGATGTAAAAACTGTAAAATGTTAAAATATACCCATTATCTAGGAAAAACAAATTAAGAGAGCAATGATAGAATTATCACTTTCAATAGTAGTAGAAAACTAATCATTCTTGTGATGCTAATACACTTAAGGAAAATTGCATTAAATATGAAGAGATGAAAAAAATCAGTTCAACTACCTAATTACACACATAGCTAAAACAAAAATAAAAGCTAAAGAACCAAGCAAAAGTGCGGGTATAAACTACATACAACTCTATCTGATGGAGAGTGGGCATTTGTTGCAAATATTTTAGAATATAATTTTTTTAGCATTTAGAAAAGCTGGACATGTATTTTCACACAGAAGAAAGCTTATGTTCAAGTATATACCCAGAACACGAATTCATATTCTTATCAGGATACATACAGTACAATGACAGTCATATTTGTATTAGCCCAAGACATATATCATTCAACTAGCTGCTAACATACATATATATGTACTTTAATAATGAAAAATACAAACATATTTTGAAATATCTAACTTGAAAGGTGATTATTGAATAGTGAGTACTCTCAATAAATCTCAAATTATATAATGACAAAATGTAAAAAAAAAACATATACATTTCCATTTTTTGCAAGACTGAAATAATAGCAAAACTAACTTTCTATGTTAATTCAGATATGATATTTTTGAGGAAGATAATCTATAAGAAAAGAGATGAGATGCCTCACTCATAGGCAAAGCTCTCCTCTTACTTATCCCAAGCATTGCTGAAACATGCATTTTCACTTGGTGCATGTTTATTGTGATTTTCATTTATTTGTATACATTTCTGCATGTATCTCTCTTCAATAAAATGTTCGTGAATGGTGATCAATATGAAAGTTAATGTTCATGTCTAAACTCCTTCATCCCTGAGAAAAGTAGGACTAATGATCAGAATTGATCAGAAAAGCTAAGAAGTCCTTGAGGAATAAAAACAAAATGAGATCAGGTATTGGGGATATAGCATTTTGGAATGAATGCATGGGTGGGTCATAGGAGCTCAAGGTTCAGATTCACTGAATTCATTTATCAATGATTACATTAGATTTGATATAATGAAGACTATTTAAAATTGAATTTAGTAACACTGTTTACATAACATGACTCTAATGCCAGCATATAGCATACTTTGTGCATAATTTCCCCATACCCTGCTATGTTCCCTTTTCTGGACTTTATCCCTTAGATGACTTTTCCATGTTCCAATAATTAGTTTTCTTTCTAGTTTCATCCCATCTGCATGTAACATACAGATTTTTGTATAACTATATAAAATCTAAGACCCACAAATGAGAGAACACCTGTCATTTAATCTTTCTCAGATCAACTTAGTTTGCTTAAAATGATTATCCCCAGTATAACTTCATTCGTGTTTATAGTTGAAAAGATACAATGTGTCTAAATCACATTTTCTTTACCCATTTCTCTGCTGGTGGACATTTAGATTGGTTCCCAAGACATATTAAGAAAGAGAAAGTAGTAAATACTGATTTTTAATATCTCTAATTGTGTTCCTTTATATCTGTTCTGAATGGCATTGTTTGATCACATGGTCACTCTATCTTTATTTTTATGAAATCCATTCATAATTATTTTCAAGTTGCTGAACTAATTCGTATTCCTACCAGTAATGTTTAAGGATTCCCTTTGCTTTGTACCTCATCAGCATTTGTTATTTTGACTGGGCTGAGATGCAATCTCAATGAAGTGTTAATTTGTATTTCTCTGAACGCTAGAGATGTTGAACATGTTTTCTTTGGCTTATTGGTCATTTATATTTTATATTTTAACTAAGTATTGGCTCACTTCACTAGCTCATTTATTGGGTGGGTTTTGAACATCTTGTTTCTTGATTGTTTAAAATGCAGTTTTGTATGTTAATACTCCTAGCTAGTAATTATTTCTATCCAACTCTGTATATTCTCTCTTTATTAGGCTTCTTCTCCTTCTTCACACCCCTGATAGGCATGTTGAGCAGTGTTGTATGTCAAGGAGCATGAAGGGCATCTAGCGACCCTCAAATTATACTAGAACTTTTCAAACCAAGATGAAAAGCTATCACTGCAATAATGAACATTCTCTCTAAAATAAACAAAATTAGGGAGATTTCTACAAGTCAAAAAATAAAAATATCTGAAAAAGAAGATAGAACAGTAATTATGAACTACTTGGGGAAAACTGGCAAGAACATATGGGCATAGATTTTATAAACAAAAGAATTAATACATTTGAAGTAAATGGATTTAAAAATGCAAGCACAAGGTATTAGAAAATCCACAGTTAATACAAGAAAACTTTGTTAGATGACTTAAAAAAAAGCTTTCAAAACAAGTACGATTGTGACAATATGAAAAATGCAAGATTTAATAACATAAAAATGTATTGAATTTTAATCCAGCAACATGGGTGTTCTGGCAAGGGATTATCACATCCAAAGGCCTTCTAGGTCTGTGTGGTATGGCTGGAATGACACACCTTTAATACCTCTGGTTGGAATACAGACAGGTGCTTAGTACACACCATTAATCCCAAACAACGAAGGAAAAGTTAAATTGTAGAAGGAAGAACCCATGTTTAAAAGCAACATTTAATTGAGGGGCAGACAAAGTGACAAATCAGAGAAAGATTTGATGGAATGAGTCAAAGATAGTATAAGGCCAACTCTCAGGAAAGGGAAGCTTTTTAAGAGTAGTACAGTAGAGCTGATATGGTAGAGTAGGGTATAGTAGCAAGAGAATAACGAAAACAATACAGTAGAGTAGAGAGTTCAGTCGAGAAGGTAGTACAGTAGAGTTGAGTTCAGTACAGTATAAGCTGTTTAATCAGTTCAAAGCAGTGGAGTTGAGTTGAGCAATCAGTTGAAAGTGAGTATAGTGGAGCTCAGGGCAGGTATTCCAAACAGAACACTCCAGTGAGAAGCTGAGAAAATCCAAGTTGAATTAGTCAGCTTGGAAAGGAATTTGGACCAGAACAGCCAAGTTGAACCAACAGGAAGAGTTCAGAAAGAACTATAAAGGATGAGTTTAATCAGCAGTACTCCTCTGAAACAACATTTAGGACAGGCAAATAAGTTACTTTTACACAAGTCCAAATTGCTCAGCTAAATAATGCAACAAAACAAAGAATTAATCACCATAAATCTAAACAGTATTATATGTGGAGCAAGTTTCAAAGGAACACCGTGTATATATCATCCCATAATTGATAGATTTTATGAAGGAGGGGCCATGAACAGAGGAAAAAATGATGAAATGCTTAAGAAAACACTGATGATACCCCAGGAAGCCAATGGATATATGCACATTGAAACTACATGATTGTCTAAGACAGGGGTATATTGATGTGATAAAACACAACAGCCAAACACAGCCTCTGGAGGAAAACATTTATTTTGACTTACAACTTGTAATACAATCAGCCAGGGAAGTAACTGGAAGAATACAGAACAGGAACTTGGAGGTAGGAACAGAATCAGAGGCCATGGGGGAGTGCTGCTTACTGGCTTTCTCCTCATGAGTTTCTCAGTCTGCTTTATTTCTTTCCTTCCTTCCTTCCTTCCTTCCTTCCTTCCTTCCTTCCTTCCTTCCTTCCTTCCTTCCTTCCTTTCTTTCTTTCTTTTCCTCTTCACTTTGATTTGAAAGGTATTTTATGGAATAAAGCTATTTTAATTCTTTTTTTAAATGTTTATTGATTACTTCAAGTTACATCTTCATCACAGTGCCCTCTTTCCACCCCTCCCAGTCCCACCTTCCCACCCTCCACCCCTCTTCTACCTATCCTACTCCTTTGGAGTGGGGTGTCCCTACATATCAGCCCCCTTCAGTTCAGCAGTCATATGAGGGCTAAGGGCATTCTCTTGCACTGGAGGCCTACATGGCAGCACCACTAGGGAAAAGTGTCCCACTAACAGTCTATGTTCCTTTTCTTTTTGGTGTGTTGCTTTTGGATAGTTATCCTATACTATATGGCTAAATTCCAATTAAAAGTGAATAGATGCCACGTGCATCTTTCTGAGTCTGGGTAAACTCATCCAGGATGAACTATTCTAGTTCCATCCATTTGGCAGCAAATTGCAGGATTTCTTTTTTTCTGATGGCTGAGTAGTATTCCTTTGCATAAATGTACAAGTTTTTTTTTTTTTATCCATTCCTTTGTTGAGGGACATCTGGGTTGTTTCCAGTTTCTAGAAATTACAAATCAAACTGCTATGAACATAGTTGAAGAGATGTCCTTGGAGATTGGTGAGGAATAATTTGGATGTATACTCAGGAGTGGTATGGCTGAGTCTTGAGGTAGAGCTAGTCCAAGTTTTCTAAGATATTGCCAGACTGATTTCCATAGTGGTTGTACAAACTTGCACTCTCACCAGCAATGGAAGAAGAGTGTTCCCCTTTCTCCACAACTTCACCAGCATGTGCTGTCATTTGAGTTTTTTATCTTAGTCATTCTGACAGGTGTGAGATGGAATCTCAGCATCCTCTTGAGTTGCATTTCTCTGATGATTAAGGATATTGAGCATTTCTTCAAGTGTCTCTCGGCCATTAGAGATTTCTCTTTTGTGAATTCTTGGTTTAGTTCTGTAGCCCATTTTTTTTTTTTTTTGAATGGGTTATTTGGGTTCCTTGTGTTTAATTTCTTGAGTTCTTTATAATGTTTGGATATTTTTCCTCTGTCACATATGAGGTTGGTAAAGATCTTTTCCCAATCTGTAGGTTGCCATTTTGTTCGAATGACAGTGTCTTTTGCCTTACAGTATCTTTTCAGTTTCATGAGGTCCCTCCCATTTATCGATTGATGGTCTTAGAGCCTGAGCTATTGCTTTCTTAGGATATTTAGGATCACTAGCCCAGGGGTCGCATCTTCCACAGTTAGATGCCCTTCTCATATGGATCTCTGTCGCGTCCCCCTCGACCAGCAAGGACGACGCACGCAACTCGCAAAAGCTCTTCTCCAGCAGTTTATTCAGGTCCCTTGAAAACAGTCTTCCGAATGCCTGGGCAGACCCAACCCACAGGCTAAATACTATATGAACAGCCAATCAAGTAAAGCCACGTGGTGCTATCTTAGAGGCCCACATATGCAGAAGCAAGCCAGATCAGCAGTCTTAGCCAAATATGGACTTGTTTACCACAGAGAGTGCTCACCATCGGGCTGGTGGAAGGCGGAAACCGGCGCCATCTTTAGGGTGCGGCACGTCGCAGCTCTCTACAGTTACTCCTTTTTTATTTTTTCTAAAGTTGGTAGAAGTCCCTGGAAAGGCTTCGTAATCCCCATATCTGGGGATCTCACGGTGGGCCTGAGCCTGTAGGAGGGCAGTGCTCAAACACTTACCCCTCCCTGGGTCAGCCTCCCCACTCGGGGCTGCCCTGTCTTAGTGGCCAAGACTTACCCGTCTACTCTGTCATTGACTTGCCAGACCCTAATATCCGTGGAACAAATACCTCAGTGGGCAGGGACTATGCTCAGTGAAGATTTAAGGCTTCATGGCAGCGAGCCATGCCTGAGGGGACTGGCCCGCCTCAATGGCGACAAGGGCCTGTATAATCATGGCTGCATTACGCTTTTGTGTGGCTCTCATCTTGTAGATGCACCATAGGCAAACCAGAGAGGCTAGTATCATCAGTATCGCCAAAGAGGCTACGCCCGCCCACTCCTTAAGATGATCCATAGCCATCTGTATCCAGGAAGTCAAACCAGTAGCCAGGCTCAGATCCACCCCAGTGAAGTTGATGTGGACGATTGTCGCTCTCAGCTCTCTCATCAAATTTTCAAATTTAGCCAACCAATCCTGTAAGAGGAACTTTGACAATTGTCTAGACAGATTAGCAGCCTTTGTAAAATTTTGATACTGCAACGAAGTAACACACAAACCTTGCATTTTCCACTCACACCCCAACTGTGCTAGTTGCCAAAGAGAATCAATCTGTTCTTGTATTAAATCTATGCTTTGATTAACTATCATAAGACCTCCTTTGAGATGAGAATTCATAGAGGTCTGGGTATCCAATGCCTGTGCTACAGTGGCTGAGATGTTATTCAGGGCATTGGCAGTCTGTATAGAACTAGACAAGGCAATAGCTGAGGCAGTAGCCCCCACAGCAGCAATAGTGATGGCAGTAACAATAGCTGCAGTGATGCCAAAATCTCTTTTAAACCTGAATAGCATAATGGTATTAGGGGCCTCTACAGGAATTGGTACATATTGAGGCATTCTAGTCACCACAGCCACAGGAAAGACTGTGGCATTCCAGCACAGGGCATAAAAGCATATGCCCGGAGTGCATACTAACTTTTCTTCACCCAAGGATGCACTCCCATTACTTACAATCCACAGAAAAGGAGGCCAGAGACACACTGGCGAAGCTGAAAAGGTCTTATTGTGGTAAAAATGAAACGAAGAATTCCAAGTACCAGAGCCACTACCGCTAGAAAGATCCAATTTGGTAGCGGACCCTAGGGAAAAATTACCTCTTTGATAAATTCCTCCCCCAAGCATAATGACAGGTCCCAAGTCCATGCAACTTCCATTTACCCCACACAAAAGCCACAAATCAAAAGGATTGGTGGCAGTCTGCTGAGGATCCCTAGTAGATATATCAAGCATTCCTGTACAGGACTTATTCACTATATTACTAATCATGGGGCTAAAGGAAAAATAATCTTGTTGAACCCAAACTGCTCTGCGCTCCTGACATCCAGTCCAGGGAAAAGGTCCTTCCTCTCCTGTGGATCCTCTACAAGAAGGTGCCCAGCGTGGCTGTCTAGGGGAGTCCCGGTCAGAGACTCATGTGGGCCACCATCCTTCAAGGTGAGAACTGTTGCCCGAAAACAAACCACTACCCCTACCCCCAAATCTCAGTTGTGGTAAAAAATCTGCTGACTGCTGAGACAATTTAATGCATTCTGTATAATCTGACCTATTGAAGCTCATTAAAAAGCACAGACTACCCTTCAAGCTGACATTTCTATTACCCTCTATAGGGCTTTTCTGATCATCAAAGGGAAGGTAGGGTAAGCCTAAGCTTCTATTACTGCTAAATAAGCATGGAAACACAGTTGCATCATGTCTGACCGGCATTGGCTTTGGGAATATCGACAGGATCCCCCATCTCGGCTCGGTCATTCCTGACATACTCACTGCTACTATCACCAGGATCCCTAGGAAGGTCTTCATGACGAATCTTCCTCACAAGGCGTTCAGGCACCCACACTGGATCTTGTTGATCCTGAGGAAAAACACAAACAGACCCTCTCGCCCATGTTAGCACAGGGTCAGGCCCTCGCCAAGAGCCTGTCAAAATATCCTTCCACTTCACCATGCCTTTAGGTGGACCATGAGAATCCTGATGTCTGTCTGCTGCTGAGTGGCCTTGAACATTCAAATTTAAAAAATTTAAAGTAAATAAGGCTAAAGACATTCTCTCCTTGGGGGTACGGCCTTGGCCTATTCCCCCTTTCTTTTTTGCAAACATTCTTTCAAGGTGCGATGAGCACGCTCCACAATTCCTTGTCCTTGAGGATTATATGGTAATCCGTGATTAATCTGTACCTCCATCTGGTTGCAGAAGGTGACAAAGGACTGAGCCGTATAGGCTGGTCCATTGTCCATTTTCAGCTGCTGTGGTTTTCCCCATGCAGCCCAGGCTTCTAAGCAATGCCCTATGACATTGTGAGCCTTTTCTCCACTCATAGGTGTAGCATGTATGATACCTGAGCAGGTATCCACAGATACATGAATATATTTTAAGGTTCCAAACTCTGAAATGTGGGTAACGTCCATTTGCCAGATTTTGAGTGGCAGTAACCCTCTAGGGTTTACTCCCACACTGGGAGGATGATAATGAATCACACACTGAGGACAGTCCAAAACCACTTGTCTAGCATCTGCTCTAGACAAATGGAATTTCTGCTGTAGAGTTCTTGTATTACATGAAATAATTGGTGAAACTGTCTGGCTTGGTCCAGGAATGAGTTCCAAAAAATGCATTCCATCCTAGTCCATTGATCAACTTTATCATTACCCTCACTTAATGGTCCAGGTAATCCTGTATGTGCTCTAATATGTTGAATATAAAAACACCTTTTTCTGTGCCAGATTAAAACTTGTAACTCTTGTAATAATGCACATACAGTACTACTATTTTTAATAGGACCTGCCAATTCTAATACTTTCACTGCATTGACCACATAGACTGAATATGAAATCAAATTGAATGCAAATTGACATCTTTTAAACACCTCAATTACTATTTTCAACTCTACTATTTGGGGGGGAGCCCGGTTGAAATTGACATAACACGGGCTCTTGTCTTTCTATCAAATAGGCTCCACAGCCTGTCTTTGAGCCATCAGTAAACACATTTGGTGACCCTTGAAGTGGTACTACTGAAGTAACCTTAGGGAATATCACTGGGTGCTCCTTAAAAAATGATAGCAATGGATTCTTAGGATAATGGTTATCAATCACTCCTTCAAAGCTACATTGCAATACTGCCCAGTCATCTACAGTGCCACACAAAATCTTAATTTGATGACTGGAATAGGGCACTATTATACTGGCAGGAGCAACTCCAAAAGACTGCAAACATTGTTGGATACCATTCAAGGCTAAAGCAGCAACTGCAGTGGGATAATGTTCTATGGATTTGTTTTGAGAAATCTTCGAATAAGTCCATAATAATGGTCCGTCCTGCCATAACAATCCTGTAGGTTGACCATAGATGGCAAATATGCACAATGCAATGGGCTGTCCTTCCTGCCATCTCTTTAGGAAGGCACTTTGTAACCTGTAGAATCTTAGTTAAGTTCCCACTCACCTCCCCTTTTTTAGGAAGGGATTTCCAAGCCTTGATAGCTGTCTGGTTTATTTGTTCATAAACCTGATTGGGATATCCTGTCTGCTGGTTGGCAAATCTCCCCTGCCCAAGCAGCATATCTCTATCCCAGGCTGGATTTCCATCTCTCTGATTAATGGCTGCTTGCTCAGTGGCATACTCAATCAAGAAAGCTTTCCAGTCTAAGTATTGCCCTGGACTTAAGCAGGCGCGGGCCAAGCCACTCCAATCACTCGGAGTCATACAATGTCTGCTTAATGCTTCCACTTGAGCCAATGTAAAAGAAGCGGTAATGCCATAGGTACAAACCAACTCTGCAAGGGATTTAACTACTTTAAAATCAAGTGGTTCCTCGTACCTGTTCCCTTGTGGATGGTATACCGGATAGGCAAACTGTAATTCTGTTCTTACTTGTGTCCACATCCCCGGGCAGAAAGATCTCCCTACTTTCAGGGACTGAACAGGCTGGTCTATCTGAACAGCTTCTGGGTATGGAGGGGAGTTGAAGGCACCACGGCAACGGCTTTACTTACACCGACCGCCGCCAATGTGGCTGAAGGCGCCGCGGCAACAGCTTCACTTACACTGACTGCCGCCAACATGTCTTTCTCTTTTACCTTTTTCTTTTCCCTTTTTCTAATAGCAGTCCTCTCTAACTGTTCTATTAGAGCGTGTAGCTCCCCTTCAGAATCCGTGCCCTCTGAGTCCTCAAAATCTCTAAAATCTCTAAGATCGGGATAGAGAGGGACCTTCTTTTTGCTTCCCTTTTCACTGTCTGCCTGCTCAGATCTTTCGCCTTTTTTGCTTCCCTTTTCACTGTCTGCCTGCTCAGATCATTCCCCTTGCAGCAGTTCCAAGGCTGATTCTCCCTCCTTGATTGCGTTACAGCATCTCTGATCTTCTAAACAACTCCTCACCATCTTCCAAACCGGTCTTACTCCATGCTTCAGAGTACCTTGCTCCCAAGCAAAATCCAAGTCCCTGCCTAATTTGTCCCAGCAGGATACCATAAGATTCCCGGACACCGCAAACCATGGAGCCACGGAGTTGCATTCATTCAAAAATCTTTCTAGGGTTGACTTCTCAAGTTTCAAATTCCTAGCTAAAAGTAGCTCCTGAAGAGCCAGAAAAATTGGATGTGACTGAGACAATCCCATGATTAAAAATTTACTTTCGGTTCCCTGTTTCCCGTGAAACTACCTTTTGTTTGCTATTTCCGTGAAACTTTATTGTCCCAATTTACCCCAGGAACTTACCAGTGCACTGCCCCTGACTGCAGGAGTTCTGAGTCTTTTCTGGGTCCCCGTACGGGCCACCACTTGTCGCGTCCCCCTCGACCAGCAAGGACGACACAACTTGCAAAAGCTCTTCTCCAGCAGTTTATTCAGGTCCCTTGAAAACAGTCTTCCGAATGCCTGGGCAGACCCAACCCACAGGCTAAATACTATATGAACAGCCAATCAAGTAAAGCCACGTGGTGCTATCTTAGAGGCCCACGTATGCGGAAGCAAGCCAGATCAGCAGTCTTAGCCAAATATGGACTTGTTTACCACAGAGAGCGCTCACCATCGGGCTGGTGGAAGGCGGAAACCGGCGCCATCTTTAGGGCGCGGCACGTCGCAGCTCTCTAAAAATCTCCAATAAAGAAACTGCACCACAAGCCAGCCTAAAGACTGCTCTGGTGGGAGAATTCATTTCAATTGAAATTTTCTGTTCCCAAATAACTTTAGTCATGTTTACATAAAAAGTAGCCAGCAAACAATCATAGAATTGAATTAATTAAAGCCTACTATGAAATGATACCTATGTGTAGTGAAGACATTTCAATTTGTCAACAAAAACAATACCAGAAAATATACCATGAAAGAGAAGAAAAACAAAACAAAACTTTGGTAATAAGCAAAGGAATATAGAGCAAGTAAATTCAAATTCTTCAAAATAATGTAAAAATATTTGTTAAAGTGAGAGGAATAGGCTTTTAAACATTGTTTCATATTATGCAATGCTACTATTCAAATGGGAAAGCAAATTGACATATCCACACATAAAAGACAGAAAAAAACCCCACAGATCCATTTCTGCAAAAATTATTTGGCATACATTTTAAAACATGATTTTCAAAAAGTAAGAAAGATGAAGGTCTTGAATATATTTTTGAGCAATAAAATCAATAACACATGTTAAATTTTTATGCTGTTTGTATAAGATGAATATTTTTTAATAAAAAAGACATATGTAAAGCTATTCAGAGTTTTAATTTTTTCAATGTAAACATTGTCAAATGAACAAGAGAAAAATAAGTATAGGCTATTTATAGGAGGAAATATGTAGGAGAAAACATAAATATCAAGGGAAAAAAGGTTGGCCACAATTGTATTAGTGACAAGGAAAATGCAAATAAAACAATCATTTACAATGTGTTACTTTTCAGTTGATGATCACATGCATTTGTATGATTTATACTAGCCAAAGAAATAAGAGACGAATTGGAACTTTTACTTATTTTTGTTAAAGTGGAAGCTGTCTTAGGGCAGCTATGCTCATAGCTATGGCTGAAGGGGAGGAAAGTCACTTTTCCTAGGCTGAGTGGCTACTGGTGTGTTGCCCTCACCACAGTGGATGGCTGTACACTCAAGTGCATAGATAGACAAGCAACAATCAGTGTGTCCTAAATTAATAATCAAAGAGATAATAATAAATATTAAGATGGAGAACATGGAGTTGGGAAGGAGATGTTTTGTGGGGGACATGGGGAGTTTACAGGGGCAGAGTGAGTGTGGAGATGTATTGTATATATGTATGAAAATTTCAAAGGATTGCAGGATGTATTGTATATATAGTGTGAAAATTTCAAAGAATAAAAAAATATACTATTACAAAATGAAAGCTGAAGTACCTAAAATGATGCAAAAGTGAGAGTATATACCCAAGGAAAAATTTCAGATATGTTGAATCTCTTTCTTGCTAGTGTCCTTTAAAAAGATGTTTCCAGAAGATGCATCTTCAGAAATATCAACATCTACATGATATCAAAGAATTAACAGTGGAAGCAACTGGAGTGGTGACCCAAGAAGAGTTAATAATATCCCTAGAATATTGAATATTATTTAACCATTAATGCATTCCTTGTAGGCTTAGATGTTCCAATATCGATTGTAAAACTAGTGTACACATTAGTTGAAAATGTATGTCCCAGAGCAAATAAAAGGAATGGTGTAATTTCTTGAAAACTCTGCTTGCATGAAAACATTGTCAAATGAACAAAGAGAAAAATAATTAGAGGCTACTTTCTTTCTTTTCCTTTTCTTTCCTTTTTTTCTCTTTTCTTTTCTTTTTGAGATAGGACTTTTCTGTGTAGCCTTGGCTTTCTGGAACTTACTCTGTAGACCAAGCGGAATTTAAAGAATATAACTCAGTTTTATGTTCATTGGTGTTTTGTGGGCATATAAGCCTGTGTAAGGGTGTCAGAAGCCCTAGAACTTAAGTTAGAGATGGGAGTGAGCTGCCATGTGGGTGCTGGAATTAAACCTCTGACAGAGAGACCAGTGCTCTTACCTCTTGAGCTATCTCTCTAGTCAGTCTTATTTTAAAGAAAACTCTGTGTTCATGTGTCTTTTGTTAAAATAACAACTGCAACAAAACAAACAAAAACTGGGTTGTTTAGTTCTTCAGCTCTGTACATAAATAACCCACTTTTAACAAGGTCCTCCCATGCATTTTATTTTTAATATCCTATATTCTTCTCTTGCATTGCTGTCCTATCTGTGTTTTCCAAACCACTGATGTTTATCTAAATGTGAACTTGAAATGTTCCTGTATAGCTGTTTTCCCATCCACTCCTTGGAATAAGAGCTCCATATAAAAGCAGATGGATGTGCTGTTCACAGTGCTGCGGCCCTGCAGCTGCTTTTGGAAAATATTAAACACTAAATAAGTATTGAGGGGGGGTGGAATAAAAGAATGAATGTAGATTTTTACTTTTCTAATCTATAAATTGAAGACATCCCTGAAATTAGATACAGGCAGAAAGTTGGACTCTTCATCATCACTATTACTGACTCAGTGATTATATGGTACTGAATGGCAGAGATGATCATAATATGTTATTGACTCTGGCCGCTAAAACTTGTATTAGGACAGAGTTCTATAATGTTTTCATTAAAATTGCTTTTTAGGTTTATTTTATATCATGGAAACAAATAATGCCTTGCTTTTTTCTAAATAAAAACAATAAAGCCCTTATTGTTGGATATTACTAAAACATACACATTTTCATATGAGGAATGTAAGTAAAAATTGAAATGGCTTCAACTCAAGTAGGTCCACTGCCCCTGTGATATTACAAACACTTTCTCTACATCTGTCCCTCTGTGCGTTCCTTCAGACACAGCAATGTATTATTTTAATGGGAGCAAGATAACATTTGTGGTTACTAGATGAAATAGTGATCCTAGAATGTTTGACTAATTTAGTTCAGCAGATATATTGAAATGTACTAAAGCCAGATGTTCAAGCTGCCAAATTGAACAATGAAACTGCCTAGCCTTTGACTTACAATTGTGGAAAAACAAACCTGTTTTTTTCTTTTGTATGTTTGTAAAAGTGAAGTAAGATTTTCAGTTCCTCTAATACTGATTTACCCAATGGTTTTATTAAGACTGATGGATATCTTAGGCAAACCATGTAGAAAGATTCACAGATATATTGAAGGTCATTTCTTTCAAAAAGTAAACAAACACATTCTTTCCATGAGTATATCTTGGCAAAGAAAAGCAAAAGAGCAAAAAGATTTAAATCAAGAAGATTGCTCAGAAAGATTTAAGGAAAATTAGCTTTCTAACATCATATATAGAACTTCCTCTGTGATGAACACATAAATAACAACACAGTTTATGCTGCTGTATAGGCTTCTACAATACTTAGAAAACTCATTGTCTCTTATATGGAGAAGGTAAGTCAATTTTGGGTAACTGGAAGATAATTTCAGATATGTAAACTAATCATTGAATTGGTATAACAGAAAAACAGCATATATTATCATACCATTGCCATGATAAACAGAGCCCATCTAACACACATGTTCACACACACACACACACACACCATTGTAAGGCATTGACATCAAAGTAATAGCACTCTATCTCCATTACATCTATTTAAAAGTAGTTTTAGGATAAGAAGGAATTTTTTCAGAAAGCATTTGAAGTCTAAATTCTGGGAATAGTTGTTATAATCAGTCACTGGCTCATTACTCTGAATTAACTCCGTTGGATGGCATAATAGAAAAGTTGCTTTCCACCTTCCTATTGCAATGTTGCATCAGTTGACAACCATCTATAGTTGAGACTAACACATTCAGAGTCCTTCCTCTCCCAACAGACTTACATAGTATTGCTGATGGAGAAAAAAATTAAGAATAGATGAATCGAAGAGGTAAACACCCTAAAGAGTGAGAAAGTGTTTTTACTTCAACTGTGAACACAGTTCAAGACATCAAGGATTATGAACTTTCAATAAAACATGACAATATAAAAGACATACAATTTTGTTTCAGTGATTTACTCCAAAGAAATAAAGATTTATAAATTGTCTAAGAATTTAAAGTAATTCTTTTGTGGAAATTCTGTGATCTGGAAGAACACTCTTAAACACTAACAAACATCTTACCAGAATGGAGAAAACAAAACACATAAAATTGAAATGTTTAAGAGAAGGAGGAAGGGAGGAAAGGAAGGATGCAGAGAGAGTCATAGAGAGAGGTACAGAGAGTGATAGAGACAGAGACAGAGATAGGAACTGAGAGAGACAAAGAGAGAGATAGAAAGGGATACAAAGAGAGAAACATAAATAAAGACAGGCATACACACAGAGACATATATAGAGAGGAAATAAAAAGGAATAAACATATATCCTATAAGTAGAGAATGAACTAAATGGAAAAATAGAATAAGATGAACATCTATGAGGTATCATCGAGAGATAATATGTGTATTTCTCAAGTCTCAGAAAGAAGAAAGAGAAAGAGAAAGAAAATGATAGAAAATGCATTTAAGTAAAGATTGTTTTAAAACTCAGCTAGGTTGTGAAAAAGATATGGGTATTTTGGTAGAAGATGCTCAAAAATCACTCCAAAATCATCAGTTCAAAGATAATTTTATTGAGGCATGCTATAATTTAATCATCCATCCTGAAAGAAAGCAAGAAGATTTGTTATTTAAGGACAACCTTCAATAGACTATCAAAGGAAATATTGTACAGGAAAACATGAGATGATGTATTCCAAGTGTTGAAAGACAATCCCACAAAACAAAACTTAAGAATGGGATAGAAAGATTTTCCAAGATAAATAAAGGCTCTAAAGTTTCATCACCTCTTAAACTACTGATAAGAAATGCCGAAAGTTATATGTTCTGTGGAATAAGGCAGAGAAATTGAACATTGGAGGCTATCCTTGAATATAAAGCAATACTACCTCCTAAAAAAAAGGGTTAGAGGAAGTTTCAGCAGTTTTCTCAGGGTGAATTATTCATCATCATACACAAGTCTAAATAGATAATATTGTTCTGCTACCAATATTTTAGGGACTCAAAATATTCAAAACTACAGATAATTATCCTTGATGAAAATAGACAAAAAATGACCTCTAAGAAAGTAGTCAAACAGAACCTCTGTGACACAGGAATGATGACATAATATGATCAAGGTCATTTCATACCAGGGATGCAATGGTGGTCAACATATGCAAGTCAGTAATCATAATAAAGTGAACAAAAAATAGAATCAGGGATAAAATAATTCTAACCTCTCCAAATGTTCACAACACTTTTGATAATATTTGAAATCTTTCATGACTAAAAACTTTCAATCAGAAACAAAATATTATCTCATAAAAACAGCTCTCTCTCTCTCTATATATATATATATATATACATACATACATACATACATACATATATGTGTGTGTGTGTGTGTGTGTGTGTGTGTGTGTGTGATAGATCCATAGTCAACATCAAAGTCAATCAGTCATTTCCTCTAAAATCAGGAATAGCATATGTGTGTCGGGAAATAGTATTAAAATTAGCACTTGAAATTTTAGCTGCAGCATTTTAGAAGATAAATAAATGAAAAGAACACAACAATAAAGGGGGAATTTAAATCTTTATTTGTAGATGATATGGCTCAATAATGATAAAATAATAAAGTTGGACTGGAGAGGTTGCTCAGTGGATGAGAGCACTGGCTGTTTTTCTAGAGCACCGAGGTTTAATTCCTAGCACCTAAATGGTAGCTAACAACTGTCTGTGACTCTAGTCCCAGGGGCTTTTACGTCTCTTTCTGGCTTCTGTGGGCACTGCATACATGTTCTGAACAGACTTATATGTAGGCAATCTTCCCATACACATAAACAATAGATAAATAAATAAAGTTTTTGTTCAGAAAAGTCAATGATTGGGAGAGAGAATAACCAAGTAACAGAATAAAAGAAAAAAAAATCTTCCATTGAACATACAGAGGTCAAATTGGTGCCTGAATGGAGCCTTCATTCCTACTTTTAGTCTCTTTGACATGACAAAGTACTCTGCAGGCTATGGAAAGAGAAGCCTGGATACCAACCCATCCACAAAAACCTTCAATATACAATGTGTCCTGCGAGATGTGCTTGAGCAATAGCTGCACAGAACTTGTGAGAGTAGGCAACCAATGTGTGGTTTAATTTGAGACCCACTTCATGAGAGGGAGCCCATACCTAACACTGGCTGGACTGTCAAGAACTGGAGACTGGTTAGCCCAGAGACCTAGGATCAGTGCCTTGTCCTGTCATCATCAGAGAGACTTCCTCTGATAACAGAGACCCAAAACCAGACATATGCAGAACGAAATTCTAAATTAAGGGTCTCCACTTGGTTTCTCCCCTTGGATCTTGGGGAATCTCGGAGGAGGGAGAGGAAAGATTGTAAGAATTAGAGTGGGCAGAGGATACCAGGAGAATATAGCCCAGTAAATCAACTAGACAGGGCTCATATAGGCTCACAGAGACTGAAGTGGAAAGCACAGGGCCTACATGGGTCTGCACTAGTTCCTCTATGTTTGTTTTATGGCTATTAGGTGGGTGTTTTTGTGGAACTCTCAACAGTAGGTCTATGTGTGTCTCCAACTCCTTTGCCAGATCTTGGGACTCTTTTCCTCCTATTGGCTTGTCTTATCCAGCTTCCATATGAGGGTTTTTGCCTTGTCTTATTTTATTTATTTATTTATTTATTTATTTATTTATTTATTGTCGTGTGGTTGATTTTTGTATCTTGGAGCCTTCCTCTTTTCTGAAGAGAAACTGGGGGGGGAATGGATCTGAGGAAGAGGGGAGGTGGGAGTGGAGTTGAGAGGACTGAAGGGAAGGGGAACTGTGGTTGAGAAGAATCTATTTTCAATTAAAAAAAAAAGAGAGAAATCTTCACCACCTATTTACCTGACAGAGAATTAATATAAAAATTGAGGCACTGTATAAAGAACTCAAAAATGTTAACAACAAAACTGTGATCAATAAATTGTCAAAATATACACAGATATTTTTCAAAAGAAGAGATACAAATGCCCCAAATATATGAAATGGTGATATATATAATATAATATATATATATATATAGAGAGAGAGAGAGAGAAAAAATTAAATATTAAGCTCTTCACTTGAATTCTATGTCACCCAAGTTATGATGGCTATTAACAAAAAACAATAATACAATTTGGAGAAAAAAGAATCCTTATGTAGTACCGGTATGGAATGAAAATTCTTAAAAACACTGTAGAAGACACTGTGGAGTTCCTCATAAACTAAATCTAATTATACCATTCTTAGGTATTTACTTCAGGGATATTCAATCTGTATACAGAAGGGGTACCATCACACCATTGTGAAACTGCAATCTAATTATCACTTGGATTTATTATTTATTTATTAATAAGTATAAACTGTAAGATTAGACCAGCAGAGCAGTTGGCAGCTTGGCAGAACAGCGGGTGGCCTGCCAGGATATCAACCGCCGGGACTGGCCCACCTTAACCAGCGGCCTGATTTATCCTGGGAAAAGAGCCCTAGACCAAGCATGGCCTATACCACTTGTAACCTAAACTCTGTTAAGTAATATAAGTTGTTATATTAGGCTGGTAGAATTACTGGTGGCTTGGCAGGAGATTCACCAGAGTTTGTCAGGAGTCTGGGAGTCCGATGGCCCTGGATTGCTTGGACTGATGGCATATAAACTGCTTCAGTGCTTTCCCCAAATTAAATCCACCAAGACCTTTTAGTGCTTCAATGCTTAACCCTTAGCTGGGCAGACTGTTAATTGGCTACTGCAAATTAACCCAGATCACCTAACCTGGAACTGTCATGTGCCTGTGATGACCTTCCAGTGTTCTCACACATGTCCATCTGGTTCCATGTCTCCTGGTGGAATGAGCTAATCCTCTGTGTAAAACGCAGCATTCCTGTTCTAATCTCAGGAAGTCCTGCCTTCCTATACTCTCTCTCCCAGATAATTGGCCATCAGCGACTTTTATTAACCAATCAAGAGAATGCCTCAGAAGGGGTGGTAACCATATCTCAGCCTTGAAATCAGCCTATCAGACCTTCCCCAACACTATTGTTTATTGAAGAACTATCCACAGTGGCCATAATAAAGGAGCAATTTTAACACTTCACAGCTAAACTGATTCAGAAAATATGAATATATATATATATATATATGATATTATGCATCTCTTTAAAGGACAATGAAACTTCCATTTAGTGAAAATGGACATTTTATTAAGTAATATTATCTTGTTACATAATGTTAAGTATCATGTAGTTTTCTTCTTCATATGGAAATAAATAAGAAGTTGGCTTGGAAGATGATGATCACTTTAAGGAAAATTGATAAGAACAAATAGATGTGGAGAGAGAAAAGAAAGAAATGTAAAGGGAAGTGGAGTGTTATCAAAACACAATATACAAATATGAAAATTATAGAAGCCCTCAGCCATTGAGTTTGTTTTGTATTGGCCATCTACTTCTGGCCATGGGGCTTGGCCTAGCTATGCTCAATCACAGGTACTTACACACATGAGCCAAGGACTCTCCCACTGAACCACATCCTCAGTCCCAGCTTCAATACTAGTCAATAAATCTTTGCATTTAAATTGCTCTTCTACTCTGTATTGTTTTATTTTGTGTTAGTTTAAGTGAAGACGGTCTTATGTATTCCTGGGTTGCATCAAAGTCTCTGTCCAGCCCAGGATGACCTTGAATTCAGACAATCCTTTCTTTAGCATCTCAAGCACTGGGGTGACAGGACTACACTTCCAAACCTGATAATTTTTTATGTTTTGATTTGTCACATATTTCCCCAAGCAATCTAAAAGTTCTGAAATACTAAAAATCAATATTTATTCTTACTGCCCATATGTTACCTGGTAGCCTTCTATTCTACCTAATGCTGTCTTATTCCTCTTCCCCCATCCCCATTTCTCTCTTAACTTCAGGTTACAATTTCATTTTTTCCTATATTGATTTTTATTATCCACTTGAAGATTACTACCCATCACTCAAACATCAGTGCAATATCTTGGAGACATCTGGGAGATTAGCCCAGAATGCAGAGTAGAAACTCTGTGTTTGTAATTCCATTATTGTCAGCAAAGCCAGGACTTGCTCTTACAGATAGATTGGCTGCCTCAGTAGGACCAGCTTGCCTGAAACTTTTAAGAAATACAGACTTTGTGGTCCAATGTAGGAAATAAACATCTATGTTTCCATAAGGTTCTCAGATGACTCATTTACCCATATGTTTGAGAATCTCTAGACTAGTTGGTTTTTTTTTTTCCCTTGTTTGTGCTACACTGCCAACAAAAGTACTTAAGTTCATCAGAACCACTCAAGGCCTAAGGTTTTGGAGAAGTAGTGATCTCAAACACTGCCTGCTGTTTTAAAGAAGTAATCAGAATCTCAAGAGGGCCTCTCATTGCACTCAAACCCCTCCTTCTCAGTATTGTCTCCTCTCTCTTCCATGTTGCTAGCAAAACAGATTTTACTTCAAGTACAGCATTTGACAAATAGCATGAGATTTATCTTTGTGTGTTTCCTTCTGTATTACCACTGTTAGAGAGAAGCCTGTGCTGTCTGAGCTATCTTTACTACTGAATATTTAATTCCAAAGACGTTGATAAATTTTGCAGCTTTTTAAATTAAAACATGATTTAGAGTCAGATATACATTTTTGTTTCTCAGATCAGTAATAAATCTTTTTGTTTTTTAAACAGTACTTATTTCTTTAAAATCCCCATTAAAACAAGTCACCATCTGGATGAGGTCAGAATGAGCAGACCTTTCCTAAATTCAGTAGGGTTGATTGATGGGAGGAAGTTGACCCTGGAACTAGCCATTTTTGACAGCATTTTTACTCTAAAAAATAGATATTGAGTTGAGGTTGAAGGCACAGGTCAAGCATTGGTCTTCCTAAAGGGTAAAAATGAATGCAGCCTTTCAAGTTTACTAAATGTGATAGTAAAGTGGTTACTTTTGAGTTTTATGCCATTGTTTTCTATAATAAAAATGTGCAAAGTATAGGTATCTTATAGTATTCAGTCCTCTGCAACCAATATATTTTGCACTGTCTACTCATTACCACCCCTGTGTTTCTTCTCTCCTGATCTGGAAACAATTATAGAACAAACATTAAAATAGTATGAGTAATAAGTCACAAGATACCATTCAATCCCAACTCAACAATTCTCACTAAGAATCTTTGATTATCTTTTTACAATAGTTGAGTCATCTGAGATGGAAGAGACTTAGTAGTTTTCTTAAATTTGAAGGTTTATTGTATGCGCGGAGACAAGCTCTTCATAATTATTTTGTTACCTTATAATAATTTTAGGAAAATCAGAAATTGATTTATGAAAGGCACAAAATGTTATCAACTCTAAATTCATAGGTCCCTTTTTTGTGACACAACTTCGATTCTAAAAACAAACAAAATAAAAAAGGATCATCAAGTTGTATCAGTTACACAGAATGTAATATTTTGGTAGTATTTAGTGTGGTATTTAGAGATGACAAAAATTATCCATAAATTTTAGAAAACCTAACCTGGAGTACAATAAAACATTGAGGCGTAAGTGTGGTTTATGATAGAATAAGAGATGCTAGAATTCCTTCAGGTTTTTTTGAATGAGTTTCAATAATTTTTGATCAAATTCTTAAAGGACATTTTAAATTTAAAATGACCACTCTTCAAAACAAATTATGACATTGTGCCAAAAATTAGTTGTATCCATGTTCTAAAAGCTTACAAAAGGTGTATATTCATTTGCCACCACTTTTGGCAAGCCAAAGTCTTTGAAAGAAGCAAGACAATTTTTTTTTCTAGAGATGTATCAGTTTCTTTTACTTTATGCAATAACCTCAATAAATTGACAAGTAGTGGATTATCCTGAAGAATCAACAGATCAGTCTGAAGTCTTTTATCAGGATTGGTCATCTTTGACTTCAAGTCCTAAAGAGATATAAAAACGGTGTATAGAGTGTACAAGCATAGTTCCAGTACTTGGTATGCAGAAACAGGAGGATCAGAAGTTCAATGCAAACCTTAACTACGTAAAACTCTGTCTCAAAAAAATCAAAACAAAATGGGGAGGGCTTCCTTGGTTGATTTCATTCGTTTACTTGAAGATAAATACGTGGATTAGCACAACTATCTTACCTGAACTTAATCATAATGAGTTAATTCCAAATAAAATGAAAGACTTTCCCAGAACCTACAGAAATAGTTAAAAGGATAAAACTGTTGTGAGCACTCACTGAAGAAATACTACCACTGTCTATTGCTAATTATGTGGTTTTGTTGGGATAAAGTATTAGTTTTAGCAATGTTCTCCAACTTTATTTGTTACAATTACTGGGTGTTTTAAACATTTGATTCCCAAACTGAACCTTGAACCAATTAAAAAAGAATCTCCAGGAGTTCAGTGTAAAATATAAATTTATAAAGTTATGCAGGTGATTCCAATATTGTGCTAAATTTTAGATCTGTTGGTTCAATTGTATCCAATTCTAATACAACAAAGACTGCTAGTATTATCCCCCAAATCATTAACAACAGTACTAAAAACTACCTTTAGGGCTTTATAAATTTGGATATTAGCCCTCTATCAGATGTGGGATTGTTGAAGATCTTTTCCCAATCCTTAGGTCTCTGCTTTGTTCTAATGACAGTGTCCTTTGCCTTACAGAAGCTTTTCAGTTTCATGAGGTCCCATTTATTGATTGTTGTTCTTATGGCCTGAGCTATTGGTGTTCTGTTCAGGAAGTTGTCACCTGTGCCAATGAGTTTGAGGCTTTTCCCCACTTTCTCTTCTATTAGATTTAGTGTGTCTGGTTTTATGTTAAGGTCTAAGTAACCTAATCAAATAATGGGGTACAGAGTTAAACCGAGAGTTCACAAAAGAGGAATCTCTAATGGCCGAGAGACACTTGAGAAATGCTCAACATCCTTAATCATCAGAGAAATGCAACACAAGACAACTCTGATGTTTCATCTCACTCATATCAGAATGGCTAAGATCAAAAACTCAAATGATAGCACATGCTGGCAAGGTTGTGGAGAAAAAGGAATACTCCCACATTGCTGGTGGGAGTGCAAACTTTTACAACCTCTATGAAAATCAGTCTGGCAATATCTTAGAATACTTGGAATAGCTCTACCTCAAGACTCAGCCACACCACTCCTGAACATATATCCAAGAGATTCCTCACCAATCTACATGAACTTCTCTTCAACTATGTTCATAGCATCTATTTTTTTTTGTTGTTTGTTTGTTTGTTTTTTGGTTTTTCGAGACAGGGTTTCTCTGTGTAACAGCTCTGGCTGTCCTGGACTTGCTTTGTACACCAGGCTGGCCTGGAACTCACAGAGATCCACCTGCCTCTGCCTCCCAAGTGCTGGGATTAAAGGCGTGCGCCACCACGCCCGGCTCCATAGCATCTATTTTTAACAGCTAGAAACTGGAAACAACCCAGATGTCCTTCAACTGAAGAATGGATTAAAAAAAAAACAAAACAACAACAACAACAACAACAACAACAAAAAAAACAAAACTGTGGTACATTTACACATGGAATACTTCTCAGCTATCAGAAACAAGGAAATTATGCTATTTGCACCCAAATGGATGGAACTAGAAAATCTCATCATGGGTGAGTTAACTCAGACTCAGAAAGATACACATGGCATATATTCACTTATAACTGTATTTTAGCCACATAGTACAGAATAACTATCCTACAATCAATAGACCCAAAAGAACAGGAACATGGACTTGGTTACCTGTTAGTGGGACTCTCCACTCTAGTGGAACTGCCATGTATGCCTCCTGTGCAAGAGGAAGCTCTTAGACCTCATGTGACTAATGAACTGAGGGGGGCTAATACATGGAGGCACCCCGTATCACAGAGATGGAATGGGTAGGAGAGGGGGTTGAAGGTGGGAGGGTGGGACTGGGAGGGTGTGGAGTGAGGGGGCGGTAGTAGACATACCTTGAAGTAATAAATGTTAAAAAACAAAAAACAAACAAACAAACAAACAAAAAAACACCTTCAGCTCTCCTCCTACATTCTATGGCCTTTCTGATAAAGAGGTTAGAAAGATTATTTGCATAGTGGGATTCAGGTAAGCAAAAACAATTTGTTCATATAATAAAAAGGTTAATTAAACAAATCAGAGTCTATAACAATGATAATGGAGAAGGTATGTTTAATGCTTTCTTTATAATCACTTGCTATTTATTGTAGCCACATGTGATGAGGCAGCTAAGCTGCAAATTGAGACCATAGTGTTTTAACTGTTTTTTCTACCAATCAATGGTTTTCTCTGTTAAATTTGTTCACTATTTGCCCCCTAAATGCATACCTAAGTTCTTCTAAGTAAAAAGAGCTGAATTAATAACTAAAATAACTACTTAGAAAGTCCAACATGTAGAATATGTGCATGGACAATGCCTATAAACCAGATAACTTTTCACATTCTTTAAACCCATGAGTTCAAATTCCTATGGATTTATAGAGTGGTTTAGGATCAGCTTAAATAAGAATACAATTGTATATTTAACCAGAAAAAAATCACTTACTTACTTAGCTACTTACTTTCCCTGTCTGTCCATCCATCCATCCGTCTGCTTGCCTGCCTGCCTGCCTGCCTGCCTGTCTGTCTGTCTGTCTGTCTGTCTGTCTGTCTGTCTGTCTGTCTATGTATCTTATTGATTGATCTATCCATCCATCCACCCAAAGAATGACTGAAAGTTTAGGAAGCTACTTTAACCATAAAGTATCTAAATTTTCTGTAGCTAAATACCAGGGGACTCTTCGAATCTATAGAAGAAATATTTCCCAAGCAAGGCAATAGCCATTTGGCAAACACTCCAAGAGTATTCCCAGATGTCCTTTCGATGACTCCATTATTCTTCTACATTTTCTATTCATTTTCTCTGGGTGACTTGATATACTACTGCTTTACTAATGATAACCTTCTGATATAATCTGATCTTGCTTTCATTTTCTGTTCCAAGCAGCATTGCTATCTGCATTCAAATCATTTATTTCATCTTGACGTATATTGCCTTAAAAGTTCCTTTTATGATTTAACACATTGGCTTAACAACGTTTTGCAAAGATATATGCAAAAGGTAGTTATACATGTAAATATCTCCTAGGAACTAGAAAAGTTCAATATTGCCTTTCTTTTAATAACATCATTCTACAAACTTACATTTTATAGCATTGCAGATTCAAATTTGTGGTGCTGTGAAGTATTATACTGTACAGTATTGTAAACTTTTGCCAATTCATACGAACATATTAAAGCTAAAGCCTAATAATTAAGCAATATATGTGCCCTGGAACACTTGACATATCCATCATTTATCATCTATCTATCATCTATCTATCTATCTATCTATCTATCCATCCATCTATCATCTATCTATCTGTCTGTCTGTCTGTCTGTCTACCTATCTATCTCAAACAAATATGCCTCGCATTTTACTTTACATCTTTACCTTAAACCTAGTGTGCTAATAATTGTGATTTTTAGTCATGGATATTGGCTTAACTACATCTGGAATTAACTATGACCCAAGCTGCAGGCTACTCCTATGAGAGGTTTTCTTAATCATTTGAATTGGTGTGTGTGTGTGTGTGTGTGTGTGTGTGTGTGTATGTGTGTGTGTGTGTGTGTGTGTGTGTGTGTGTAAGTGACCTATTACAAAGAGACAATTCTAGAATGGCATTGGAATAGATAAGACTGCAGTGTTCAGAGCTAATGCACATCTGCAATAAAGGATGAGAAGACGACAGCACAATCCATCAGCCCTGTCCGTCTCAAGCATGCTGATATTCTCCTCTTTTTATATAAAATTATGATTAACATATGTGAAGAAGAGCAAAGGTAGAATTATTATAGAAATCCCTTAAAATGTTACCCTTCAAGAACCTTGTTGGAAATAATGTTTCAAATATTCTCTAGTAAAAAACAAATAAATGGACAAACAATAACCAACCCCTAAAATTTTGAGGTAATTAATACATAGAAAAGACTGGTAGCTAGGAACACAACGAGATATAAATAAGTATCACTAAGACAAGTTGAAATTTGGGATAATCAGCTAGTTTTCAGATCCACCCTAAAGCTTGCCAGGTGTGCTGGCGTTTATCTGTAATCCCAGCAGTTTGGTGATGGATAAAGATTTATGAGTTCATGAGTTCAAGGCCAGCCTGAGCTACATAACTAGCACAATGTCATCCCCAAAACAAAACAAACCAATACTATCTTTGAGAAAATTGTGAAAGTAGTGAGGAGGTAAAAACAGTGTAGGAGTTAAAAAATAAGGGGTCAAGATTCAAAGGTCAGTCATCCATTTAAGAACTACCCATGGCCAGAGGGAGTCCATTAACCTACTGTGTGATTCATTTTCTTCACCATCAAAGTGAAGTCAAGATATGCAAAGAGAAGGTTAATTAATGTGAAAATGATTTCCATAGAGTTTAACAAGCAAAAAAAAAAAAAAGTATTTGTAGGCAATACAAAAGAGGACAATTATATCATACATTCCTTTGTGGACTTACTTACAGAGCTGATCTTGGGTGCTAAAGACAAGAAAGAAAGCAAGAGAATTACATGAAATCACTTACAGAAATGAACAAGTGTGTCTGGGAGTGGGAAGAGAAAATTCTGAGAGGGCTCCATTATTACACACACACACACACACACACACACACACACACAATCTGTATGTATGTATATTAGTTGCAGGACTGAGAATTGAACTCAAGGCTTTAAACATGGTAGGCCTGTACTTCTGAGCTATATTTCTAGCTGTGTATTCATATATTTAAATGTATTTTTTTATTTTTAAGGTTATAATTATATAATCATTCCTTCGTTTCCCTGAGACCCTCTCATGTAACACCCTCTTGCTTGCTTTTGTCTTCAAATTCATGACCTCTTTTCTGTGTTATTACATATATATACATATATATGTGTGTGTGTGTGTGCATGTGTGTATATGTATGTACCACATATGTGTATGTATCATATATATTCCTAATCATAACCTTCTAATCCATATAATGCTACAAGCATGTATGTATTTTCAGAGCTGATCATTTAGTGTTAGATAACCAATTTTTCAATTTCCCTGGGGAAGATGGCTTTTCTGCTCTCGACATTCCTCCGTTGCCTGTAGTTCTTTGTGTTTTTACTCTTCCATAGTAGCATAACTATTGGTGTCACCCTTTTTCAGGTCATATGTATAGAGCTATGCTGATGAGACTTCATTAGTGTAGTTACTGACAGGTCTAGGAGACATAATCTCACAGCACATCATATTTTCAGGAATGTTAATGGGAAGTAGTTATGACGAAAAGAAAAAAATTCAACAGATTTTAGAGAGGTACAACATCATCTTCACATTTCAATTCTTTTTAAAACCAAATGTGTATGGAAAATGTTGGAGGCACATTACACTTGAGAATCTTGTATTTGTTAATGAACCCATGTCATTCAGTATAAAAAAAAAATAAGAGCACAGACAACATTACATCTCATTACCTCTTGTTATCTTGGTTGAAGAAATCTGTTGACCAGGGCTTGATTTTTGTTGTTATCTTGTTTAATTTTGTTTTTTTTGTTTCTTGGTTTTTTCAAACTACAAACACCAAAAAGAGGCTGCAAGGTATGGAAATTGTTGGGCCTGGCTATCAACACAATTTGCGAAAATTAAAACTCGAAAATTAAGTGCGTAATTGTGAGGCTGGAGGTCTGCAAATCTGTGTTTCACCACCTGGAAACTCTAATGTGTACCAATTAGAAAACACAGCAATTGGGCTCTTGATCCCTATCTGCATTTCTTGTTCTGTCATTACCTGTTAGAAAACACTGTGAACTCCTTGATTTTGACCCATGCTTGATTAGTGTCTGAATGTTCTTAACCTTTTGGGGAAGTCTTATACATAGTAGAAACCCAACATGTTTAAATCAAACTATGCTACTAGGTAAATGCATTGACCTCACTCTCTAGAATCATTCCAAAATTTTAGTCTGTATTTGACAGGTACTTCAAAAAGAGATTCATACCCACAGCTGTCCGGGAATCTCTCTATCAACAGCATTTTAACAAAAAAAAATTCTATTTTATTTTAGTCTGAATGATGTGTGTATTAGTTTGGGTTGACAGTACCCCAGTAAGCATGTGGAAGTAAGAGGGCCATCTTTGTGAGTCGGTTTTCTCCTTTTACCATGGGTTTTGGTTATTGAGCTCGGGTCATCAGACTTTCAGGACAAGGCAAATGTTTTACTCACTGGGCTCATTTCAATAATCCGAATACCCATTTACTGCCCCTTTTAAACTTCATTCTACCTGCATGATCAGTTTTCACTGTTTGAATAAGCCTTTGAGAATGTCCCTTTCCAACATTCCCAATGTCTCTGGCCCTCTGCCACTCAGTTCTTAGGGTGTTCTGACTTCTAGGTCATCTGCATCTCTCTTTTATGCTGGAAAGACACCTTTTCATGGGAGACATATGATCAATATTTTTCCGAGTGACTAATATTTCCCAGTGTATGTGATTGCTGTACTTCATCTTGGATTAAATTCCATAGTAGGTATATTTTCTTCTGTCAGAAGCTTCAAAATAACAGTATATGTCTTCACATTGATCACTCTCCAAGGGGCAGAGTGAAATGTTTTGGTTTTAGGAAAAATTGTTTAGAAGCCTGTGAATTGACATTTTTGTGTACCTAATCGACATTTTCTGCAGCTAGTTTTATCTTTGTTTAAACTAGTATTGATCAAATCATCAAAGATGGTGTTAAGCACACTAATATTAATAGTTTATATTTAAATCTTTAAATAAATCCTCATCTTGTTGAATATCTTAGGGCGCTAGCTGGTAAACAACTTGATGGTTTGTTTTCACTCTTACCACAAAACAGTAATGAAGGTATTTGAGTATTTACTCATTTGCCAATCATTGTTCCGCTAGTTTAGTATGTCTTCTCCTGTCCTTGCCTTCATCTACAGCAATGAAGTTTTCTAAGACCACTGGTTTAGACCAAGAATCAGAAGTGAGCATACGGTTTGTAAAGTACTGAAGGGAATTTGTAACATAACTTAACATAGATTAAAGGGTTCTTTACTGGTTAAATTAATACATGAGAGAAATTCAAATTGGGCTTTTTGTAACAAGAGCATTCTTTAGTCTCACTGCTGAAAACTATGTAGGGCTTTAGCTGAGATTTAGAAGCTTTTAGCCTTCTGTTTCTCAGGTAAGCTTAGGAAAGAGAAATGTTGAAGTGAAAATAGGTCAAGGCAAGCCAGTAGTATTAATTACAGTGAAATCCTCAAGAGAACTCTACTACAAAGTTGCAGATACAAAGGTTAAAATAAATTCCACAGATCTGCAAGATTATTTATTTATATTTCTACAAATTCAGAAGCATTAAGCATAAATCGAGCTTTGGCATTAACTCCACCTACACAATACAGCAAATAGGTTGATCTCACAGGATTACTGTGAGGCTGTGATTTTTCCCAAATGTTTGTTTTGCAAATGCTCGTCCTTATAATTATTTTCTATTTGAATTCCTAATAGTTACTAATCCTGTGTAGGGTTTTGGTGGGGGGGGGGGAGAAGATCTACAACTTGCAAGAAAGTCTTTAAATGAAATTATAAAAGTTCAAACCTTCCTTAATCATAGGTACATGCTATGACAAATGAAATAGAGAAAAATCTTCTACATGTTCTCCTCTAACTTCTAACACCCAACATACAGTAGATCCAACACACATTCTGAATAGCTTAGCATTTTCAGTCAGGACCATCATCAATCAGTTAAAGTTTAGTGCCATTAAGATTATCTAAAATATCTTTTTTTTGCTGTTTATTTATTACTTCAATTTACATCTCCATCACAGTCCCCTCCCTCTAACACTTCCACAGGCCCACCTTCTCCCCATACCACCCTTCTTCTTCTCCCACCTATCCAATTCCTCCAATGTGGGGTGCCCTACATATCAGCCCCCTTGTATTCAGCAGCCATATGAGGGCTAAGAGCTTCTTCTTGCAAATGGGGACCTAGGGCAAAAACAAGTAACAAAGTCTATGTTCCTGTTCCTTTCACTCTGCTGGTTGTAGGATACTATCCTGTACTATATAGCTAAAATCCAGTTATAAGTAAATAGATGCCATGTGCATCTTTCTGAGCCTGGGTTAGCTCACTCAGGATGAGCTTCTCTAGTTCCACCCATTTGGCGGCCAATTGCATGATTTCTTTGTTTCTGATGGCTGAGTAGCATTCCATTGTGTAAAGGCACCACAGACTTTTTATCCATGCTTCAGTTGTGGGACATCTGGATTGTTTCTAGTTTCTAGGTATTACAAATCAAGCTGGTATGGACATAGTTGAGGAGATTTCCCTGTGGATTTGTGAAGATTAGTTTGGATGTATAACCAGGAGTGGTATGGCTGGGTCTTGAGGTAGAGCTATTCCAAGTTTTGTAAGATATCATCAGATTGATTTCCATAGCGGTTGTACAAATTTGCACTCCCACCAGCAATGGAGGTGTTCCTCTTTCTCCACAACCTCGCCAGCATGTGCTATCATTTGAATTTTTGATCTTAGCCATTCTGACGGGTGTGAGATGGAATCTCAGAGTTGTCTTGAGTTGCATTTCTCTGATGATTAAGGATGTTGAGCATTTCTTCATTAGAGATTGCTCTTTTGTGAATTCTTGGTTTAGTTCTATACCCCTTTTTAAAATTGGATCATTTGGTTTATTGGTGTTTAATTTCTTGAGTTCTTTATAAATTTTGGATATTATTCCTCTGTCAGATGTGAGGTTGGTAAAGATCTTTTCACAATCTGTAGGTTGCTGTTTTGCTTGAATGACAGTGTCCTTTGCCTTACAGAAATTTTTCAGTTTTATGAGGTCCCAACAATCATTGGTCATAGAGCCTGATCCGTTGGTGTTCTCTTCAGGGAGTTGTCACCTGTACCAATGCGTTCGAGGCTTTCCCCACTTTCTTTTCTATTAGATTTAGTGTGTCCAGCTTTATGTTAAGGTCTTTGATCCACTTCAACTTAAGGTTTTTTATATTTATTATTACTTCAGATTACATCTCCATCACAGTACCCTCTTTCCACCCCTCCCAGTCCTGCCCTCCCACCTTCTGCCCCCTATCCCTTCCTTCCCCTCCTCTGGAGTGAAGTGTCCCTACATATCAGTCCCCCACCCCAGTTTAGCAGTCTACACAATGGAATACTACTCAGTCATCTGAAACAACAAAATCATGCAATTTGTAGCCAAATGGATGGAACAAGAGAAGCTCATCTTGAGTGAGCTAACCCAGACACAGAAGGATGCACGTGGTATTTATTCATTTATAATTGGATTTTAGCCATATAGTACAGGATAAATATACTATAATCAATGCACCAAAGAGAACATGAACATAGACTTTGTTACCTGTCAATGAGACACTTTGCCCTAGTGGTGCTGCCTTGTAGGGCCCCAGGGTATGAGGAGGCTCTTAGCTTCCATATGACTGTCTGTTGACTTAAGTTTTGTACAAGGTGATAAATATGGGTCTATTGGCATTCTTTTGCATGTTGACATCCAGTGAGACCAGAACCATTTGTTGAAGATTCTTTCCTTTTTCCATTGTAGCATTTTGGCTTCTTTGTAAAAAACTAAGTGACCATAGGTGTGTGGGTTTATTTCTGGGTCATCAATTCGATTCCGTTGATAAATTGGTCTGTTTCTATACCATACCATGCTGTTTTTATTACTATTTTCCTGTGGTGTAGCTTGAAATCATGGATGATGATACCTCCCAATATTTTTTTAGTGTGCAGGATTGATTTAACTATTTTGGGTTTTTTGTTTTTCCATATGAAGTTGAGAAGTGTTCTTTCAAGATCTCTGAAAAAGGGCTAATATCTAAAATTTATAAAGAACTCAAGAAGTTAAACAGCAAGAAACCAAATAATCCAATAAAAAAATGGGGTACAGAGCTAAACTGAGAATTCACAAAAGAGCAATCTCTAATAGCCGAGAGTCATTTGAAGAAATGCTCAACATCCTTAATCATCAGGGAAATTCAACTCAAGATGACTCTGAGATTCCATTTCATACCTGTCAGAATGGATAAGATCAAAAACTCAAATGACAGCACATGCTAACAATGTGGGGAGAAAGGGGAACACTCTCACATTGCTGGTGGGAGTGAAAACTTGTACAACCACTATGGAAATCAGTCTGGTGATATCTTATAAAACTTGAAATAGCTCTACCTCAAGACCCAGCCATACCATTCCTGGGCATATCTCTCAAAGCTTCCTCACCAAACCACAAGGACATCTCTTCAACTATGTTCATAGCAGCTTTATTTGTATTAACTAGAAACTGGAAACCACCCAGATGTTTTTCAACCAAAGAATTGATTTAAAAAAAAAAACCTGTAATACCTTTACACAATGGAATACTACTCAGCTATCAGAACCAAAGAAATCATGCCAATTGTAGCCAAATGATGAAACTAGAAAAGTTCATCCTGAATGAGCTAACCCAGACCCAGAAAGATACTCATGACATGTATTCATTTATAACTGGATTTTAGCCATGTAGTACAGGATCCTACAGCCAACAGACAGAAAGAAACAGGAACATGGACTTTGTTACCTGTTAGTGGGACCCTTTGCCCTTGTGGAGCTGCCATGTAGGCCCCAATCGAAAGAAGAAGCTCTTAGCCCTCATATGACTGATGAACTGAGGGTGGCTGATATGAGGGGGCGCCCTCACACTGAAGAAGTATGATAGGTAGGAGAGGGGATAGAGTGTGGGAGGGTGGGACCGAGAAGGGTGTAGGAAGGGGGCTGTGATGGAGATGTTACTTGGTGTAATAAATAAATAAATGCAATAAAAAAGATTATCTAAAATAGAACTAATGAGTCTAGAGAAAGCAAATCTTAAATGAGAAAGGAACAGAGACAAATCTAGAGGTCAGGATAGATTGATATGGGGCAAAATAAGTTTAAAGAGAGTACTACATAACTGTAAATGGGAAAATTTGAACTTTGGTTTCATTGTGAACTGTGCTATCCAATGAGTGTGGATCATGAATAGTACTTAATGGGTACTGCAGGAATGCTGCCTGGCCAGATAGATAGACTGTCCAATGGAAAAAAACAATTTTCCCAATCCTTCTTTAAATTTCTAAAGCACTGTCAGTAGTCCAAAAAAAAAAAAAAAAAAGCTTACCCAAGCTCACAGTCACATTTTTAGGTTAAGTCATTTCAGCAGAATTGTCCCCTATGCAGAAATACATATTGCTCATGGTGATCATGACAACATCAGCCTGCTTTCATGAGCATAGCAGAGTTCAGATCTGCCGAGGAAGTAACTAGACAGCCTTCACAAGCATAAATCAAGAACCAGGCTTGTAGTCCTCTACAACACTCTAGAATTGTGCTTGGGCTTTCTTATTATTGTGTGCTGTGCTGTCAGGTCAGTCATCTCTCAGTGGTTCTCCTCTATGATTGAGCTCCTTAGCTCTAGGTGTCTGGCCAAGGTATTGCATCTTCCAAGAGCATGTGGTAGAACACAGTGACCAGGTAGCATAGAGGGAGAAGATCAGGTACTATTTTGCCCCATATCAACCACAGTGCTACACAAGTACAAACTCACAGTGACAAAATGATTTCCCACTAGGTAGGACCTCTCAACGATTCATCTGCTTTCCATGAGCTTCACCTGGTACCCTGAATGTCACATTCATTTAACAAGGGGACTTATACATGGGGGGCATTTATCCAAATCACTGTAAATACTAAAAACCCAAAGGCTAGCATAGACACAGTGAGGCTAGTACTCTTCAATGCCAGGGATATTGAGCTCTGCTATGATTCTCCCTGCAACCGGTTAAAAAGAAAGAATTTTATTGCAAATTTTACCAAATGACCCTAGAACTATATTAGAATTAAATTTAATATCATGTGTAATGCTTAATATGCATATAAAATTTCCACACAAAAGACCAAATCAGGTTTTTCAAATTATGAAACAGAACATTACAAAACTGCAGATCTTGTGATGTTGTAGGTAGAGATTTTGTTTCAGGAGGTTGAGGTAAGTCTCTAGATCAACAGTGAAAGCAAGTTATTCTTAAGTGTTCTGTTACTGCCTTTATTTTGAGAAGTATTGGTTTTACATGGAGGGCATACAAGGATAGATGAGAGAAACTCCCTGACAGTTAATTTAGAAGCATTTTGTCTTTTTCATTTAAACCAGAAGTTTATTTAAACAACAAAACATTTGACTTGAAGGGAAACTATCTAGAATCATTTTGTTCAAGAGTAATTTACTCATATTTAAAGATAGATCGCCCTACATGTAACAGCTACATACAAAAAAAAGTTATGAAATTGTCCTTGGTTTTATAATGTTAAATTAAAAACATTAACATTCTCCAATCAAACAAGGTATGCAAGGATTTTATGTTGTTGGGTTCTATTGTTAAAATAATGAGAATAAAATAACTTACTGGAACAGAAAGATAGGAGCTGAATAAGCATGCCACTAATGGAGAAAAGAGATATTTCTACAGAACCAGTACTTCCCTTAGACCATCTCCAACTGATGTCAACCAAAAAATAACACTGGTCATTTAGTTTAACAAAAGAAAAAGAAAAAAGAGCAATATGCTTGTGCACATACACCAATTACTTTATATACAGTATAGAAATGAGGACAGGGAAATGAAAGAATAGAGAAAACTATAACAGTAGTAGTCAGGATGTGATGGAACCAAATTGTGGCTTTCTAATTCAGATGCATTCTTGGTCTATAACCAAATTTTGGAGTAAAGTAGGAGTTTCCCGTTTTAGTAGACACCTCCTATCTGTGGGTTGTACACATCAGTCGTATTGTCATCCTCCATTTCCAACTGTGCAAGTATGTCTGTTTCATTGATTGGTTGCCCATCAAACCGAAATGTGATCTGCCTCATTGACAAACCCAGTCATTCACGATAGATTTTCATTAGCTTACTAAGTGGTGTATACCTCTTTTTTTCAGTTTTTTTTATAATTTATTTTTTATTTCTTCAAGTTACATCTCAATCACAATCCCCTCCCTACTCCCCCCTCCTGTCCCACCCTCCCATCCTCTTCCCCCTCAACACCTCATCCTCTACCCTTTTTTTTTTGTTTTAGCTTAAGGTATATCTTCCCCCCAAAAAAGCTCCCCCTTTCAGTCCAACAAATGGTTCTTTCTCTTATAACAATAAATACAATACAAAACAACAGAAATAAATAGGCCACAATTATGAGAGTTATATGGCTTAGCATACATCCCCAATGTCCAGTCCATATGCATTTGGCACCTGACTTTAACATTCTACTATCTAACCATCTCCATGAGTTTAAAGTTCTATATCCAACTCAGCTTTCATACTAACTTTCATCACAATTTTAAAAACATCTTCTTAGATCCAGAACACCCTCTTGATTCCTATATAAGAGATAGATAGGGCATCTTCAAAAACCTCAAGAGATCTGCAGAATATGGCATTTAAAGATGTTTTCTTAACTTAAGATTTTTTGATATCGAGACATGTCAGCTCCTGACAGCACCCCCTATTCTACTCCAAGTAGAAGATGAGCATCGAAGAATTTCTAGTGTGAGATGGTTGAATCAGTGGCAAGCCTATCTCTTGGCAAGAAAAACCCCTTGGTTCAACTGTAGACAGAATGCTGTCCAAAAAGGACAAAACTTGGAAGCAGGTAAGTCAAGCCTAGCTCTGCCAAGACAGGGTAGGAAAGTCCTTCATAATTCCTGCTCTACAATCAATGTCTGTCAGAGAAACGGGGCCAAATGGCTAAAGATTGATGCTGTAATGTATGGAGAGAAAATGGGAGCTGTCCAGGCAGCCACTGGTATGTCATTTCTTAGTTTTGGAAGCTGCAGGCCCTGCACTTCCTATATAATCAGATATATTTATCCCTCTCAGGTCTCTGAGGTGGTTGAAGAATAGATAGCTAGAATCTCATAGTTAAAGTTTGAGTTGCTTAGGTGTACACCTCTTAATCTTAAAATGCACCACAGAATCATCCTGCCCCACCACCTTCTATAGTATGATCATTGTTCTCCATCTTGACTCCTTCCTTGGGTTTCTTGTCAGCCCTGTCAAGTGCCGGAGTCTCAGCTGCTGCCTCACAGAAGAGGCACCAGGTCTGCACTGAAGGAGCACATAAGAAACACCAGAACTGGCAGAAGAAGGAGGTGACAGCAGTGGACAAGGTAGAAGTCTCTGGCACGGGTAGGTTTTATTTCATTTTATTTTCCAGTAAAATAATGATGCATAAAATAGTGTACAAAAGCCAAACTGAGATCTATTCTCTTCACAAACTTTCAGTAGACTGACAACAAAGCTACCAAGGAAAACATAGATTATATTTACTGGGGCCATAAAACGCTTTATTATATAGCATAACATGAGGAATCACATTGGATATCCGTATTTAACTTTGCTAATTTTGCTATTTGGTTCACTAGAACACCCTCTTCCCTGGTCAACACCATTAGCAGTGAGATTACAACATGCCTCATGTGTGCTTTGTTGTTAATGGAATAATATTTTTCTTTTAAAATATTTGGTAAATAGTCTTGTGTATATCTGAAAGATTTTCCAAACAAAAGCCATCAATAGAGTTAGGATGGATGGTAGGTAGTGATAAAGTAGTTGTGGTTATAAAATGAAGTTTTCCTCCTTCAGTCTCATGAGTTATTGGAATGTTAACATTAGGAAAAGGAGATTATGAGAGAATAAAATCTTTAGAAGTCTGACCGCATAATTTAATTCAGTGTGACAAGGTCAATGTAGCAGGTGGAGGAAAGGGAATGAAAATCATTGCAGCTACCAATGTCTGATGCTATCAATAGGTATGGATGGCAGTGATAGTATGTGAATGTAGGTCAAAATAGAATCTACAGTACCAAAGAGTGAATGAAAATGCTTCAAATCAGTTAAGAAGTATCAAAGGGAAGCTGAAACTCATAGAAAGTAAAGGGAATTTTGGAGAATAAATAAACCTGCATCTTATGGTAAATCAGAATGACAGGACTTCTGAAGACTAGTCTGCTGTCATTTTTGAACAAGAAAGTGAAGACAATGTATGAGAGTTACTGTTCCCTGTAATGAGTTGAACTATTATAAAAACGATGTTGACATTTTAACGAGAGCATGGCAGCTGGAGTTGGAGCTAGGGCCTTTACATGGGTAATTGAGTTAAAAGGAAATAATTATTGGAAATTGATAATTGGGATTTCAATAAGAGGAGGGGTGAAAATACAGGTATGGACAGAAAAGACCATGAAAAGATACAGTGAGAAGACAGACATATATAACTCAAGAAGAGAGTTCTCAGAAGGGACTAAATATGTCTACACATTGATTTCATATTTCTGCCTTCCAGAACTATGAAAAACTATAGTTATTCTATTCCAGTTCCCTGCCCTCCAGTCTGTGTCAGCCTTAGTAAATTAATGCTCTGTCAAAAGAACAGGAGCAATGTTTGTGTCAACAGGGAGGAATGAGAGAACATATCAGCAGAAGAAAGAGAGGGGTCTATATGATGATTAATGATTGAACATACGTCCTATTGTCATCAAAATGTTCAAAGCCATGAAGCCAGGTAAGAATACTATAGATAAGAAGTGAAAACACCTAAATCTGTACAGTTTACTGTCTCCATTCAAAAGACTTTACTATTTTACTGTCTTCAGCACATAACTTACTGCTCCTAGCAAAGTCTTGCTCAGGAAGGTAAAATTTGAAAGTAACTATCATTCATTTCAGACGCTGTGGAAAGTTTACCAACTCTTAGAAAGAAAGCATTGAAAGATGTGGAAGATGTTTATATCCCCAAACTCTTTGGGTACTTTACCTTTTTATAATCTTCACTTTGCTATGCCCACCAGTTCTAAATTGTATCGTTCTCTTTAGTCAGTTGATGAGAAACCTTAAACACACCTTCAAAAATCACACTAATATCTCAGATTCCTTTTTCTGTATGGTACCTAAATTGTTACTGTTCTCAATTGATACTATAAGCATGGCTCCAAACCAATCTTTTTTGTTTTTCTATCAGGTGATTTTGGTGAATTTCTAAAGAGGCAACATTCAGTAAAGCTGTAATTATCATAGTTTTCAGAAAGATTGTTCTCTCTGTGAGGTCCTAGATGAAACATTGAAGTATGTCTATTGAAAATCTTATTTGCAAATATGTTGATGATTCTTGTAAGTTAATCTTGTCAAACAAGATGTGACAGCTAAGACTCTAGATCTGTTGCATGCTAGTTGAAAAGAGTTCACTTATTGGAGAAGTTTGCTGATTTCATCATGGAAGCAGGGATGACTAAAATATTTGGAATCCAGAAATTTGACCTACATTGAGGATGGAGGTCCATCAAGACAAACATGGGTATTATCTGGATATCAAAATTGTGTACTTGTGCATGGATCATCAACAGAAACACATGCTGATTCTTGCAATATGGACATTATATAGCACAATAATCTATATTACACATCTTCCATTTAGCAGTGAGTCAATTAGGATTAGTTATCATTAGTATATTATGTTTGGTCAATATTTTTTATGTCTGTGCACTGATTCCTGAGAGGTTCCATGAGAAACTATCACATTATAGCTTATTATGAGGCATTTATTGTTCATAGTTAAGGAGTATGAAACTGGGTTGTTGGCAGAGTTGTCTTCTCCGAACCCTCTGGTAAAAAGCCTTTTCTTGCCTGGTCTTCTGTTAATATCTTGCAATATTTGGATTTCTTTCCTGGTAGATAGACCACTCTAGGTTCTGTTCCATCTTTACATGCCCTTAAACTTATTTGTTTACCTCTTTGTCTTCAAATTTTCTTTTTATAAATATATCAATTACAATACATTTAGATTATACCTTAACCTAGTATTACCTATCAATTTGTTTATATCTACAAGTTATCTCTTTGCAAATAAAATCATATTCATAGGTCTTAAGTAGAAATAAACTATTGGATGGTGGGTGTACTATTGTATCAAATATAGTTTATATTTGCCTTAGAAACAATTCTATAAACAAAAGTAATGTATCATTAACTGTTTGCATACATACCAATAATTCACACATTTATCCTTTTCTTTGCAGAGGTTAATTTAGCAACTTACTTAAAATTTCAGGCAATTTGTTAAAGTGATATGGTTTTATAAATACTAAGTTTTAAGAAATTATTTTTATGTTGGAAGGTAAAATTGGTCTCCATGATTTTTTTACATGTAGCAGGAATACTCTAAATTTTAGCAATCATTACCCCTTTAACTTTGCTTTCAATAGTCTTCCACATGTAAGCTGTAGGTTAGAAGTAAAAAGGTTAGGTTAATTACATAGGTACCACATCTAGGTCTCGTAAATAGGAGATTAAAAATTCTTAAAATAAAGACAAGATAATGAAAAACAGAGATACACACAGAGAAATCTTTTATCAGCCTGACTTATTCTTGTCCTTCACATGGTCAATAAGTTATACTAGATTTTCTAAAATGAATTTTCAAATGATATAATTAGTTATATTTAACCAACTAATAGGCAAATGAATTCATCAATTGCACAGCTTATATCACAAAGGAAAATTAAGGTTAATCTACTGTTGTGTGTAAACAATAGAGCATCAATAAATACTTGTTTAAATATTTAGGAAGATAGTTTCTGCAAGTAAAGAAAGAGTAAAAATTAAGAAAAGATATATTCAAAGGAATCTTTAGGCTTTCTAGACATTAGTTATATAAAGTTCAGTATTATCTTTGTGAATAGCTACATAACACATTAGCAAAAGTTAGGAATTTAATGTGAATGAAACCACGTAACAAAATTGAAACCTTGATAATATAGTATGAATTGAGTCACTCTTGGCTATTCTTACATATGGATTTAGATGTGAAATATTAGAGTTCTCAAAAGAGTTCAATTCAGTAAAAAAGGAATTATTAATCTTTCATTGTGGAACTAATAAAATCATTGAAATATACCTTCTTAGTTCTGGGTTGAGAAACTGCCAAATTGGAAATATGCAGATTTAGGCAAATGATGGCACTTTCATGCTGTAGTGACCGTGAAACCAGGACACTAATAAGTTGTTCTGGAGTGGAAGGCATGGAGACACCATGCCTAAATTCTTCAAAGGAGAACTAATAGCATCATTCTATTCCCAGGACATATGCAAAACATGATTTAAAGTGTGGAAAAGCACCATGAAGTTATGAAATGATTGGTTCTCACAATAACAAGGTTAAAATGTAAGTCAAATGGATGAAAGAATATTAGTTTAATTTCTTTCTGAGTAAGATATCAGTAACGTTAACTTCCCTTTGTATGGTTATGTATAAACCTTCCACGTTGAGCACTAATAACACCCTCTGATCCTCATATAAAAACACTTGAAGAAGGGAAATTTAAAACAGACAAATTGATTGATAAATGCATAGGTAACTTTAGAAAACAGTGAACAAAAATACAACTAGTAATAGCAACAATACTTATTTTATGAGTTTTAAAATAAAAATATGACTGAATTTATATGTAACTACATAAAAGAAATGGATATTCCTCAAAGGAATTACCAAGTTAGGTCAAATACAGTTTTGTTAAGACAAATATGCACATTAAAATTAGAATATACGGCCTGAGCGAAGATGGCGGCGACCTACACTGACGCATTCTGAACGCGGGGAAAAAAGAGCCATAAAAAACATAGAGTTATTGGGCACTGTGCAAAAACCGGAGGGGCTAGACCCCCCCCCCCGGGAACGCTCACAGCTCCCAAGGGACTGTTAAAAGTCCCAGGGCAAGGCTCTCCCCATCTCTCACAGACACGGAGGCCACTAAACCGGGGACTCGGGAACTCCCATTTGGAGAGGCGCCTGGTAAGATCGATCCCAACTTACAGCAGACAGAATCAGGGTCCACTTGGCCATAGATCGCTGGCCTATTGGGCTCCCCACACATCAGGCTGAACTTATACCCACTTAGAAAAGGTTGCGAGATAGTGGAAGGCTTAGCAAGGAACAAACAGGGGGCTCAGCGGGTGGTCCGCAGCAGCCGCTTGTAAAGCGGAAGGGCGGGAGGTTCGGAGAGAGCGCAGGAAGCGGGGAACACAAAAGCAGGCGGGAGCGGCCAAATCTCCCACACTCAGGATAGCGCAGCTGGGGAGAGAGCACTGCTGGCAGGGCCAAATTCCCGCCAGTCCACGGCAGGTCATCTAGGGAGAGAGACAGGCGTGGGTGGGACCAGGGGTCCGTGCACCCACGGCGGAGCTGCTGGGACGAGAGGTGCACTCAGGCAGCCGGAGGATCTGGGGCTTGGGGTACCCACGGGACCGTGGCGGCGCAGACAAGAAGGGAATTAGACACAGGGTCCAGCCCTGTGGCGAGAAGACTAGAGAGAAACCAGAAATCGGGACCATAGCTGTATCCTGGAAAATCCAGACATATCAGGTGTGGAGCCAGACCCTGTCAGCCTCCGGGACAACAAACAAAGCCCACAGAATTTGTGCCTGGGCAAACAGGCCCATATCATCAGAACCATTACAGGCTGATAACTCAGAGTGCAACATAGAGAAGTCTAAATTGGGAGCAGTGAAACAATCCTGGTTCATTACTCACAACCTGGGAATACGCTGCACCAGATCACAGTGCCTCTGGCCATTAAAATCACAGTGACCTTGAAATCCCCCTGTAAGCAACGACAGATAGCCAAGTAACTCGTCCCCTGCACCAAATCATCCACTGTGGTTCCAAACACAGAAAACAGACAGCTAAATGCATCCAATGGTGAAAGGTCAAAAAAAAATAGAAATCAAGGAATTATGACTGCAACAAAGCAGAACCACCCTAGCTCATCCAATTCGGATGACCACACACCAACAGAAACACATGAAAACATTGACAACTCTGCAGTATGGAAAGTGATAGAGTCCCTGCAAGAAGAACTTAAATCTATGAAGGAATTCAAGGAAACCACAATTCTACAAATCAAAACAAGGAACAACACCATTAAAGAGCTCCAAGCCAAGGTGACAGAGCTTGAACAGGAAAAGGAAAAGGCCATGAAAGATTTTCATACAAAAACAAGCAAGCTGGAGAAGGAAATGTACAAAACGAACAAAACCATACAAGACATGAAAATAGAAATAGAAACAATAAAGAAAACACAGTCAGAGTTAAAAGAGGAAGTGGAGAACCAAGGAAAGAGAACAGGAACTACGGATGTGAGTATCAACAATAGGATGCAAGAGATGGAAGACAGGATCTCAGGCATGGAAGATTCAGTGGAAGAAATCAGTACATCATCCAAAGAAAATGAGAAGGCTGAAAAATCTCTCACCCACAACATCCAAGAAATCAAGGACTCATTGAAAAGACGGAACCTAAGAATTATAGGTATAGAGGAAAGAGAAGACTCCCGACTCCAAGGTCCAGGAAATATCTTCAACAAAATCATAGAGGAAAACTTCCCAAACCTGAAAAAAGAGATGCCAATAAAAATCCAAGAGGCATACAGAACACCAAACAGATTAGACCAGAAAAGAAACTCCTCTCGCCACATAATAATTGAAACCCCAAATGTACAGAACAAAGAAAGGATATTAAAAGCTGTAAGAGAAAAAGGTCAAGTCACATACAATGGCAGACCCATCAGAATTACACCTGACTTCTCCCCAGAAACGATAAAAGCTAGAAGGGCCTGGTCAGATATACTACAAGTCCTAAGAGATCATAGATGCCCAGCCAGACTACTTTACCCAGCAAAACTCTCTATCAACATAGATGGAGAAAACAAGATATTCCATGACAAAATTAAATTTAAACAATATCTACCCACAAACCCAGCCCTACAGAAAATCCTAGAAGGAAAATCCCAACCCAGAGAAGAAAACTCAACCCAAGAAAACAAAGGGAATAGAAAACCCATTAGCAACTAAATCAAAAGAGGAACAGAACCACCGCCTATACCAAACTAATGGGAAATAACAACCCCAGGTCACTAATATCCATCAACATCAATGGACTCAACTCCCCAATAAAAAGACATAGGTTTACAGAGTGGATCCGCAAGCAAGACCCTTCCATATGCTGTATACAAGAGACACATCTAACTACAAAAGATAGACACTGCCTCAGAGTAAAGGGTTGGGAAAAGGTTTTCCAAGCAAATGGACCCAGGAAGCAAGCTGGAGTAGCCATCCTAATATCAAACAAAACAGACTTCCAACTGAAGTTAATGAAGAAAGACAAAGAAGGGCACTATATACTCATTAAAGGGAATATTCATCAAGAGGAAATTTCAATACTGAACATCTATGCCCCAAATACAAAGGCACCTACTTTCGTAAAAGAAACACTTCTAAAACTTAAAGCGCACGTCGATCACAACACATTAGTAGTGGGAGACTTCAACACCCCACTCACAACAAAGGACAGATCATCAAGACAGAAGACAAACAGAGAAATATTGAGTGTAACAGAGATCATGAAACAAATGGACCTAACAGATATCTACAGAACGTTTCACCCAAACACAAAGGAATACACCTTTTTCTCAGCACCCCACGGAACCTTCTCCAAAATCGACCACATAATTGGTCACAAAGATAGTCTCAGTAGATACAAGAAAATTGAAATAACACCTTGTATCTTATCAGACCACCACGGAATAAAGCTGGTCTTCAACAGTAAAAGAATCAACAGAAAGCCTACACACACATGGAAATTGAACAGCTCCTTACTGGATGACCACTGGGTCAGGGAAGAAATAAGGAAGGAAATCAAAGACTTCTTAAAATCCAACGACAATGAAGACACAACATACCCAAACCTATGGGATACATTGAAAGCTGTGCTACGAGGAAAGTTCATAGCACTAAGTGCTTTCAAAAAGAAAATTGTGACAGCTCATATTAGTGAACTAACAGCTAAGCTGGGTGAATTGGAAAAAAAAGAAGCAAACACTCCCAAGAAGAGCAGAAGACAGGAAATCATCAAACTTTGAGCTGAAATCAACAACTTAGAATCAAAAAGAACTATACAAAGAATCAATGAAACCAAGAGTTGGTTCTTTGAGAAAATCAACAAAATAGACAGACCCCTAGCCAAATTAACTAAAAGGCAAAGGGAAAGAACACAAATCAACAAAATCAGAAATGAAAAGGGAGAAATAACAACAGACATTGAGGAGATCCAGAAAATATTCGGACATTACTTTAAAAATCTATATTCCACTAAATTTGAAAACCTAAGCGAAATGGACAATTTCCTCGATAAATTCCACCTACCAAAACTAAATCAAAATCAGAATAACAGCTTAAACAGCCCAATAACACCTAAGGAAATAGAAACAGTCATTAATAATCTCCCAACCAAAAAAAGCCCAGGGCCAGATGGCTTTAGCACGGAATTCTACCGGACCTTCAAAGAGGAACTAACACCATTACTTTTCAAACTCTTCTACCACATAGAAACAGAAAGATCACTGCCAAACTCATTCTATGAGGCCACTGTCATTCTGATTCCTAAACCACACAAAGACCCAACAAAGAAAGAGAACTTCAGACCAATCTCCCTCATGAACATAGATGCAAAAATACTTAATAAAATACTAGCAAATCGAATTCAAGAACACATCAAAAGTATCATACACCATGATCAAGTAGGCTTCATCCCTGGAATGCAGGGATGGTTCAATATACGAAAGTCTATCAATGTAATTCACCACATAAACAAGATGAAAGAAAAAAACCACATGATAATCTCGCTAGATGCAGAAAAAGCATTTGACAAAATCCAACACCCCTTCATGCTAAAAGTTCTGGAGAGAATGGGCATACAAGGACCATACCTAGAAATAATAAAGGCAATATACAGCAAGCCAGTAGCCAACATCAAATTAAATGGAGAGAAGCTTGAAGCATTTCCTCTAAACTCAGGGACAAGACAAGGATGTCCACTTTCACCATATCTCTTCAATATAGTACTTGAAGTCCTTGCTAGAGCAATAAGACAACTAAAGGAGATCAAAGGGATAAAAATTGGAAATGAAGAAGTCAAATTATCCCTATTCGCAGATGATATGTTAGTATACATAAGCGACCCCAAAAACTCCACCAAAGAACTCTTACAGCTGATAAACAACTTCAGCAAGGTGGCTGGATACAAAATTAACTCAAAAAAATCAGAAGCCCTTCTTTATACAACAAACAAATATACCGAAAAAGAAATAAGGGAAACAACCCCCTTCACAATAGCCACAAACAACATAAAATACCTGGGAGTAACTCTAACCAAGCATGTAAAGGACCTATATAACAAGAACTTCAAGCCCCTGAAGAAAGAAATGGAAGAGGCCTTTAGAAGATGGAAAGATCTCCCATGCTCATGGATAGGTAAGATCAACATAATAAAAATGGCTATCCTACCAAAAGCAATATATAGATTTAATGCAATTCCTATCAAAATACCAACACAATTCTTTATAGACCTGGAAAAAGCTAGTCTCAATTTCATATGGAACAACAAAAAGCCCAGAATAGCTAAATCAATCTTGTCCAATGAAAAAACATCTGGAGGTATCACCATCCCAGATTTCAAGCTGTACTACAGAGCAACAGTAATAAAAACAGCATGGTACTGGTATAGAAACAGACCAGTGGATCAATGGAATCGAATTGAAGACCCAAACATGGATCCACACACCTATGGCCAACTAATCTTTGACAAAGAAGCCAAAAACACACAATGGAAGAAGGACAGCATCTTCAACAAATGGTGCTGGTCCAACTGGATGTCCACTTGCAAAAGAATGAAATTAGACCCATACCTATCACCTTGTACAAAACTTAATTCCAAGTGGATCAAAGACCTTAACATAAGGCCGGCCACACTAAAGATACTAGAAGAAAAAGTAGGAGAAACCCTCGAACTCATTGGCACAGGTGACAACTTCCTGAACAGAACACCAACAGCTCAGGACCTGAGATCAACAATCAATAAATAGGACCTCATGAAACTGAAAAGTTTCTGTAAAGCAAAGGATACTGTCATTAGAACAAAACGGCAACCAACAGACTGGGAGAAAATCTTCACCAACCCCACATCTGATAGAGGGCTATTATCTAAAATCTACAAAGAACTCAAGAAACTAAACGCCAAGAAACCAAATAATCCAATCAAAAAATGGGAGATGGAGCTAAATAGACAATTCACAAAGGAGGAATCCCTAAGGGCTGAGAGACACCTGAAGAAATGTTCAACATCCTTAATCATCAGAGAAATGCAACTCAAGACGACCCTGAGATTCCACCTAACACCTGTTAGAATGGCTAAAATAAAGGGCTCAAATGATAGCGCATGCTGGCGAGGGTGTGGAGAAAGGGGTACCCTACTCCATTGCTGGTGGGAGTGCAGGCTTGTGCAACCACTATGGAGGTCTGTCTGGCGATATCTTAGAAATCTAGGAATAACCTTGCCTCAGGACCCAGCCATACCACTTCTGGGTATACACCCAAAGGACCTCTCACGGAGACATAGGGAAGTCTCCTCATCTATGTTCATAGCAGCCTTATTTGTAATAGCTAGAAATTGGAAACAACCCAGATGTCCCTCAACTGAAGAATGGATTAAAAAATTGTGGTACATCTATACAATGGAATATTACTCAGCTATCAGAAACAATGAAATCATGCAATTTGCAACCAAATGGATGGATCTAGAGGAGCTCATCCTGAGTGAGCTAACCCAGTCTCAGAAGGATGCACATGGCATCTATTCACTTATAGTAGGATTTTAACTATATCGTACAGGATATCTGTACTACAACCAACACATCAAAAGGAACAAGGACATAATTTTTTTTTTATCTTTTTATTTTTCCTTCTTTTTTTCTTTTTTTCTCTTTCCTTTTCCCTTCTCTTTTTCCTCTCTTTTTTTGTTGATATTCTTTGTTTTTGTGGGTTTGTGTGTTTGTTGGTCTTTTTTTTTAGTATTCCCCCAGTAGCAATGAGACACCATTCACTGGCAGTACTGCCTCGTAGGTCCCCGGTGAATGAAGAGGCTCTTGGCCCTCATATGACACCTGATCTGTGGTGAGAGACTGTTAGGCAGGGACACCCCACCCCAGAGGAACAAGACGGAAGGGTCAGGGGGTAGAGCATGGGAGGGTGGGGCTAGGAAGTGGGGAAAGAGGACAATATGATAAGGATGTAACCTGAAGCAACAAACAAATAAATTTATCAACTAAAAAAAGAAAAGAAAAAAAAGGGCAGGGGGCAGGGCTGAAACACTGTGAATGGAACAGAGGATACAGCCATTCGGCCTGGATTTGCAGACCTCCAGGTGTAGAGAAGACGTGGAGCTAAGGTAAAAT
>CAJQZJ010001558.1:3414107-3479588 GCA_907164525.1 Lophiomys imhausi
TTGAGATGTAACTTGAAGAAATAAAAAATAAATTATTAAAAAAAAAACTTTCAGAAAATATGAATGCATTTCTACAGTTTGAAAGTGTTGAATTGGAAGAAAAAAGGATTAGCAACCTAGAGTTCTATGTCTAAAATTAATAGAGACTGATCAATATAAAAGTTTTAGATATTACCAACTAGCACAATTGATGGAAAGCTAAAGAAATTTCTTTTATCTAAAATAAAACCAATTAAAATTGAATAAAACAAAATGAAGACCATTAGAAAGATGAAGATGTGGATTTATACTGAACTGGGGGGGGGGACAGTTATGTAGGGACACTCCACTCCAGAGGAGTGGGATGGAAGGGATAGGGGGTAGAGGGTGGGAGGGCGGGACTGGGAGGGGTGGAAAGAGGACACTATGATGGAAATGTAACCTGAAGTAGTAACTAAATATTAAAAAAAAAAAAGAAATTCCATGTAGTTCTGGGGAAGCAGTGCAGGAAGTAAGAGTAGCGGTTACAAGCATGACCTGACTTAAATATCCAGCATCCAAGCTTGAAGAAAGTTGTGTCTGGCTACCTGGGTACAAGCCTGGAAGAGTAGCATGTGGTGTGATCAGAGACATGAGGATCTCTGAGATTTGTACGTGAAATGACCAGTCTCAGGCTCGATGAAACACTTTATTTCAAGAGAATAAGGAGGAGAATAACAGAAAAGGACTTCTGATATCCTCCGGCTTCTGCACAAATGCACTCAGACATACTCTCACACACACGTGTGTGTATATACAACATACCCCACATACATGCACACAAACACATACACACAAAAGAAATACTATGTATTGACTTGTAATTTGTATATAAAATCTCCAAAAGATGGCTCATCTTGTAAGCGAAAAAATTATACCATGTAATTTATGGTTTTATTTTAAACAGATGTGATATGTGACAAAATATTATGAGTTACAGAAATGGGTAATTATTCGGAAGCAATTTTTTTACAGATGATCAGAGTTGATTTAGAATTAATTCTAAGTAAATTGAAGTACTCTTTTTGAAATATATTTTAATCCTCTGAAAATGAATTGAAGTTTCAAAAAGTATATTTAAAATAAGAACTAAAATAATGTACATATATAGCCCAGAAGCACAGAAAGATCTAGTAAACAGGATGACAGGATTAAAAATATGGGAATATAAAATATCAATTTTAATAAAATTAAAAAATAAGATCTAAAAACATCCATATTATAATTATATTAAAATGGTCTAAACATTCAAATAAAATGGTAATATTTGTCAAACTTACATTTTTATGGGTATTTTGTCTATAAGTGGCCAATTTTAAATGAAGCTACAAATAAATAAGTACTAAAATTCTGGGGAAGTTATACAATGTCGCGTCCCCCTCGACCAGCAAGAACGACGCAACTCGCAAAAGCTCTTCTCAAGCAGTTAATTCAGGTCCCTTGAAAACAGTCTTCCGAATGCCCGGGCAGACCCAACCCACAGGCTAAATACTATATGAACCGCCAATCAAGTAAAGCCACGTGGTGCTATCCTAGAGGCCCACGTATGCGGAAGCAAGCCAGATCAGCGGTCTTAACCAAATATGGACTTGTTTACCACCGAGAGCGCTCACCATCGTGCTGGTGGAAGGCGGAAACCAGCGCCATTTTTAGGGCGAGGCACGTCGCAGCTCTCTACAATACAATACACAATAAGCTTAAGAAAACTGAAATTTCTATGTTCATTTTTAGAGATATTGACCTCCTTGACAAGGAATCACCTAGAAACAGAGAGAGGCCTGCTTCAAAACGACTCGATCCACACAAGAATGAACTACTATAAAACATTCATTGTCGTCTCTAAAGGAATTAAATTATTCGGTATACAATGACTAATGCTGGAGATTAATATGACAGCAGCTATTCCTTAACCCGCTATTTTCTAAATACAAGCCACAGAGACCTTTCAGATTTAATATGTGCCCTAGAGTATTACAGCTGGGCAGATAATCAACCTCTAAGCTGTCTTGCTAGTCTCCCCTGCAAACAAATGTCATTATACTTGCTTGCATCTGTTCCGTTTGGGTTGGTTCTAATCCAAGCTACTCCATAGCGACCTCCAGCTTTCCCATCTCCTCTCCTTTCTCCATCCTCTCTTCTCCTCTTCGTGGTCCTTCTATAACCCCAAAAGCCCCTGGAGCCTTAGCTCTGCCTTCCCCTCTTCTGCCCTACCCAGGCTGTAGGCAACTTTATTAGCTCATCAGGGATAAATTGAGAGCACAGTTTACTGGACATCTTTTTGAATACATGAGGATTTGATTGTAGGACAGTAAGGATCTTGGAGGGGAGACAAGCAATTAACATTTGAATACCTAGCAGTTCCGAGAGAAATCCCAACAGTTGACTTCCACAGACTTATGCAGACAGATGTGTGTCTGTAAGACCTGGGATCTGAGGGCCTTAAAGAATGGGGCAGACTACAGCCTAATGCTTTAGACAAATTTACTTCAGCCTCAGTGTACTTTTTACACATGAATGAAATAAAGAAAGCAGTGATCCAAGGAGGTTGTTTGAGTTCAGAAAAACATGATCAGAAAACTATGTAAATAAATGCCAATGAACACATTCTAAATATTAACAAAACATCCCTTTCCCAAACTTTCTCAGGACAGACCAGTTTAAACACAATTGTCAGGTCTGTACTATAGATGATTATATCTGAGAAAGCAGAGAAGCGAGGCATATGGCTATATCCAGATTCAGGGCACACTGTGGACAGCTCTCAGCATATCCTTTCACCAGGTTAGGTTCTATAGCTATGGTCTGACATCCAACAAGAATAAACTTGTCTTGTAAATTGAATATAAATATTTGTCACAAGAGACACAAAATTACATCCAAAAACAAGTCAGGGAACAAAATGCAGTTGAGGTAAAAGAGCCTTTGTCTTTTTTTTTCCTGGAGCCTCTCTCACAGTTCCCCAAGGCCTTGTTCATCACACATCATTCCTTTGGCTGTGTTCTGACAACTCATGACACATGTGAAATGAATAATAAAGATTTTATTCCTTTGTGTGAGTGTGTGTATGTATGCATGGGTACATGTCTATATGTATGCATGAAAGTGGAGGCCAGAGGTTAACCTTGTGGTCCTTGTCAATCATCCCCCTCCTGATATTTTTGAGACAGAGACAGTCACTTAACTTAGAGTTTGTAAGTTTGTCTAGACTCACAGGCCACCAAGCTTCTGGGTGCCTCCTGTCTAGTCTTGCCTAGAACTAGGATCACAAGCAAACACTCCTGGGATTTTATGTGGATCTTTGGCATCTGACTTTAAATCCTTATGCTTTATCAGCCACTCTAGAGAATGAGACATCACCTCTATAACCCAATTATAGAGTTTCAAAAATATATTTTCGTAAATTTTTTTTTTTTATGGTTTTTCGAGACAGGGTTTCTCTGTGTAGCCCTGGCTGTCCTGGACTCAATTTGTAGACCAGCCTGGCCTCGAACTCGCAAAGATCCGCCTGCCTCTGCCTCCCAAGTGCTGGGATTAAAGGCGTGCGCCACCACTGCCCGGCTTAAATTTTTAAGTAAAATAAAATGTAATTGTAATATTATCTTCTTCCCTTTCTTACCTTGAAACTCTCCCATGCACTCCCCAATCCCTTGCACTTTCTAAAATTCATTCTCTTTCTTCTTTAGTTGTTGTGACATATAATTGCAAAAATAGTTTAACAATTTCTTATGTAGCTAAATGTACTCCTACTTGATGGCCAGAAAATTCAGTTCTAGATGCTGCTCAGAAGAAATTCAAATATATGCCCATAAAATAACCAGAAACTAATTCTACATGGATCAGGACCAGCTCCCCAGTTCAAAATGTCCATTCACTGATAACCCATTGTGGTACAATGACATAGGGCACTAAGACAAATTTGTCAAGAGAGGTGTTGATGGATGAATTTCAGACAGTTATTGAGGGTAATAACCCACATATAGATGAATTGACTTGATTTTTGCCTAATATAGTGCTATGAGCTCTTCACTGTTCTGTCAAATGCTTGTCCTGTTCCCCTTCATCTCTGTCATCCTCTCAAAAGTAACAAATTAAAACCACATTTGAGTGCAGTGTTCTGGTTCTCCCCATGTTTGACTGATCTCTATCAATGCATCTGCCTTGAGCATTCTGTGTAAGCTCTCAGATTCTTTCTTTATATTTTACATAAATAATCACTAATTACTTTTATGATGAACTTTTGCACAAAAAACTGAAAGTCTGATGTCTGGCTCATTCTGAACAAAGACTAAAATAATCTATGTACAAAGGACTACCAGGTCACATCCATTCCAACTAAAATATCGTTAGTTTCCCCATTTAATCATAAGCAGTGTGAAGAAGCTATTTATCTTAATATGAAATTTTAGCTTCAATTACAAATGTTATGGTTTTCTAATTTAATATATTTTTGTTTAAGTTAACTTTCCGGCCAAATTTAGAGAAGCATGTATAGATTAGATATTCTCAATTTTCCATAAGGAAATTATAAGTAATAAAACCTATATAAGGTAATAATGCTTTAATATGTCATTATACATCATTGGTGAGGGTACCCTTAAATAGGAAAACATGAACTCAGTTACTTAGGAAGCAGGACAATATCAACATCAAATGTTGGTAAGTGATAGAAAGTCGTAAGGTTCTCTTTTTCGTCTATTCTTCATGGTCCATGAAGAGACAAGTTTCTAATCCTGCTGACCATAGCAGACTGTGCCCAGATCAGTATCATCTAAGTGAGTCCTGGGAAGACTTTCATATACAGGAGCCAGTGGGCATTGGCCTTCAGAGGTGAAAAAAGAAAGTAGGTGCTGGAGTGACTCAACAACTTGGAATAAAACATACTCCTAGTGTGGAATTATTACTAATTACACTTTAGTTTTTGCTCTTTATACTCAGTAGCTTTAAAAACAACAACAACAAAAACATTTGCATATTGTATCTTGAAGCATTCTACCAAGCCTGGGCTGGGTTCTAAAGTGATACTCTGTCTTAAACACAATTGCTTCCTTACCAGACAGCCAAAAGATTCTCAAGAGAAAATAGCCAAATTGTTTAATTATTTGTCCCAATGACAAATAATTTTCTTGCTGTCTTTCCTTCTTCCCTTAGATGAAAGAAACATATCTGTTAAGTCAAATGGATAGATGTAGAATGACAAGTGAAAGGACATAAATTATTGAAAAATACATGTAGTAAGGAAAACTCCTTGATGGAACTTAATAAAAATTTAAGAGCACATTTACTTAACTAATATTAATTCTATAACAAACAACAAATCTATGACTTACAGAATAACACATAAGGTAGTATCAAAATTCAACCTTAGTCTGTGGTTTGTTAGTCACATGTGTATTATATAAGTAACACCACTGAAGTGCAGATAGTTTGAATCAAAGCCCTGCTTTTTAAAGCCCTCAATTCTACAAATCATGGACAAGGATTTGGAACCTAAACAGGGATGATGATGTATATTCTTTTTAAACAGAAATGATTAAGTGGCACCACTATGGATCCACCTGTATCTAGATAGGAAAATATTTGTTTCAGAATGAAATTTCTATATAATTTATCATCAATTACATGAATTTAAAAGTATTTTATGCAATAACCTGCATTGAAATGGAGAGTTAGATGTTTTTCATGATCTATAGCATGTCAAACCTGAGGAATGAATTCTTTATTTCTTAGTCATTTCAATTATAAATTATCCCTAATCGGTAACCTAATCAGGATTGTTTTCCAAAGCAGCCTTTGTCTAGACTAAGCTCCACTGGTAAAATATTCAGTGTTGGAACAACTATATGAAGAGGTTAATGATGTCAGGTACTCTGCATCATAAAGTTCTTATGGTTTGTTCAGCAAATAGTATTTTTAATGAGCTCAGTTGTCTCAAAGATAAAAGTATGCTAACTAATGCAGAAAGATATACTATGCATTGTGCAGCACTAATCATAATGACTTAATTAGGTGTTAATGTGGATTTTACTCTCATTAGGATTTAATGGTAACTGGATATTTAAGTGTTCAGTTAGCATTTCCATCATCATAGTCTAGTAAGGACATAGTCCTTTCTGACACAGAACTTAAAAGAAGAATAGATTTTGTCATAAATTAGTCCCCCGCCCCCCAAAAAAAGTCCAGTTCTCAACTCTGTATCTCATCCTGGATCATGGTAGGTGGTAGAGTTGAATAGGGTATGAATAGTACACTATCTTTTCCTTTAAACTTGTGTGTGTGCTTGTGTGTGCAGGTGTGTAGAGAGGCCAGAAGAAAATATTGGAATTGGAGCTACCAGAGCTAAAAATTCTAGAGTTTCAGGCAGTTGTGGGTTGCCCAATATGGGAGCTGGGAACCAAATTCCATAAATCACAGCAAACAACCTTAACTATTGAACTCTTTCCCTATTCTCTTCTAATTCACCTTTTGTTTATGATTAGTCATGCAATTGGAGGGAAGAAGTTGTCATCTACCATAAGTCTCAAAGATGTTAAGAGGTCACTATTCCTGTGTTATTGTATTAATAGTTTTTTGTGAGTTGGTATCAAAGAAAATTTATTAAACTGTAAATACGTTTGTCAGAGGCTGTCTGAGGAGCTTTCACAAATGCTATCATTGAGAAGCCCTGGTACAAACCTACTTTTACTAATTCCATTATCAAGGTAAAGATTACCAAGCAAGCGTTGCTAAAAGTAACATACAATGCATGAGTGAGCTGAAGTTTCAATAAAACTTTCTCTATTTCAAAAAATAATACACAGATTATTCACTGACATCCTTTACTTACAGCTCCCCTAAAACTGGGAGAACCATCACCATTCTCCCTTCATTTTTACTTAAAAAACAGAATATACCAAGAAGATAATATTTCAACCATAATCCCAACTACAGTATGGTTTAGCTAATTTTCGTTGGGCAGATCACTGATTATAAGTTTTACATTTATTGTACATAAAATATGGATGATGAGCCTTCCTTTGGTGCTACATGAACTTTTAGTTGAAAGCAGGGTATTTGTCAACTAATTTTTGTGTTAAACATCTCGAAATAGAGAGCCAGGACACAATAGGACATCACATAAATTATTGACATTCAGACCAATTCAACTGACTGTACAGCATCAGCTCTTTATATAGAGGTCCATGTAGCACAGTATCCAGAAATATCTTCATTCAAAATCCATCAACCTGTACAAAGAACAGTTTGTACTCTTGATTCAGTGGAATGATGCCATCCTAAATCAGTTCCCCATTTTCCGAGTTTGACTTCTCACAATTCAAGGGATGAGTATGAGAGCATATTTTTAGAAATTCTTTATTGGAGCCAACTATTAAAAACTATCCAGTCATCAATTATTGCTCTGACCCACTTTTGATACTCCCAAATTCTTTTTTTCCAGATTTGCATAAATTCCTAATAATATGCCAAAACAATACATGAATGCAAGTATAACAAATGAAAATAACAATGAAGTAATAGATGAAAATGGTGGAGGGGAACAACTCAAGGGAATAAAGATCCATTTTTAATTACTGGGGCACTAATGAAGACACTGAATCAAAAAAAAGAGTTTACTATAAGTGTTATCAAGCAAAGCATACTAACCATGAACGTTCCCCAAATAACACTTCACAGCAAGTGGAGGGAAACGACCGATCAGCCCTTGAAAGGATGCATGCATTAGAGCTCAGCTTAACTCTTCCTGGTTGCTGGTTCCAATCTCATCTCCATAGAAATGGAAATCCTATTGTGCCTCTGAGATGTCTTGCAAGTACATTGTAATTCCTATTTGGGAGAGAAGTTCAAATTAAATGAAATCCAGTTTACTGTCATGGGAGTGGATACTGTCAGCCTCTAGGAGGGACTCAATTTGACTTTTTAAAAGGCAGCCAGAATGGATGTTAAAACAAACTTAAAAAGTTAGTATCACAACCCAGTATGAAGAATGAAAAAAGAAATCTCTCTGTTCTATTTTCTCACTCGGTAATTGTATCCTTAGCATCCTGCCTGTATTCCTTCCCTTTTTCCTCTCTTTCCTTTCACACACATGATTACTAGGAAACAAACAGAAATCGAGCTAGCTGTGAAGGCTCACGTCTGCAGTTCCATCACTATGGAAGCTGAAGCAGGAGGATTTCTGAGTCTGAGACAAGCCTGAGACTACAGAATAAGAGCCTGTGTCAGAACAAAACAACAAAACAAAACAAAAAACAGAAAACAAACGTGTCCAAATTATACAAATTTAAGCATCTCTGGAATTTGTAAAACAGATATTCCATTTAAGCATAATTCAATCATTGAGTTTCTTATCCCAAAGATGCCCATTAATCTAGTCTTTATTTTTATTTCATAAAGACATTATGATGGCCAGAAATAAATCACTTAATCTTGATAATTGATATATTGGTGTTTAATGGATGTGTAAATGAATATTTTTTTGTGTGAATATATATGTGCATGTGTATGCAGGTACACATGTGTGTGCAGGTGCATGTATGTGCAGGTCCATGTATATGCAGATTTATGTCCGTGTGCATGCATGTACACTTGTATGAATATGTATGGAGAAAGAGGACTAACTAGGGGATATTCACCACTTCCTATAGACCTCTTTAATTGAGGTCTCTCACTGCCCTGAAACTTCAGACAGAGGGTAGAATGTCTGCGCTGCAAGTCCAGTGACCCACCTATCTTTATCTATCCAGTTCTTATGATTTTTAAGCAGGGGCAACCCCACCAAACTTTTTTCCTTGGGTTCTGAGGATCAAACTCAGGCCGTCAAGCTTACAGGACAAAAATTATCAGCTGAGCTATCTCCCAAGCCCCACCACTGAATTTTTAATATGATTTTATTTCTGATTTGACAGTGTTTGAATGTTTAACTTGATACTTTCTCTATCCTATACTTAACAACCTTTCTCTCTCTCTCTCTTTCAAAACATCTAGCAGCAGCCATACTTCTCAAATCATTTTTAGTGCTTTTGTACTAAAATAAAATGTGCTCACTACCTAATCTGGGCAAGTTGTTGGATGTCTGATAGCCCCAAGCTTCCTTGGCAATGAAATCATGAGTTAGTAAAGATTAAATACTGTAATGTACGTGAGGCTTTCCAAAGACGCTTCAGACCCTGAAAACTTCCTTAGAATAGTCAACCCTCATAGCCATTTTTATTTTGGCAGGAGCAGCTTTGAAGACATGGAACAGTTCTTTCCAGGGGCTATTTCATACCATGTGACTTGCTTTTTATTTAGCAATCAGATTCTCATTCTGAGAGGTTGGATTAGAGAAAACCAGAGGCATCGAGCTTGGGGGCTGCCCTCTCTGGTCACTTTGCACAGATTCAGTGACATAGCAATGTGACTAGCTGTTGAGGCTACCGTAGTTTTTCAGATTCCTAGGGTTTTTTGTTTTTTTTTTTTTTGTTTTTTTGTTTTTTGTTTTTTTTTTTTGCTGTTGTTGTTTGGGTTTTTTTTTTTTGTTTCTGACTTGTGAGAAACAATAGTTATCCTACCTTGTAGACACGCATACAACTCATCCTTATTGTCTTATTGTACTACAATGAGGTTTGGGTACTTTAAAATAATATTAACTAATGTAAATGAACACAGATGAACATATGTTAGAAACATTTTGAGGGAAATGTATGATGTTTAGAATTGCAGATAATTATGTGAGAAGTTGCAAGACTATCTTCCATATTACTAAGGAAACTTACAGACTTAGAAACAGGTATTGCCATTGTTATATGAGAAGAAGGATCCAGAAGAGCTAAGTACAGAGATAGAGATGCTATTCTTACAGAAAAGATGTTGTCTCTGACCACAGGCACAGGGTGACTAGGGAAGTGATGCTCTACTTAATTTTCTACCAGGTAGGTTATAATGAATGGAAATTAGAAACATGCATCTAATAGTTTAGGTTATTGATGATTTTAGCTTGGTTCCTGAACTACCCATAGTTACACTACCTATATTCATCACTGGTCAAACAAGGGTGTTATTTCTCTTAAGAATAAAAGAATATAAGAACATTTATTCTTTCCTCTTCCACAAAAAATCAACCTTCAATACTTTATCTAAGACTGCTCTTAAACAAGCTACTGATTTTACAAATTGGATCAGTTGTTAAGGAACATTATGAGGGTATATGAACAGTAAGATAATCATCAAGTTCTTCATATTTATAGTTTACCAAGGAATATCACAAATATGTGATATGGTAAAGATTGAAAAGTATATTCTGTGTTGCAGATTTTGAAGGTTCTCAATCAAAAAAGATTGGTCATAATATGAAAATGCATTTAGAAAACTACCCCAGAGTTTTCTATGTTCACAATAATTTTAAATGTTTACCTATTATAACAGTATCTTGCATTATTCTTCCAACTGTTGTCAACCTTTTATATCATTCTTGTCTGACACAGACATGGGCATTTGCTCTAGGTTGTTTTATAGTGCTGTGATAAAATGCGATGACCGAAAGCAACTTGAATAAGAAAGGGTTTATTTGCAGCTTATATCTTATAGTCAATCATGAAAGAAAGTCAGGGCATGAATGAACCAGAACCATGAATGCTTGCTTACCCTGGCTTCCTCAGCTCATTTATTTTACAATCTAGGAACACTTGTCCGGGGATGAACCAACCCACCATAGTCTGGGCCTTCCTGTACCAAACATCAATCAAGAAAAGACCACATAGACTTGCCAACAGTTCAGTCTAATGGAGAGAATTACTCTGTTGACATTCCCTCTTTTCATGTGACTCTAGTTTCTGTCAAGTTGGCAAACAAACAAATCAAATCAAACTACTGTGGGAAGAAACAGGTTTGATTGGGTCTGTTCTGCATGCCCCAAGCAGTCTTGCCTTTGAAATATGATGAGAACAGAAGTATCCAGCATCTTCCAAAGCTCTAATCTGACTCCCATGCCTATTTATTTTTAAGTTAGTCATATTCAGAGGGAAATTTTTCCACTGAGGTGAGACTCTCAAGCTGCCACTGAATCTGTTGATGGTTAATGAGTACCCATGTGGTGGTCAATCATCACAAGTTGCAAGACAGTTAAGTAGAGTGGGAATTCAGTTTAAGATTGTTTCAATTCTTTTGTAAAATGTAGCAACATTGTTTCATGTTTTCTGGCAGGTATAACATCTTTATTCTGCATGCTACTCTAAGCTAGTACAAGCAATCATAATTCTTTGCTTTCAGATGGGAATGGCTGCAAGGCAGACTCTGAAACATAAACAGCTACTAAGGAAACAGCACAGTGGTCACATGATGGCATATACCTGATTATTGCAACTCTCTGACCAATTTTAACAGCTTTAGGTACACCTAACCAGAAACTCTATCTCATTCCCCTTATTATACCACTATGCCTACTTTGCACAATGATCATTTTGGTCATAATTCTGTAGTATCTTATATGTGTTTACACATATTTTGAATATGTTTTGAATAGACAGGACATAGTCTGACAACTGATCTTGAGAACACACGTTATAAGCAATTTATTTGTATTCAAATATTATAAAACAAGTAATCTTACAAATAAAAAAGTAAAAAGCAACTAACCAAATTTTAAATGAGAAAATTACAGTACACACGCCTCAAAATACCACATATGCTTTGTTTTGAAAAATTACTGCGCTATGGGAAATGATCCAATCCAGGCCAAATTAAGTTATATAAGGGCAGGTTTATTGGGTATGAGATGGGAAGAAAAACAGCTTGTGCATGCAGAGAGAGAGAGAGAGAGAGAGAGAGAGAGAGAGAGAGAGAGAAAAGAGAGGGACAGGGATAGAGTGGGGAAAGGAGGCAGAAAGAGAAGAGAAGGGGAGAGAGAAATAGAGAGAGAGAGCCCCTAAGATGTCAGGGTTATATTGACAAAGACTTGTAGGGGCAGGGCATGCCCTGTAACAGGTAGAAACTGAGGCATGGTAGGAGAACCTGGAGATCAGGAAGACCTAACATCTCAGACATTTGTTGATAATAAATGAATAAGGGGCGAAGTATCATCTGGCTACTTCCTGCTGACATTGTGGGCATCTGAATTTGGGAGCTGAGGGGGACAAAAGCTGGAATGTTTGTCAGGCACAGGAAGAGCAGGCTGTTTTACTTGCTCTCCAGCTTCTGCATGAACATCTAGAGGAGACATGAAGACTGCAGTTGGAGCAGTTTGTAGTCTTTAATTGGTTGGAAATCTGCTGGAACAGATACATATTAGGGGCAGGAGGTAAAACTAAGTAGCTAGGGTGAAAATTTATGTAGGCCCATGGTCTTAGCAGTTGAGGTGGCCCCAAAACCAGGGAGGAGGCGGTCCCACCCCCCAGAAATAGGCAAGAGGGGAAACAGGCTATACTTATCTGAGTCCATTTGACCTGTGGAGTCAAGTGGATTCCCTGAGGCTTACAAATATTTAGGTTTACAAAAAGAGATAAATTTTAGGAATAAATAATCTGAAGCATCCCTCATTCCTTTCATGTACCTTCAATCACTTTTGTTCATTTTCCAACTTTAATAACTTGCATTTATGGACCTTAAAACACCTTATTTATCAAACCTTAAAACATCTCAGACCCTCAGACACTTTCTTAGAAACTTTCCTTCCTAACTTGCATTTATTTCTTAGAAACTTTCCTGAAGCTTCACTCATTTCTTTCATGTGCCTTCAATCACTTTCTTGTAATCCTCCAACCTTAATAACTTGCATTTGTGGACCTTAAAACACCTTCTTACATCCTTAGACATTTTCTTAGAAACTTTCCTTTATAACTTGCATTTACCAACTTTGAATAATTTCACACCCTCTGTTCTTAAGTTTTCATATCCTCAGACCTTTATACACTTTCTTGGACCCTCAGATCTTGCATAAACGTTAAACCTTTTTTGTTTCATCTAACAGAGACACGAGTAGTTATTACTGAGAATAATCATTGTAAAACAAGTTCTTTTAAATAAAGGAACAGTAAAACATTACATCTGTTTATATTTTAATATGAAGCCTGATAGCAAGAAAAATCTGTCAACTGTCAATCCCATCAGAGATCTGAGAAGCATAATTATCACAGGAATTATAATCTAGTGGCCTATGTATCGTTTATGATGACAAAGGCTAACCCTTTATACAGTTGGACAAGGCCTTCCTGTGGAGTAGGAGCTTGGGAGGTTGACCCCATTTTGTCTAGGCAAAATGGCAATCAACTTCTCCAAGTGTCCTGTTTGTCCACAGATCAGGCCTTAGGAGCAGGAAAGCAGTGAAGCAGTTTTATCATCTTTGCTGTGCCAATGTTATTGGAGGCCTTGGGATCACCACTAGAAGTTGGGGTCTCTGTCATAATAAGCTATTTAATTAAACATTTTAATGGTACATCCTACAAATCTCTTGACAAGCTTGAGGGCCAGCTTATTTGGGTTAAATAACTTTGTCTGTCTTTTGTTATCTGGTTAAATATTGTCAAATTGTATTGTTAAAATATCTTTAACAGTTTGTATTAACCAGTAGCTTTAGTAATTCTTAAAATAAGTACTTTTTACGCAACTTATGAAAGCAGTAGCCCTAAACAAACACGATGGCAAAGGGGATCTCTTTACCACAACAAAGATGGCAACAGGTCATGTGACTGCCCTTAGTAAAGATGGCAGGGAAGGCAGGACTTTCCTCCATCTCCACAGTTAAAATGGCAACCAGTCACGTGGTCGTGGCAGGTGTAGCAGCAGCAGCAGCATGGTAGAGCATTTAAAAGAACCAGCCTCATCAGGGCAGGTGGTAGGCATCAGCCGGAAGGCATCAGGCAGAGCCAGCTGTGGTTGAAAGAAGGGGGGTGGGTAATAGTAGTCATTATCCAAAAAAATCTGGTTAAAAATAAGAATTTAGCTACAGAAACTGCAGTCAAACTTTAAACCAGGGAGTAACTATCTCCAGCATTTGTAGGGATCTCAAGTCATGAAAAAGGTGTCCCAGCCTCAGGACTTCAGATCGAACGAACAGGGTGGATGATTTTTGACAAAACATCCTTTATCAAAAACTCCTCTAGAACAAAGGACCAGCCTCTTTTCAGGATGGACTAGCTTTTATGTGGCCACATCTTGGAAAAGCCAGTCCAAAAGGGGTCCTGGACTCCGGAATAAGCAGCAGCTAGAAACTGGTCACCCACCATGTCCAAAGTTGAAACAGCTGCAGCCATTGGTTAGGAGAGACGTGTCCAAATTTCAGCGAGGAACAACAGTTAGGAGTGGCCCTGTGTCTGGACATTTGGAGGGACACCACCTCATCCAAGTCAATGCACCAGATAGTAAGTTTTAAAAAATTACTATGCTGTGGGAAATGATCCAATCCAGGCCAAATTAAGTTATATAAAGATAGGTTTATTTATATCTATGAGAGAGAAATAGAAACAGCATGCACATGCAGAGAGAGAGAGAGAGAGAGAGAGAGAGAGAGAGAGAGAGCATGCTCCATAACAGGTAGAATCTGAAGTATGCTGGGAGAATCTGGAGATCAGGCATACCTAACATGCTTGTCAATAAACAAGCGAGAACAAGTTAAATATGTTGATCCTCAGTAATATATCCTCCACAAAATAAAACAGGAACAGTAATACCAATTGTCCTAGTTTGCTTTCTGTTGATGTGATAAAAAATTGACCAATAACAACTTGGAAGTGGAAAAAAAATTATTTGGAATACAGTTTTAGAGTCTATCATCAACAGAAGCTAAGGCGGAAACTCAAGAAGGGGCATGGAGAGGAAAAAAGGGAGGAACATATTTTACTGACTTACCAGTGGGTTTTTACTTATTTACGTTTCAAATATAGTCCAATCCCACCTGCCTAGAGAAAGAAATGTCCACAGGGTGTTAGATCAACCACAACTAAGAAAATGTTCCCATAAACATAGCCCAAGGCCAATGTGATGAAGGCAGTTCCTCACTTTGTATTCCTCTTTCCCAGGTGTGCAAGATTGACAACCAAGATTAGCCATATCTTATAGTTTTGTAAGATATCTTATATCTTATAGACTTATAAAAATATTTTTATTTGTAAGATTGCTTATTTTATAATATTTGAATACAAATATCTTGCTTGTAATGTGTATTCTCAAGATCAGTTGTCAGTCTATATCTTGCCTATGAACCAATAAACTAATAACTGTCTGAAACATAAGGATGTTTATCATGTATCAAGTGACATTCACTCCAAGATTATGGGAAAACATTTATAGCATAGGAAAGAAATATGAAATAGTAGAGGAAACTATCTTCAATAAAGGTTTTTATGAGATCAAGAGGAATCATTTGATTGAATTAATCTCCTGTCTGAGAGAATCCATACTATTAAGTTTATAATTTGCCCATTTTCCTGTACTGCTACAGTAAAATTTGTAATCCTACCTAAGAATAAAAAGATGAAGTGATATAATTATTTTTAAAATTCATTTCATATATATATATATATATATATACAGAAATACTTAAGATGACTCTCATAGCATAATATGGGCACTTGTAAAGCAAAAGTATACTTTAACTAGTGTGGGTCTGAAGGGGAAAGAATTGACTTTATCTGGGAGAGCCTTGAAACACTGTAAAATACAAGCCTTGTGTGTTTTGAATGCAAATAGACATTGAACAATATGAATTGCATCATAATGAGACATTGTCTAGAGAAACAGAATGTAAAAACTTTCTTTAGCCATATGTAAGTGACAGACTGTGAGAGGATAGGAAAGGACAAAGATGGACACAGACATTTTGGATGATGCTTAAACATCATAATAAACAGATTTAAAGAGATAGGCATAAAAAGAGCTAAACATTTTTGTTGTGTGTGCACTGTCTACTTCCATTAATGAAGGATTGAGTCTGACAGGTCAATATGTGGAAATATTGTTACAAATTTGTGACACAAAAATATGTTGTAACAGGTAGAATAATATCAACACTTCATTGTACCTTAGATATACATACACATGTTCTAATCCTTAAAAAATGGAATGTATTATCATACCCAGCAAAATGACCTTTGCATACACATACACCAATCTCTTTTTTATTGTTGTTGTTGTTTTTTAACAGGGGTTCTCTACATAGTCCTGGGTATCCTGGAACTTGCTATGTAGACCAGGATAGCCTCACATTCACAGAAACCCTCCTACTTCTGCCTCTGAAGTGCTGGGATATAAGGTGTGCACAAATGACTATGGCCTTGCATACAAGAATCTTGAGATGATACAGTCATTCTGGATTATCTGAGCAGGTCTAATACTATCATAATGTCTCATCAAAGGGATACAGCACAAGGTAGAGGAAGAAGATCGGGCTGATACTAGGAAGACTGGGCTCATGATTGTTTTGAGATAGAGGAATATATCCATGAGACAAGAAATATAATCTGGCAAAAACAAACTATTTTCTTACTTATGTTGATATATGAATCCTAGACTGATGACACCAACTTCAGACATTTGACAACCAGAGATATAAGATGAAGTATTGTTGACTGAACTTATTGTAGTCATGATACTGTCAAAAAAAAAATGTAATCCAGATTCACATCAAGGGGAAGGGATTCTGGCCAAATCAGTGCCTTTTCCTATTTCTTCTTAGGTCTCTTTCTTTCCAAATATGAGATTTTATTATATTATAGAAAATTCAAAAATACCACCGTATTTAAATTTTAGCTGAAGCTGGATTATGATGACAGATCTGTCAATTACTTATTTAGCAAACCTAGATACATTCTCTGAAGGTTGAGGATGACTGTGGGTTCTCATCCCCATGCAAGGAGGGTAATCATTTAGCTGTTGTAGAGCTAGGTAACTTGGTGCCTATAGTGATCCTAGCATCATACCCAAGTGGAAATGCTTAGCACATAAGAACTCTCACTTACTATCTCAAATCTCATAATGAAGTTAGATTGAATATTTATGAAGACATGGGTGGATAGATACCCAGGCTTCTAGGGAAAACACTGAAAGGGTTGATGTTAATATTAAATCTGCAGGAGAGGGTATTATTGAAATCAGATCAGGAATTGATAGTGATGATGAATTAAAAATATTATTTGTATCAGTCTTCAGCCTTTGGGTCCTGTTTCTGTGACAAACATTTGTTGTAGAGCAGGGATTATGAAGGACTTACCTACCCTGTCTTGGCAGAGTTAGGCTGTAGACTTCCCTGCTACCAAGTTTTGTCCTTTTTGGACAGCAGTCTGTCTGCAGTTGGGGCAAGGGGTTTTTTCATGCCAAGAGATAGGCTTGCCACTAAGTCAACCATCTCACACTGGAGATTCTTGGACATTGGGAAGGTATACTGGGCCATTTAACTCTCATAAATGTGGCATATTTATATCTGTTGTTTTGTATAGTATTTACTGTTATAAGAGAAGGAACCATCTGTTGGATTGAAAGGGGAAACTTCTGGGGGGAAGAGGGTGGAAGGGCGGGATAGGAAGGGGGAATAAGGAGGGGTTTGTGACTGAGATGTAACTTGAAGAAAAAAAATAAAGTATTTAAAAAATATTATCTGTGTTCAGGAAGTTGTCTCCTATATCAATGCATTCAAGGCTATTCCTCACTTTCTATACTATTAGATTTGATATATTTGGTTTTCTGTTGAAGATTTTGATCCATTTGGACTTGTATTTTGTGCAATGTGATCAATATGGACCTATTTGCATTTTTCTGCAAGTATGTTTTCACTATCCTGGGTTTGTTTTTCCATATGGAGTTGAGTTGCTGTTCTTTCAAGGTCTATAAAGGATTCTGTTGGCATTTTAATGGGAATTGCATTGAATCTGTACATTGCTTTTGGTAAGATAACCATTTTTACTATGTTAATCCTACTGATCTTTCCATCTTCTGATATCTTCTTCAATTTCCTTCTTCAGAGACTTGAAGTTTTTGTCATACAAGTCTTTCATTTGCTTGGTTAGAGTTACACCAAGATATTTTATATTGTTTGTGGCTATTGTGAAGGGTGTAGTTTCCCTAATTTCTTTTTCAGCTTGTTTATCATTTGTATAAAGGAGAGCTACTGATTTTTTTAAAGTTAGTTTTGCATCCAGCCACTTTGATGAAGGAGTTTATCAGCTATAGGAGTTCTCTGGTAGAATTTTGGGGATCACTTATGTATATTCATCACATTTACTTCTTCCTTTCCAATTTGTATCCCCTTGATCTCTTTTAGCTGTCTTGCTATAGCTAGAACTTCATGTACTAGGTTAAGAAGATGTGGAGAGAGTGGACAGTCTGCCTTGTCTTGCTTTTTATTTTAGTGGAATTGCTTTAAGTTTCTTCCCATTTAATTTTATATTGTCTATTGGTTTACCATATATTGCCTTTATTATGTTTAGGTATTAGCCTTGTGTTCTTAATCTCTCTAAGACTTTTATCATGAAGAGGTGTTGGATTTTGTCAAAGACCTTTTCAGTATCTAGTAAGATGATAATATCCTATTTTTTATTTCAGTTTATTTATATGATGAATTACATAGATTGATTTTAATATATTAAACCTTCCCTGCATCGCAGGATGTAGCCTACTTGATCATGGTGGATGATGTGTTAATTATGTTCTTGGATTTGGTTTGTGAGTATTTTATTGAGTATTTTTTGCACAAATGTTCATTCAGAAAATTGTTTTGAAATTTTGTTTTGCAGTTTTCCTTCTGTTTCTATTTTATGAATTAGTTTGAGGAGTATTGGTATTAGCCCTTTGAAAATCTGGTAGAATTCTGTATAAAATAATTTTTATTCACCGGATGTAATTGTTGTCTCAGAGGCTTACTGCTTCTGTCTACTTCTAGCCTCAGTACAATATAATTGAGGCTTAGGATGTGTTCAGACTCTGAGACTTACTGCTGAATAAACTCATCCTTTCTAGGCTATTCTGAACTCTGACTGGCTGGTTCAACTCAGCTGTCTGGCTCAAAAATCCTCTCCAAGATGACTGATTCAAACTGGCTTCTCTTAGTTTCTGACTGAATTGTTCTGCTTGGGCTTATACTGACTTGGGAATACATTCTAGTCTTTTGGCTCCTTCTCATTCTCTGGCTCATTCTGTCTTCACCTGTGTGTAGCTTGTTCTCTCTCTGCAACCTGTCTCTGTACAACTGTCCCAGTAAAACTGCCTCCTACTCTCTCTCTGTGCTGCCTCTCTTAAGTTCTCTCTCTTTCCTCTCTTTTCTTGTGAGAGCTGGGCATATCCTATTCTGTCAAATCTTTCTTTCTCTGATTTATCACTTTGTCTATCTCTCAATTAGATATCACTTTCAAACATGGGTGCTTCCTTCTACAAACTAAACTTACCTACATTATTTGGGATTAAAGGTTTGTACTAAGGGTGTGTCTACATTCAAATCAAAGAGATTAAAGGTATTTGCTAAGGTCTTTTCTGTATTCCAGCCAGAGTCACCATGTTGTTGGATTAAAGTCTCTCTACAATTTTGCCCTAACACCATCTGGCCCTGGGCTTTTTTTTTTTGGTGGGGGAGGGAACCTTAATGACTGCTTCTATATCCTTAGAGGTTATAGGACTATTTAAATTGTTTTCCTAGTATCAATTTAATTTTGGTAGGATGTATCTGTTAAAAAATTTCCCATTTCATTTACATTTTCCAATTTTGTGGAATACAGGCTTTTGAAGCAAGATCTAATGATTCTTTGATATTCCTCAGTGTCTGTTCTTATTTCTCCCTTTTCATTTCTGATTTTATTAATTTGTGTATTTTATTTCTGTTCTTTAGGTAGTTTTGCTAAGGATTTGTCTATCTTGTTGATTTTCTCAAAGAACCAGCTCTTAGTTTCATTGATTCTTTGTATTATTCTCCTTATTTCCAAGCTATTGAATTCTGCCCTGAGTTTGGTTATTTCCTGCTGACTACTGATGTTGAGTGTGTTTGCTTCTTTTTGTTCAAAATCTTTCAGGTGTGCTGTTAAGTTGCTAGTATGAGATCTCTCCAATTTCTTTATGAAGGCACTTAGTGCTATGAATTTCATCTTAGCAGTACTTCCTTGTGTCCTATAAGTTTGAGTATGTTGTGCCTTCATTTTCATTGATTCTAGAAAGTCTTTAATTTCCTTCTTTATTTGTCCCTGACCCTGTGGTCATTGAATAAACAGTATTTCTGTTTATATGAGCTTCTATATTGTTTTTTTTATACAAACAAGGTTTCTATTGTTTCTGTTACTGTTGAAATCTGGCACTAAGAACAACAATTAATGAATGGAACCTCATGAAACTAAGAACCTTCTATAAGGCAAAGAACACTATCAATAACACAAACAGTAGCCTACAGAAAGCGAAAAGGTCTTCACCAACCCTACATCTGACAGAGGGCTAATATCCAAAATATACAAAGAACTCAAGAAATTAGACACCAACAACCCAATAACCCAAAGGAAAATGTGATATAGCTAAACAGAGAATTCTCAACAGAAGAATCTCTAATGGTCAATAATCACTTAAAGAAATATTCAACATCTCTATTCATCAGGGAAATGGAAATCAAAATGACAGTGAGATTGCATCCTAAACCTATTGGAATGACTAAGGTCAACAACTTAAGACATAACACATGCTGGCAAGGTTGTAGAGCAAGTAGAACATGCCTCCATTGTTGGTGGGAGTGCAAATTTCTCCAACCACTTTAGAAATAAATTTGGTAGTTTCTCAGAAAATTGGGAACAGTTCTATTCCAGCTCTACTATTCCTGCACATATACCAAAATGATGCCCTACCATACAAGTACACTTCCTTAATTATGTTCATAGTAGCTCTCTATTCATAATAGCCAGAAGCTGGAAAAAACCAAAATGTCCTCTAACCAAAACATGGATAATGAAAATGTGGTACATCTCTACATGGAATACTACTCAGCTATTAAAAACAAGGACATCATGAAATTTTCAGTCAAATGGATGGAACTAGGAAATATCATCCCAAGTGAGGTAACCCAGACCCAGAAAGACACACATGATAATGTACTCACTTATAAGTGGATATTAGGTATAAAATACAGGATAACCATGGTATAACCCACAGACCCAAAGAAGCTAGGTAACAAGGAGGGGCCAAGGGAGTATGCTTGGATCTTACTCAGAAGGGAAATAAAATAGATGTTGGAAGTGGATGGAGGGAGATAACTGGGTGGGATTGGGTTGGGAACAGGAAGAGGTTATTAGGTGTAGGGAGGGGAAGGAGGGCAGGAAAAGATAATGGAAATCATTGGGGGCGGGCATCTCTGGAATGAGCAGTAGATCTGGAAAGGGGAGGCTACAGGGTGTTTATAGGGGGACCCTAGCTAATACTCTTACAAGCAGGAAATATTTTGCTTGATATGATCACTACCTGTGGCCAGAGAGGTCTTCCATTTTAGGGACGTGGACACCAAACAAACAATACAACCTTCGACCCAAATTTGTCCTACCTACTAGATCTGCAAGGATTAAGGTGGAGCAGAGAGTGAGGGAATGTCCAACTTGAAACCCATCCCATGGGAAAGTGCCAACCCTTGAGACTATTAATGATACTCTGCTATGCTTGCAGACAGGAGCCTAGCATAACAGTCCTCTGAGAGGCTTTACCCAGCAGTTAATGGAAAGAAATGTAGAGACCCATAGCCAAATATTAGGCAGAGCTCGGGGACTGTTATGGAAGAGTAAGGCATATGAAGATCTACAGAGTCAACTAACCTGAGCTGGTAGAGACTCACAGAGATTTAACCACCATCCAAAGAGCATACATGGGCTGGACCTAGGATCCCCACAGATACTTAGCAGATGTGCAGCTTGATCTTCATGCACGTTCCCTAACAACTGGAAAAGAGGCTGTCTTTGACACTGTTGCCTGCTTTTGGATCCTTTCCCCATAGCTTGGCTACCTTGGCTGGCCTCAGTGGGAGAGGATTAACCAAGTCCTTCTGTGACTTATTATGACAGGGCATGTTGGTACCGAAGTGGGTTTTCCCCTTCTCTGAGAAGAAATGGGTGGTGGGGATGGAGGAGAGTGTGTGAGAGTGGGAGTGGGATGAGAGGACTTAAGGGTACTGTGGTCAGGAAGTAAAGTGAATAAATAACTGAATTAATGAAAAATACAATTATGTATTAAAATTTTAAAAATACCACTTGTAAGCATCTGATGTAGGTCTTGTCTCCATGATGTTCCTTGTAGACCAAATACATTATTGATTTTCATGGGTACTTTGTTTATAGTTTTAAGGCTTTAGGGTAAGATAGTCTTCATAATTTCAAATACTTGAATTTTATAGAAAGGAGTATAGTAAAACTACTTTACTAATGATTTCAAATACTTGACTAATGATATATTCTAATAATAGCATAACTGAAAATAAGAAAGTTGGTAGGTATTATTGTACACATCTATAATCCTAGCACTTAACTGGTACAGGAGGATTACCACATGTATGAGACTAGCCTATGCCACAGAGTGAGTTCTAGGCCGGGATAGGCTACATGGTAAGACCCTGTCTATAAAAAGTAAAAAGTTAGGCATTAATATCCTATCACAAAACTATCCATTTTTTCTTTTTGACTACACAACAATCAATATGAACACTATTTCTATTTTTATGAATAAAGAAACATTTCAGTGCCTGAATTTTAAGATCTGAACCACAATATCTACTGCCTTGTTAGGCCTAAGAAATGGCCTGAATGTGGGATGACCAAGGAATCATCAGGAACATGAGAATGATGAAGAACAAGAGGCTTTTATTTGACCATCATGTTAGGGTCACCCTCAAAGCTTCTCCATGCAGTGAGAAAAGGGGACCCTGAGCAAAATCTCAGGTCAGATTAAATACATTTCTGCAAGGCAGAATCAAGTACCATAAAACAACAGTGCTTTCATTGGTTAGCATTATCATCTCTACATTGATTGGTGTTGGCTAAGTTGATACCAGGACAAAGAATTTGGTGTTCTAGTGACAGTTAGGGAACTTCCAAACCCAAGGGGTGGTATTTTCTTTTCTCTGTTGCCATGAGAACTGGTTGTTTCCAAACGGGGAAATGGAAACTTAAGAAACAGAAACTGAGGCCTGTTGTAACCTCAAGAGCCTGACTAAAGTTTGGTCATGTAAGCTTTGGTCCTAACAACCTCAAAACTCACAAATAACAGTGAGCATTTGATTCACCTTGACTTCTCTGGTTGAGGACCAATGATGACCAAGTTACATGAGTCCCAAAGCCCTTCTTTTAACATTTATATTAATTCCTATTTTTAAGTGCAATGCCCCTTCAGATATTACAAACACTCGTTTCCTCTAGAAAATATGTATGCTCCATGACAAATATATTACATATTCCAGGTTGTCACTGCTCAGCTATGAATTGTGACTTACAGTTAGGGGAGATTGATGGTATCATAGACCAGCCTCCAGGAGTAATAATATGAGCAACTATAGGGAAGCCATGTAATCTTCATAAATAATTTAGTTCCACTTTCTAACATGAGCAGACTGAACGTCACTGTGGCATTTTTTACTCTTTAAATACTGTGTATGCCATGATGGTATACCCTTATAGCCTATTAATAGTGAGAGCACAGAAATGTTTGATTTTTCTCTCACTCTCATATGTTTAAATGCAATGTTAAGTATTTTTTATTTAAAGATTAAGTAGATATAAAAGATATTCAGATGTTTTCTACCATTATAAAATACCTAAACAAAAGCTTTAAAAAGTACATTTTATATTGTAAGAAAATATAGGAAATGATATTAGAAAAATATGACTAATAAATAAAGTAACCCTCAGTAAGGGATGGAGTAGCAATCCAGGGAATGAGAATTGTTTATGTGTGTTTATATTTAAATTTTAAAAAGACTCCTGACTGAGAATAAATAACATGCCTGAAACAAGTATGTTTCTTTTTGACCTGTTGTTTAATAGCCAAACCATAAAACTACTTCGTATCTGGGAACTCTAAGGAATTACTATTTTGGAGTGTCTTTAGCAAAACCCGCACCTGCAATTTTATGTACCTTAGTCTAGAGTGGTCTGACCTGATCCTTTTTCACCTGGATTACACCAATCCTCAAGAATACCCTAAGGATCATCTTTGGATGTTGCCCTGCAGCAAAGTTACTCTTGTCAGTTTGAATTACATATCAGGGTTATTTCCCCCACATCCTGGCATTTTATCCTGCATCTCCCAGCACTGAGGTTGAAGTAGACACATTAACTTGTGTATATTATCTCATTCAATTATGGAAATAAAATGTCTCACTTAAAAAAAGACATTTCATATGCAGATGAATCATCTGGTTGATATCTAAACAGCAGCTACCTTATTTGTTAAGAGAGTAGTAATAAGGTTATTTGCAAGCATAAAGTGACTGACAGTGAGTTGATGAAAAGCACCTGCCACTTAAAGTCTTCCTGGGGAGTCTCCTGAAGCTCCCTAAACTCTTAATCATGGAAGTTTGAAACAGCATTCATTCCTCATTCTTGCTTTCAATAAATGTAGAAACTGCACAATCTAGACCTCTCAGGAATTTCCTCTTGCAAGTATCACTTTCATTTACAAAATCACTTGATAGACAGATAGTTGACGTTACATTGCCGCTAATTTTTGTAATTTTGGAGTTCTACTAGGATCCTAATAGGGGAAAATAGATTCATATTTTATGCATTAGTAATTGACACAAACTATCACAAAAATAAAGGAGGCTAATTAAACCTTCTATCCTTTCTATACAGATTTATCCAATAGATTACATTGTTTATTGAATTATCATTTCAGATGGTTTCCTGGTAAGGTTTTGAATGTGAATGCATTTATTATTTTAATAGTGGTGCTTGTATTGTTTACTTTATCATAAGATATCATTGTGCTGAACTCTTGTCTCATCCCATCCACTTGTGCTTGCATGAGGTTCATTTCAACATCGTTTACCCTATGTTCTTGCACTCTTCCACAGGTTTTTCCCTTTCTTGGCAATTTTTAAGCTTAATTTTAACTTTTCTACCATTCTACTTAACGTTCTCTACTTCCCCAAGTATGTAATATGTACTTCAGAAGCATTCTGTGTGTTCCATTCATTAGAATGCCTTTTTCGCCAAAGCTAAAATAAAATGCTGAGTTACTCTCTTGCATATTTACTAAGGCCATGGAAAACTATGTGTAAAAACTATATCTTAAAAATAATTTTATTTTGATTAAATATGAAGAAGCAGATTGACTTTGATCTTCCTGATCAGGAAGACCCTGATATTCCACACATTTTTCTAAATATTTGTCTGCTCCTGTAAGTCCATGAAACTCTTCTACTCCTGTATTAGGCTAAAGTTTCTTTTACTTATATATCAGGGAATTTCTTCTGTAAATCTTACTTGACCAACCTCAGTGCGTTATTTTCCCCAGAGGTGATCAATGATGAGTAAGAACATATTTAACTTAAATATTTAAGAACCTGATGAACAGCTGACAAACTAAAATAAACCCAACCATGGCAAAAACATTTACAGCACAGAGATTAACAAATGAAATAAATTTGTAGTTGCTGTGATTTAATTTGCTCTCAAAGAGATCATTTCCAAGGATAGGCAACAGTAGTATGTGGATAGAGATATAGTTTTATGACAAAACCAATATTAAGATTACTATGTAAGTAAGGAAGCATGGATTCATAGATAGAGAAGATATTAGATACAAGAAAAAACATGAAAAGAAGAAAATAAAAGAATGAAGGATCAACTCTATGTTTAATAAATATTGAAAGCAAAGCTAAGTCTTTCAGAGTTGATGCCAAGGTAGACTTTAGCTTGCACACAGTATTCTCTCTCTCTCTAAATCTTTTTATTTTAAATTTCACTTTACATCCTGGTCGCAGCCCCGCCTCCTCTTGTCCCATCCTCCATATAGCCCCTTCCCCATGCCCCCCTTTTTTAGAGTCATGTTATCAAAGCTATGGTGTATGATTTAAATTGTAAACAGGTACTATGGTTTTAGTCTTTCTATAAAAGCATTCTATTCATCTAAGTCACTTTGCTTAGTTTCTAGCATATAAAATACAGGAGACACTGTTTTACAATATTCTTCCATGTGAATTAAATTGTTATTTAAGATTTACTAAATAGATTTAACTCTTCACTTAAATTCAGAGTCAGCTGAGAAATTTTCATGTATAAAGATGAAACTACCATCAGCAAAAGTGTCACACTGTGTCTGTGAAACAGATATGTATGAAAGAATGACATTCTACAAAAGCAAGAAAATGATCACCCAGTGAACATGAGAAATAGAATAGTAACTTGTGGATGAACATCTCGAGTACTGAATACCAAGGGATAGAGAAGAGCTGCTGATTAAAATGGGCATACAAAGGCAATCATGCAAATTTCCATGTGTAATGAACGTATTTAAAAATTCATGGCCTTCCCAATCATTATTCCTAGTACATAATAACTTTTTTGTAATTCTTCGCATCCAGGTCACAATATTGTAAAGAATAAAAATTAAATGAAGCAATAATAATATTAAGATGGAGCCTATACAAATTGGAATACATTCCTATCCAAGAATTTTTAATTTCTCCAACACTGTCTCCACTTAGATAACTAAGTACAATAATCAATTAACAAGCACTTGTTTTTCATGAAAAATTGTTCCTTTTCTATTTGGTCTCTTCTATTTAAAATACCACTCCAGCAACTTCACTGTATTTCTATAAAATATGTATCCCACATTGGATTGAAGAAGTGAAGCTTAGTAAAGCACAGTAAATAAAGTTAGAAATGAAAACTTCTTACTTTTATAAAAGTTAATATAAAACAACTGACTTACATGTTGATATTCTAAGCTCTATACACTATATATATGTATATATGTATATATATATATATATATATATATATATATATGAGAGAGAGAGAGAGAATTTATCCAGTAATAATCACTGAACAAATCCTGTATCTCCAAAAAGTACCTGAGAAATTTTGGGCCATAGTTTTATTTTACAACCCCCTATTTATTGATCTCTCCTAATCAATAAGTAATAAATTAATACAACAGTCACTTAGTATGTTCATATTACACATTCACTTTTACCTATAAGCTTTTGATTTAAGACTTGGTTTAAGATAAAATTTGCACATATACAAGTTTAAGCCATTATAATGTATATTTTATAAAATTATAGCTATATGCTGTTACAAACCAGAATATATAAAAGGACACATATATGGAAATTTATTCGGTAATTTATTACTCAAAGAAAAATCTTCATTAGCTTTTCATGTCTTATTGCTGTAGCCAGAGGTTATTCTTCAAGAAGCTGGCTAACATTCCATACAATTTTACTATAAAATGAATATATATTTATATTAGTTAAAATTTGGAGCATTGATAACAATATTCCCTCCACACACATACATGCACTATCACTTAAAGTTGAAATTTATTATAAAATGTATTCTGGATATCAATCATACATATATGTTAAAATACATTGATTTAAACTATTACAAAGAAACTTTGCTTCAAGTTTCTCTAAACATTTCTTTCTATACATGTTATTAAAAATAAATTTGTCTAATTCTGTGATAGTGTAATAAACAGGAAATAGATTTTGAAGCTAGAGCTCCTCCAGTTGCCATTTGTATCAACGTATGTGCATGAAAAACATGATTTGTTAGTCTGGATTTCACTTATAATCTGTATAATATGCTATATGTCACTTTATCTTGAAAACTTTTCGGTAATCAACATGAATCACCTGTCACACCGTTAATTATGAGTAAATTATTTGTACTGAGTTATGTTCATTTGTGTTAGTTCATCTACAATGTAATTTGATTGAATCCATCCCACTACCCTAACTGTTCTCAGATTCATCTCCTTCCATTAAAGCTTAGTTGCCCTACCAGGGTGCACATACATCCTAAAAGAACTGACTCCTCAGAAAAGCTACCAATGCAAATAAATCTTCTAGATATTTGATTCATGTTCACCTCTCTTGTCTGTTCTGGGATGTTGTCTGGTGTGTGCTTGTGCACGTTGTCACATAAGTTGTTAATTTATATGTTGAACTGTCCTTCTTTATCCAGAAAACACCACTTCCAAGTAGTTATATATAACCTCTGGCTCTTAGAATATTCCTATCCCATCTTTTGACATGTTCCCTGAGCTTTTAGAGGAATGGTTGTAATATAGATGCCCCATTTAGGGATAAACATTCCTCAGTTTCCTGCTCTCTACACTCTGTCCAGTCATAGATTTCTGTGTTAATTTCCATCTACTGCAATAAGAAACCTCTCTAGTGAAGGTTGAGAAATGTATTAATCTATGAGCTTAAGGATAAGTCATTAGGAGTTGGTATCCCTTCCCCAAACCATTTAACCCCTCCTTTTTCACTATTCCCTGTTAAACCTGAGTACTTCTGCTTCCTGTCTTCCCTCCCTTGAAATCTTTCTATGAAGACCATAGGAATATGGTCCCTTACTAATTTCCTGACATCTATGGATGTTCCAAATGGAAGGCAAATCTCTTAAAATTCAAAGCTAACATCCACAAATGAGAGAAAACATACATTTGTATTCTGATCAATTAATTTCCATCTGAATTTATATCACTCAGAATATTTGTTTCCAGCTTCATCGATTTATCTGGAAGTTTCATAATTTCATTTTTTTAACAGGGGAATAATATTTCCTTGTATCAATGTGCAGGTTTTCATTATCAATTCATCATCTGATGGCCAAGTAGGTTGTTCTCTTTGCTTTAATTTTAAAATGATCTGAAGTATCATTTTTAAGGAGATTATTAAACATGAAATACTAAATTATTGCAAGTGTATAGGTCATTTGAATGTGTATATTTTAAATATTTGCCTTTACAAATGTAGAAAGAAGAGAGTATCAGAATTTTCTAGAAAGACAGAATTGATAAAAATGTGTTAATATATATCATTATACAACATGTTTATTAATTTGCAAATAAATATTTAAACATGCATGTAATATTTAGTTATGTATGAATATATAGAAATGAAACAGAAAAGGAAAAATTATTCAACACAAGCACCTCATATACATGAGCATGAGGTCTAAGGCTCTCAAGCTCTGTAGCTGGCTAATATGCAGTACAGGACACAGATAATATGCAGTTCTAGGTCAAGGAAAAGCATTTGGTTCAAAATACCAAGAAACGGATATTTCACCTCCTGCCTGAATGCTGGAATTCTCAAATACCAAGGTGAACGAATGCCTCTGTTTTATCTTAAGTCTGGAAATAGTATAACTAACATTTCAGGTATAGACTGGCAATCAGGAGGAGGTCTTTTTATGCAGATAAGAATCAGCATTTTGTCCCATTCCGGCCATGCTCTCACTGGACAAACACAACCATACATTAAGGAAGACAGTATCCTCTCCTAATTCTAAAATTAGTTCACTTAATAATACCCCATAGATATTCTTGAGATGATGTTTATCCAAATATCCTTGCATTCATGACACAGTCAAGCTGATCCAAACCAAATGTCAGTGACTAATAAGGGTGCCTGCTTTCTGACAAGGAACACTCTGGTATGGTTTTACTTTGTAATAATTTCTAGCCACAGAATGACCTTTGAAGCATCAAGTATTTCCTTGGGAATTAATTGCTATGCTAGGGTTAATGGCCCACAGCAATGGACTTTCTGAGACAGTCATTAATCTGCCTTGGTTATTACTCCTAATTACTAACTTAGTCTCCTCATAGGCGTGTAAGTGAAGTATCTTATCTCAACCTTTTCATGATTTTTCTGATCACATATAAATATGAATTGAAAAAGAGAAGCATGTTAAGATCACAACATGCACAAATACTGACTGATAGAAATACTTTTAAATCAATATTATATTACTTACAAAGCCTATTTTCTTCTGATTATAAACTAAGATAGTTATAAAAGTAATTTCACATATGCATAAACATAAAATGGAATAAACACTTTATATTTTTATCTCCAAAATAAAAAAATGAATGCATTATGGACATTGCCTTCATCTTGTTTCATGCTTTTCTTTTTCTGTGTATCTATATGAAATTTTAGCTTGAAGCAATTATTATACAAAAAGGTTGCTTTAATTTTTTTTCTCAGCCAGGCGGTGGTGGCACACGCCTTTAATCCCAGCACTTGGGAGGCAGAGGCAGGCGGATCTTTGCGAGTTCGAGGCCAGCCTGGTCTACAAAGCGAGTCCAGGACAGCCAGAGCTGTTAAACAGAGAAACCCTGTCTCGAAAAACCAAAAAAAAAAAAAATTTTTTTTTCTCATGTATTTCATATGCAGTGCTCTCTTTTATGGGATACTTCATTCAGAGAAATGAAGTGTAAACTTTTATATAATTATTTCACTTAGAGTTTAGTCACACCCTATTCATAATGTAAAATGAGCTTGGTAGGCCTTGGTAAGCTCTGCTAAAGAAAAACCACACATTTTAAAGATGTCATGTGACATTTTCTGTCCCTTTTACATAAAGAAATATTATTTTTGATTTTTAAGTCAAAAACAGACCAGGCAAACTCAACTAGAGCCATAAAAATTATAAGCAATCATAACTTGTCTCTATTCTAAGCCACCGGCCTTTTTGATACTTTTTAATTTAACAATTCCCAGCTATTGGTAAATTTTATTTTCCTATATTAAAATGGAGTTGGAGTATAGAAGGTGAAGATATCATAACAGAAGCCAAGAAAAATTCTAGATTATACCTGTTAATTACAAAACTTGGTGCATGTGCATTGTCAAATGCCCAGTATGTCCTATGACATTCTAAATTTTGGTAGCATATTTTTTTCTGGTAAGAATGTTAAAAGAAGGATAAATATATCTGATTATATAGGAAGTGCAGGGCCTGCAGCTTCCAATACTAAGAAATGACAAACCAGTGACTACCTGGACAGTTCCCATGTTCTCTCCATACATTCCAGCATCAGTCGTCAGCCTTTTGGTCCTGTTTCTCTGACAGACATTTATTGTAGAGCAGGGATTGTGAAGGACTAACCTACCCTGTCTTGGCAGAGCTAGGCTGTCGACTTCCCTGCTACCAAGTTTTGTCCTTTTTGGACAGCAGTCTGTCTGCAGTTGAAGCAAGGAGTTTTTACATGCCAAGAGATAGGCTTGCCACTTATTCAACCATCTCACACTGGAGATTCTTTGATGCTTATCTTCTACTTGGAGTAGAATAGGGGGTGCTGTCAGGAGCTGATATGTCACGATATCAAAAAAAATTTTAATTTAAGACCACATCTTTGAATGCCATATTCTGCAGATCTCTTGGGGTTTTTGAAGATGCCCTATCTATCTCTTGTATTTAGATAAGCAAATGTTGCTTGTCTCTTAACAACTTGATTACTGAGTAGCTTAGAGAATATCTGTGATAGACTGTCATAGTAGCTAACAAGGTGACATGCATGCATGACTAGGAGTTTGTTTTTCTTAACTATCCTAAACAGTTTAAGACGGTTGGTATCAAGAGGCCAGAGCTTCACATTTCATTTTTAAGTGTCTCTAGGTACGATACCATTAGGAAGCGTTACCTTTAATTTTGTATCAATATACAAAGATCTATTCAAATGTGGCTAAATATACTCTTAATTTTGTATCAATATACAAAGATCAATGCCTATGTGTCAGCTCTCTGAGGTGGTTGAAGAATAGACAGCTTGAGTCTCATAGCTAAATTTCAAGTTGTTTAGGAATCAAGAGGGTGTTCTATATCTAAGAAGATGGTTATAATAGTGGTGCAAGTTAGTATGAAAGCTAAGTCAGTTATAGAACTTTAAACTCATGGAGATGGTTAGAAGGTAGAAGGTTAAAGTCAGGGGCCAAATATGTATGAACTGGACATTGGGAAGGTATACTGGGCCATTTAACTCTCATAAATGTGGCATATTTAATTCTGCTGTTTTGAATAGAATTTACTGTTATAAGAGAAAGAACCATTTGTTGGATTGAAAAGGGAAGCTGTTGGGGGGGGAAGAGGGTGGAAGGGTGGGACAGGAAGGGGGAATAGGGAAGGGTTTGTGACTGAGATGTAACTTGAAGAAAAAAAATAAAGTACTTATATAAAAAAAAAGAAAAAGATCCAATGTCTGAAAGCAGTATATAGCCAATAGGACAGGGAAGGTTTTCCAAGAAGTTGACTGTAATCCTCTTGTCTACCTTAATCTTCCAGGAATTCCCTATCCCAAACAAGCCAGATGTCTAACTAAATATCAGTATGCAGTGACTCCAGCCCTCTGTTTTCTGTGTAACCATATTCTCAGTTTTGTATCCAGTAACCTTACTCATCTCTCAGTACACAGGTTAAAGTTTATCTTCTGCATGGTATTTACTCTGAACACTAACCCTTTAAATAATTCATGACTTTAATTATATGCTTTAAAAAAAAAAACCTGTGGTACATCTACACAATGGAATACTACTCAGCTATCAGAAACAATGAAATCATGCAATTTGCAGCCAAATGGATGGAACTAGAGAAGCTCATCCTGAGTGAGCTAACCTTACTCAGAAGGATGCACATGGCATCTACTCACTTATAGTAGGATTTTAGCTTATAGTACATGATATCTATACTACAACTAACACACCAAAGGGAACATGGACATAGACTTTGTTTCCTGTCAATGAGACACTTTGCCCTAGTGGTGCTGCCTTGTAGGTCCCCGGTGTATAAGGAGGCTCTTGGCCCTCATATGACTGCTGAACTTGGGCAGGGGACTGATATGTAGGGACATTCCACTCCAGAGGAGTGGGATAGAAGGGATGGGGGTAGAGGGCAAGACTTGGAGGGGTGGAAAGAGGACACCACAATGGAGATGTAACCTGAAGTAATAAATAATAAATAAATAAATAAATAAATAAAAACTATTACCTAAAAAAAAAAGAATGTTAAAAGAAATGCAAAGGTAGTCTCATGGAGCTGCAGCTTACAAGATATCTATAAGAAACTCGTAAGCCATAAAAGAACTGGCTTATGAAAAGATTTGTGAGGAAATTAAATCACTTTTGTATCCAGTCAACCTACGCTGTAAAATATTTCTAATTGAAATAAAGTCTGGACATATGGAATTAATTTAGAGCCTTCCAGAAATTATAACTTAACAATAAATTTTAAATGAAAGATGTATGTGTGCAAGACACACACACACACACACACACACACACACACACACACACGCACACACAGAGGAAGAGGGAGACAGAGAGAAACAGAGACAGATAGAGGCAGACAGACAGAGATACAAAGATCCAATTTTGTTAATATTAACTTTCATAGACCTTATGTTTAATAAAGAAATAACATAATATGAGCTAGGGAGAAAGGTCTGCTGTTAAAGGGTACTTGTGGCTCTTGCAGAGGACATGAGTTTACTTACAAGAACTCTAAAGGAATCTAACAACCAGCTAAGGCTCTAGTTCCAATGGGTCCAGCCCCTTCTCTTGATCTCCATAGACACTGCATGCACATTGTATGGAGACATACATGTTTGTGAAATACATATACACATAAAATAATGGAAATAATTCTTTATGTAGTAAAAGAATGTCAACAAAAAATTAAAAATAAATAAATAATAAGTATGAATAAGATAGAAAGACTAGATTAGAGGAACCAGATATAACACTTCATTAGAAGTGCTGTAATTTAAGGACATCTTATTTTTCACAAAAATTCTTAAAATACATAGTGGAGGAAAATACATCATATTCAACAAATGGTGTTACCAAAACTGGATATCTACACGCAGAAGAGTAGATGTACAAATGTTTAAGAATAAAATCATATCCTATTTCTCATTGTGCACAAAGATCAATTCTAAATGGATCAAACACCTCAATACAAATTCAAAAACTGAAATTCCTAGAAGAGAAGATAGGGAGCACCCAATAGCATATAGATTTGGGTAAGTATTTCTGAGTAGGGCTCCATTCACTCACAGGAATGGTGATGATTTGATTGAGAATGGTTCCAATAGGTTCAAGTGTTTAAATATCTTGTCCTCAACTGGTGGAACTGTTTGGGAAGGATGAGGACCTCTTCTTTGTGGAGAAAGTGTGCAGTTCCCATAGAGATAAGGAAACAGTGAGGGGTTATCAGTGATAGGAAATGCTTAAGAGAGGAGTTTAACACAGAAGAATATTATAAGGAAGATTAAAATGGGGAAGGGAGTAGGCCAGTAAGTAGAACAAAGGTGACAGTTGGAGGGATAACATTATAGATGTTTGAAAAGGCCATAGGGAAGAATACATATGTCTCAGCTTTCTTCTCTTCAGTAAATTTCCACACTTCTACCCATGTAGCAAATTTTCAGTCCTTCAAAAATGTGTCCTGACATTAGTCTGAGAAAGATAAGGGATATGTAGTTTTCCTTTTAGCTATTGTGAAGAACAGATTAGATTACATACACCTCATATACAAAACAAAGACTAAGATCCACTTGAAGAGCTAAGAGCCAGCATGATGTGCAGGTGACCAAGAAAAGATTAAGAGTTTCCAACACGAAAATGTTAACAGTGACATGTCAGTATATGAGTATATCATCACTTTGAGGTGAAAACAAAGTGAAATTTTAGACTTTAACTTGAGCCATGTAAAAAAAATCCAGTTGAATTAGAAGACATTAAAAAAAAAAACACTTCTATTACAATTAGACAAGACCTAGCTTTGAATCTTCTCTTGTTGTTTAAAGGAAAAGAAGAATCTCATGTTGCAAGGAAAAAATATGTAACAAATAGATGTCAACACTTAACTGTTTTTCACTCTCATGTGAATTTTACTCTTTCATCATTGTAAAATTATATTAATAATTTAGGTTAAGCTTCTTTGGCACCATTGATTATTGAATTGCAGGTTGCAAATTGGCATCATGGTCTGTTCACGTCAGTGAGTTCTCTATTTGTTTACATCATTATCTACTAAAAAGATCATAGGTTTTTATTCTTGCCAATGTAATATTGTTTAGTTAACCTCTCCATTTTTCAAGAAAAATCCTAGGAAGTATAAATCACTTGCTATAGTTAAAAAAAAAAATATATATATATACATATACATATGCAACTTTTTCTATCAATGATCAATGCACATCCATCTAAAGAGTCATAAAGCATCACATATTTATAAATTGAACAATACTTTCTTCATAATAGTTTAATACCAATGTGTTAGTTGAAAGTATTATAAAATTTATGAATTATTTTTAAAGTATCTAAAGAAAGGAAGAGTGTGCAAACAAGAAGTGTTAAATGTATCAATCTGCATATATGTCTACCAACATTTTCATATTTATTCCTGACTGCCATTTAGTTCCTTGTTTCTGGTTGTTCTTTCTTTACAAATCTGGCATTAATATATTAGTATCAATGTATTTATATTAATATTTTGCTTTGAAAAAACCGCCAAAGACTTTTTCTCAGTATATACCTTTTTTTGGGCTACTATGTGCTATGATGAAGTACCATGACCAAAACAACTTGAGAAGGAAAAGGATAATTTGGCTTACATTTTCAAATAGCTGTTTATTATTGAATGAAATCAAGACAAGAACTCAAATAGGGCAGGATCCTGGGGGCAGGATCCTGGAGGTAGAAGCTGATGCAAAGATCATGGAAGGGTGCTGCTTATTTGCTTGTTCTTTATGGCTTGCTCAGTAGGCTTTCTTGTAGAACCGCGGGCTACCATTCCAGGGAGGACACCATCTACAATGTTCTGGGCTTTCCTCTGCCCTATGGTCCCATTTATGTAGGCATTTTCTCAATTGAGATTCCTTTCTTTCTGATGACTCTAGCCTGTGTCAAGTTGGCATAAAACTAATCAAGACAATTGACCCTTGTCAACTTGACAAATATATCACCATTAATCCATAACTGTCCTATCTTGTTCATCCCAAATATACAATATAAATATCAACATTACAATATAAACATTTTCAATTTTAATAGTCCTACAAATTCTCAGTCTTTAAAAATCCAGTGAGGATGTGGAAAAGGGGGAATACTCCTCCATTGATGGTGGGCGTGCAAATTTGTGAAACTACTTTGTAAATCAATCTGGCAGTATCTCTGAAAATTGGGAATAGTTCTCCCCTAAGACCCAGTCATACTACTCCTGGGCATATATCCATAAGATTCTCCACCAAAACACAAAGACATTGCCTCAACTATGTTCATAGCAGCTTTATTTGTAATAGCTAGAAACTGGAAACAACCCAGATGACCTTCAACCAAAGAATGGATAAAAAAACAAACAAACAACAAAAAACCCAACCAAACAAAAAAAACAAAAACAAAAACTGGTACATTTACACAATGAAATACTACTCAGCTATGAGAAAGAAGGAAATTATGCAATTTGCAATCAAATAGATAGAGCTAGAAAAGCTCATCCTGAGTGAGATAACCCAGACTCAGAAAGATGCACATGGCTTATACTTACTTATAATTGGATATTAGCTATATAATACAGCATAACCATTCCACGAGTAGACCTAGGTCCCATACACATATTTAGATGATAGGCAACTTGGTCTTCATACAGATCCCCTAACAAGTGGAGTTGGAGTGGGGGCAATCTCTGTCATGGACCCTGTTGCCTGCTAGTGGAACACCTTACCCTAGCTGGGCTGCTAAGTTGGACCCCGGTGAAAGAGGAAGTTCTTAGCACTCATGTGACTGATGAACTGACATCAAAATGACAGTTTCTAACTCCATATGTTTATTTGTGCATCTCATAATTTCATTTCCTTAATAGTGGAGTAGTAATATCCCATGTGCAAACATGCTTTTTTATTATCCATTCATTAGTTGATGAACATCTAGTCTGATTTTATTTCCTGGGTGTTCTGACTATAGCAACAAGGACCATGGCTCATCAAGTATCTCTGCATTCATTTCTCTGAAGATTTGATATCATTTGATTTTGTTTCTGGAGAGTTCTCTGTTAAGCTCCGTGCCTCATTTTTTAAAATTGGGTTAATTAATTTCTTGATTTTTTTCTTTGTTATTTTTTTATCCTTTGTTTATTTTAGGTACTAAACCTCTGCCAGGTGTATTCTGACAAAGACTTTCCCCCTTTTGCCATCTTGTAAGTCATGGGGTGTGAGGTTTTTTTTTTTTTTTATACTTCCAACATTCTCATTAAAATCTTTTTAGTTTTATACTCTTTTTAAATTCCTCCATTTTCTTGGTTGACGTATTAAAATTTCTCAGTGTATAAGGAGATGTTAGAACAAAAATTAATAATTTATCATTAATTATAGGAGTGTTTTTACCTGTTTTTTTAAAAAGAACTTTCCCTGTCATTGTTCCTTTTTTTCTGTAATTGCTTCAGTGACTGAAATAGTATGAAGTTTCCTTGTTTTATGATCTTCCAATTTTTCTCTTTAAAATAATTTGACTCTGTATTCATGTTACATAGCCTTATATTTATTATCTAATACTATGCTATGATGGTGACTCTTCCCCAAGATTCTTTTTCTCTTCCTTACACATCAACTCTCCCTGGAATCAACATGAGCAAGATTCTCTTTATAAGCACACTAGTATCATTATTATGGTTATTTTAGCATTTCAGCTTTAAATTTAATTCTATATATTTTCATTTTTCTAAATCTGTTTGTAAGTTATTGTTATTGTATTTTTGTTTTAATTTCGTGCTATAGTTCTTGAGAACTAATGAAGTGTTTTTTCTCTCTGTCTTTTTTATTTCACTGTTGCCTGAGATTTCCTTTGTATTTTTCTCTTTAATGGTTTTGTTTTTACCTCACAACATCTTTGTGGATTTTTTATTCCTAGTGAATTCTACCATTTACTTTGTGAGTGTACCATGTTTTGGTGTATGCCATACTATAGCTTCCCTTGGCATCAGACAGAAGACTGTAGATTTTCACTTCTATTTTAAATATTATGTTCTAATTATCTATCAACTGCTAGTACATGGGGTGTTCTACTTATGGATTTTAAAGCAGAGAGTTTTGTTGTTGAGTTAGATTAGTCTTTTTATTTCATGGGTTTTTTTTTTTTGTTTTGTTTTGTTTTAAATTCACAGTTCCTTGATGGGATTGTGAGTACTCGGGACGGCGAAAGAACTTTGTTATTAATCGGACCCTGGGTATACTCTGCTTAAAATGTTTCAGACTGACAACATTATCTTCTCTTTCTTCCCAAGTTAGTGCAACAGGAAATGAAAAAGCAAGCACACCATGTAGCATTTGATCATTTATCATGGTTCTTCACTCTAGATATTGTGTTTGCAATTTTGTGATGATATCTGTAGGCTTCACATTTAATTTCACTTATTTTTGTAACTCTGAAAATAATGATATCATAATGAGATGAATAACATATATTGTATGCTATTGATGAACAAGGATATATATATATGTATATATATATATATATATACATACATACAGAGAGAGAGGGAGAAAGAGAGAGTTTACAGCAAGTCACTTCATCCTGCCTTGTTAGTCTGCTGTTTTTATTTTATTTATTCCTTCCTAGAATACAAAGTCTTTTTAAAATATCCCCATTTTGCAGAAGTCCTGGCATACAGCCCTCTATGGGATGATTATATAATAAACTAGCTGCTGTCCAAACCACAAACATTGTAGGTTTATTCTTGAAAGAAAGAATCACTGAGAACTGGAGTTAAAGTCCTAGGAATATTTTTGTTTGAATTTTATTTAATTATCTCTCACTGAGGATAACATCATATCTCCATGCCTTTAGGACTGGAACATTTCTAGGAAGGAGAAGTGAGCATTGGTCAAACTTGATGACCTGAGTTTGGATCCCTTGAAACACAGTGAAGCAGTGCAGCATATGTAATCCCAACGTTCTTATGGAGAAATTGGAAATGGAGACAGGAGAATCCACAGACCTTAGACATTCAAAATCCAACTATACTTGCGTATTTGTTCATGCAGTAGTCAAAAAGAAGAGACTCGGTCTCAAACAAGACAGAAACTGAGGATTAGTAGTCAAGGCTTCTCTAACCTTCTCTAGGGAACTAAACCAAATGGTCATACCCATATTCACATGCCAATCACATGCATAAACAAATATGAATAAATGTCAGTAATGAAAAGATCATTGGCAAAAACTTTAGCCAAGTTTAAAGTATATTAAGATGAGTTTGAAAACAGGAAATACTAGAAACCCATTTTGAAGTTAAAATAGGTGTCATGTCAGTGTCCTTCAGTCATATCGCCTCTTCTTTACCTTTCTGTACTTGGTGACATTTGAGACATTAACCTTCAGTCTTCAGTTTTCAGTTTCCTTCCTTCAGTTTCTACTTTCCTAGACAGGATTAATTTTAATCAGACGGTAATTAAAATAGTCACTGCATAACTAACTCACATTTCTTTAGGTAATTAAAACTTCTGGAATCATGCGTTTTCCCTCCCAGCTCTGTTAGAAACAGTGGCACATAATTTGTATTTTTCCTCGCAGCACAATTCTTGCAGTAATGGCTCCAGTTCTAATAAATCTCTTGCAAATAACTTGTCTTGGCTTTGGCTCTAAGACAGCAGGAATTATAAACTGTTCATTTGTTCCTCTGTTCCTTAAAAATGTATAATTCCCAGTTGTATGCTATCGATTCTAAAAACTGTTTCATTATGAAATGGCAGGGAGCTATGTCTCAGTAGTCAGGTTACTGCCTAAACCCTAGAGCCAAGACTAGTATTTTTATTATTTCCATTCATATTTCTTTCTCTTTCATACTACTGAGCATGATACAAAGTATTTTCAAAAAATTTGCCATGTCATGAAAAGCAATAATCTTATGAAATTTTAATATATAGAACACACTCTCATTCCTCATTCATGATAGAGGCCACCCACTGGCCCACAGTGAAATGCACAGTAAATAACAGTCATAAAAACTGCTCCAATTAAGACAAATCTCATGGAAGACTCTTGAATGCATTAGATCACATATTCTGGCAATACATGGAGCTACTGAACATAAAAGCTTTTACAGTAAGTTTCCTCTCAAACAGGGTATCCTACAGGCTACAGCTTCTGGTGTATCATCCTCTTTCCAAGCTGGAGCCACTTGAATTTCACAAGCATCCCCAAGCTTGGAGCATCAGACGACTTGCCCATGATATGTTCAGCTAACGCAGCCCACCCAAATCTACTTTCTTGGGAAGGGGTCGCCCCTCAGCCATTGCTAAAGTCTCTGGTGAACGGCTCTCACTGCATCTGGTGGTTATGAAATCTCATTTCATTACACTACTCATTTACAGGGAATGAAATTATAAACAAGGTGATTATGGAGCGTAATTTATGGTCCATGTAATTGTATAGCTGTCAGTGTAGTGCTGGCAGCTGCATTGTGCAGGAGAGGTTTCGTGCTTTTGCCTGGTCTGTTCAGTTTGTTAATTGTCCACAGCTGAAAATATTTTTTTTTTGCGCTGCAAGATCAGCAACCTTCAGTTGGGAGAGCCCAGCTAAAGCTGGTTATAATTACCTGCCTGGATGGAAATGTTTTCTATTGTCTATGAACATCTTCAGGTGATAGAAATTTATTCCCCAAGCCTTCTGCTTAATGGAGAAGAACATTTTTACCTCTGTACCCAGAAGACAGGGAATCTTAAGGAAATAAATCAAGCAATACAATATAAAGCCACAAATATTTTATATCCATATTTAAATATCTGCACATTCTATACACTTATACTGAGATGTATATAATAAAAGGAATAGTGGTAGAAAGATTACTTACTATATCTCCAATTGAAACTTCCCATATATTCCATTTATCAGAAAGAGACACCTGTACTTTATTACAGGCACACTACCTGTTATGGCTGAGGAGGAAAACCATGCCTGTACATAAACAGCAGCTTGTGGAGCACACTCAGCTTTCTCACTACTTTAGCGTGTTGCCAAAAGAGACATTATGGAAAACAGAGAAGGAAGGGCCATTAAGCCAAGGGTTTTGTTTACACAGAGATAATCCAAATGGTTTCTCCTGCATAATCTCTAATTGCTTTGCTCTTTTCATGTCATAGATATCACCTGGCCAATATAGGTATTGCTTTTAGATCTATCTCAGTCAGGAATGTATTCTGTAAATGACCATAATATGAGTCAGAGTCAAAAGTGCAAAAACAGTTTTGTTTACATAAGTGGATAACATTCCTTCTATAACTTTGACAATTTCAACTTCAGTTATTACTATTGACCATAGGCAGATAGTAGTATTATTCTTTTAAGACTTATTTATTTATTTATTTACTTTCTTACTCACTTATTTACTGTGTACTTGTGTGGGCACAATCCTTCCATGACACATGCATGGAGCTCAGAGGGCAACTTGCAGGAATCATTTCTCTCATTGTACCGTGTTCCAGAGATGGAATTCAGGTGATTAGGTTTAGCTACAGGCTCCCTTACCTACTGAGCTATCTTATTGACTCCAGTCACACTATTCTCTTCACTGCTGTTTGGTGCTATTTCTATGATCTTGCCTATATATGCTGCTTTATAATTACTCCTCTTGAACAATAATAAATGCCATACCACATTTAACATTTTCCATCCACATAGAGAGCAAGGATTCTGTTCCTCATATTTAATTCATATAAAAACTAACTTCTGTGATAGAAAATTTTGTTTGACTTTTAAGTCAAAATAAAAGTCATGGTAAATTTCATTATAGTTATGCGAAATTTTGTTGCTTCCATTGTGACATAAATAGGTTTTATGTAAAAAAATTAATTGTTGAGTCAGGATTAAAACTGTTACATATAATCCTTGCCTTTAGGAGGCTGAAGCAGGAGGTTTGTCATGAGTTTGAGACAAATCTCAAGTATATGCTGAGTTTCAGATCATCCTGGAAAGTAGAGTGTGATTCAATCTAAAAGACACAAAAAATAATAACAAAACAACAGTAATAATAATGAAAGTTTCTACTATGTGCCATAACTCTTTCTGTGTCCTCATAGGCTATAATAGAATGCAGCTGTTAATCATTAGGAAATAGTAATGTGGAGAGAGGCTAGAGCTGGCTTAGATAAAGGAAAATGATATGATATAATCATGTCATAACTTGATATGATTATAAACTTCTGATAAACAGCAAATATTTTGTAGGAAGCAATTTTGGAGTTTGGTGAAGGTCATAATGGCTCTTGGATTCAACTTAAGGAAATAACTAAAGATTTATCATTAGAAGGGTACTCGCAATAAGACTTGCTATCAGTAATAAATAATTAAAAACAGAAACCAAGTAACTCTTCTTTCATGTAGATAGTTTTAGTAGAGGGTGATATAAAATTAAGATATCAATTGAAATAAAAGGAACCAAGTTGGGGTTAGAATGCTTACTCAGCAGTTGAGAGCCTTTGTTTCTCTTCCAGAGGACCTGTGTTCAGTTAGTAGCAACCACTAGAGGCAGTTCACAATTGATTGTAACTCCAGCTCCAAGGGATATCACATCCACACACCTGCACACAGACATTCAGATATAGTTAAAAATAAAGTCCATTTTAAAAATGATCTATGTAAAGCATTGCGTCTATATTACAATGTAATATATATAAAGTGAACGAACTTACTGAAAAGAGAAAAGATAAAAAATAAAAGGTAGTAGAATTTTGCTTGATTACTTACAAAATTTCACTGTTGGGGCTGAAGAGATGGCTCAGTGGGTAAAGTTCAAGGCCAGGGTGGAGTTCAGATGCCTAGCCCATAACAATTTTGTGTAATAGCGTGTACATGCAATCATAGTGCTGAGTGACATAGACTAAAACCAGGGTTTGCTGACAAGCAAGTCCAAACTAAGTGGTAAACTCCAGATCCAGTGAGAGACTCTGTCAAAAAGCAATCAGGTGGAAAGTGGAAAAGGACACACCAGACATCAACCTCTGGCCCCCCACATTTGCATTCATGGGTGCTCCCCTGCCTCTTGCACACAGACACAATTGCAAACATATTACTATGAATACGAATTTTTATACAAGGAAAAGCTATTTTCTTTCCTTGCTCTCTCTCCATTTTAAAGAATATGTTTGTCAAACCTCAGGGCCTCAGTTTCCAGGGGGAGCTAGACTTCTATTATAATTGACAAGCTTGCTTGTGATCAGGACAGCCTGCAGACTCATTTGCTTGAATAAAGTCTGTTCCTTGTTCAAATGCATTCAGACAAAGATTTAGAAATATAGAAATGTATGTGAGCTGAAGTTGAAGGACTAACTGCTAGAGTGGATGCAATCAAACCCAGCATCTCCTGTAAGTTAATCAAAATTCACAGTGGGGACTTTATCCAAGGATTCTCTCTCTCTTGTCCTTACAATCTAGCCCTACTGGAAACTCAACCCCTGGCACCCAGGGTCAAGGAAAAGTGATATTCCAGCAGCATGAGTCTTCTTACTACTGGGAAGCTTGAGAAAATACAAAGCAAATGTAAGTTAATTTTCAAGAAAAATAAATCACACAGACAAATAATTCTATTTCCATGTATATTGTGGAAACATAGGGATGATCAGCTATCATTCATAGACCCAATAGTTCAAGATGACATTAGGATCAATTTACAAATTACTTGGATTAATTATGCAAGCATCTATGTAGGAAAGCTAGTTTCAAGCCCAATGTGCTGGCTCATGCCTATGATCACGACACTTTTGGGCTGAGACAGGAGAATTGCTATGAATCCAAGCCCAGTTTGATTATGTAGTGAATTCTAAGACAGCATGAGTTACATGAAAAGCTCTCAGTTGACTTTACATTATTTAATTTAACTCTAACATTCTCTTGATTATTTGTCTGAATAAAAATCATCATCATCATCTCTCTCTTGTCTTGACAGAAAAGTTTTCTTGAGTTTTTAGTTGAAATTAAACACATGTTAGTTTCTGTTAAAAAGAGCTTCATAACATTGCAATATTTTTTTAAGATTCATATTTTACCAGAACCAATAAATCGTAAAATTGCCAGTATTGTGGAATATGTGAAGGAAAAGAGCCCAAGGAAAAGCACAAGATCCAGAAACCCACGTGTTCACACACCCACATTCTGTACTCCTCTCTACGGTGAACTTCACTGGGCATGCAAAATCTTATCTTCTCTCACTTCAGAAACAACTGTTCAATTTTCCTTTCTCCCTTCTCCACTTTCATAATTGTGCTGAAATTTGCTGCATTTGTGACAAAATTTCAAGTTTTTATGTATCCAATAGCTTTCCCAGCATCCCGTTTTATCATTGTAGTTCTCAAACTGTGGAGTAGATTGATCTGGGAATTTTTTCACTCTGTGAAACCTCTCTTATTGCAAAGAGAAAGCCATGCACTCAGTTGTGATTCACTCGCAATACTTAAAAGGAAAATAACTAGAAAGCAAAGAGGCTTGAAGTATCAGTGCCAGATTTTCCATTTGCAAATAAAAATTTCCTTTGCACATTGTCCACATTATTTTCTCCTCTCTTTCTAGGGATCTCACAACAAAATTTATTTAATTTTCAAATAAAGGCACAAGATACAAATATGTATTTGTAGTAGGCAAATATAGTTTCCTGTTCATCAACACTTCATATTTGGGCTAAACCTTGACTTTGTAGGAAATAGTCACTGTCTGGCTCATTGATCCATAGCATGGTTATTTATTCTATGTTTCATCAATATGCTCTTTAGATATCCCTACTCTGTGCAGATGAGTTTAGTGTTTTAAACTTCAATAGTTTAGCTTTCGGCTCATCTCTCCCTAGCATGGTTGCTATAAACCTTTGATTTCATTCTTTAGAATTTCTGAGAAGTATGAGGAGGTGGTGAAGAATTCTTTTTAACCAAGGCTGTTGATCTGAATATGAAAAACATTCTAATTGGGCAGTTATTGCCACCTACTCTTAAAAATATTATTCCCCAGATGCTAAGAGAATGGCATTCAAAATAGAAATGATTTTCATAGCAACTTAACTAATTGTGTTCAATGCAGCAGTATTCAAGAGGTCTGTGAAATACCTGATTTGGTGCAGAGAAGATACCCAAAAGAAGAAAATGATTCACCAGGAAATCTGAAAATAAGATATGGGCTTTGCAAATGCCTGTCTGATGTATGCAAATATTTGTCATCTCCTTTACTTCTGGCTAGTTGGCAACAATTCCTGCATTACTAGATGTCCTGTGAAGGAATCAACACATTTACGAACCTATTTAAAAGAAATCCATGGTTATTCTAATTTTTATTTTTTTTCCAAAAATGTTTTCTTAGCCTAGTGTTTTATCTCATTAACACAATGTTGAATTATTTCCATCTGGCAAGCTGCAGGTATTGCCTAGGATTCTGGAGACCAAGCCAGCACCTAACATGAAAAGTTATTTATCAGTTTCGGCCCTTTAGATCTTTTACCCTCTTGGGGTTTGAGGAAAAGTAACTCATTGTTTTTTTTTTTCCTTTATTTTTTATTTCTGCAAGTTACATCTCAATCGCAGTCCCCTCCCTATTCCCCCTCCAGTCCCACCCTCCCACCCTCAACCCCCCATCCTCTTCCCTTTTTTTTTTTTTCTTTTAACTTTAAGGAATATCTTATTTCCCCCCTACAGTTTCCTCTTTCAGTCCAACAAATGGCTCTTTCTCTTACAATAACAAATACAATACAGTACAACAAAGGTAATTAGGCCACAGTTATGAGGGTTATATGGCTTAGCGTACATTCCCAATGACCAGTCCATATGTATTTGGTACCTCACTTTAACATTCTACTATCTAAACATCTCCATGAGTTTAAAGGTCTATATCTGACTCAACATACGTACTAACTTGCAACACAATTTTAAAAGTATCTTCTTAGATCTATAACACTCTCTTGACTCCTAAACAACTCAAAATTAAATTATGAGACTCTAGCTATCTGTTCTTCAACCACCTCAGAGACCTGAGAGGGATAAATATATCTGATTTTATAGGAAGTACAGGGCCTGCAGCTTCCTAAACTAAGAAATGACATACCTGTGGCTGCCTCGACAGTTCCCATTTTCTCTCCATACATTACAGCATTGATCTTCAGTAATTTGGCCCCGTTTCTCTGACAGACATTGATTGTAGAGCAGGGGTTATGAAGGTCTTACCTACCCTGTCTTGGCAGAGCTAGGCTGTCGACTTACCTGCTTCCAGGTTTTGTCCTTTTTGGACAGCATTCTGTCTACAGTTGGGGCAAGGGGATTTTCCTACCAAGAGATAGGCTTGCGACTAATTCAATCATCTCCCACTGGAGATTCTTCGATGCTCATCTTCTACTTGGAGGAGAATAGGGGGTACTGTCAGGAGTTGATATGTCTTGATATAAAAAAATCTAAAGTTACAAAAACATTTTTGAATGCCATATTCTGCAGATCTCTTGAGGTTTTTGAAGAGGCCCTATCTATCTCTTTTATTAGGGTAAGCAGATGTTGCTTGTCTCTTAGCAGGTTTATTTCTGATTAGCTTAGAAAGTAACTATCACAGGCTGTCATAGTACCTAACTGAATGACTGGCTTGCATAACCATTAGTTTGCATTTCTTAATTATCCTAAACAGTTTATGACAATTAGTTGTAAAAGGCCGAAACATCACATTTCTTTTTTTTTCTTTACCTCCTAACCCTTCCATCCCATTTCTCTGGGGTGGGGTGTCCTTATATAACAGTCCCTCATCTCAGTTGAGAGGTCGTATGAGGGCCAAGAGCCTCTTCATTCATTGGGGATCTACGAAGCAGTACCATCAGTGAAAAGTGTCTCGTTGCCCGGGAGAGAGAACTATTAAACAAACAAACCAATAAGCAGACAATAGATAAAAAAGACTAAAAAATAGAAAAAATATAACTAATATATAAAAAATAAATAAAGAATAAAAATTAAAAATAAGAAGTCTATGTCCAAATTCCCTTTGGTGTGTTAGTTGTAGTATCGGAACCTTCTACTATACAGCTAAAATCTTACTATAAGTGAATAGATGCCATATGCGTCCTTCTGAGTCTGGGTTAGTTCACTCAGGATGAGCTTTTCTAGTTCCATCCATTTGGCTGCAAATTGCATAATTTCATTGTTCCTGATAGCTGAATAATATTCCATTGTATAGATGTACCACAGTTTTTTGACCCATTCTTCGATTGAGGGACATCTGGGTTGTTTCCAGTTTCTAGCTATTACAAATAAGGCTGCTATAAACATAGATGAGGAAACTTCCTCATGATTCCGTGAAGAGGCATTTGGGTGTATACCCAAAAGTGGTATGGCTGGGTCCTGAGGCAGAGCTATTCCACGTTTTTTAAGATATCGCCAGACTGACCTCCATAGTGGTTGCACAAGCCTGAATTCCCACCAGCAATGGAGTAGGGTACCCCTTTCTCCACACCCTCGCCAGCATGTGCTGTCATTTGAGTTTTTCTTTTTTTTTTCTTTTTTTTTGGTTTTTTGAGACAGGGTTTCTCTGAATATCTCTGGCTGTCCTGGACTCGCTTTGTAGACCAGGCTGGCCTCGAACTCACAAAGATCCGCCTGCCTCTGCCTCCCAAGTGCTGGGATTAAAGGCGTGCGCCACCACTGCCCGGCCGTCATTTGAGTTTTTGATCTTAGCCATTCTGACAGGTTTGAGAAGGAATCTCAGAGTCGTCTTGAGTTGCATTTCTCTGATGATTAAGGATGTTGAGCATTTCTTCAAGTGTCTCTCAGCCATTAGGGATTCTTCCTTTGTGAATTCTCTATTTAGCTCTGTCCCCCACTTTTTGATTGGATTATTTGGTTTCTTGGCATTTAATTTCTTGAGTTCTTTGTAGATTTTGGATATTAGCCCTCTGTCAGATGTGGGGTTGGTGAAGATTTTCTCCTAGTCTGTAGACTGCCGTTTTGTTCGAATGACAGTGTCCTTTGCCTTACAGAAGCTTTTCAGTTTCATGAGGTCCCATTTATTGATTGTTGATCTCAAGTCCTGAGCTGTTGGTGTTCTGTTCAGGAAGTTGTCACCTGTGCCAATTAGTTCGAGGGTTTCTCCCACTTTTTCTTCTAGTAGATTTAGTGTGACCAGCCTTATGTTAAGGTCTTTGATCCACTTGGACTTAAGTTTTATACAAGGTGATAAGTATGAGTCTAACTTCATTCTTTTACAAATGGACATCCAGTTGGACCAGCACCATTTGTTGAAGATGCCGTCCTTCTTCCATTGTGCCATTTTGGCTTCTTTGTCAAAAATTAGGTGGCCATAAGCGTGTAGGTCTATTTATGGATCTTCAATTCGATTCCATTGATCTACTGGTCTGTTTCTATACCAATACTATGCTGTTTTTACAACTATTGCTCTGTAGTACAGCTTGAAATCTGGGATGGTAATACCTCCAGATGTTTTTTTTATTGTACAGGATTGATTTAGCTATTCTGGGCTTTTTGTTGTTCCATATGAAATTGAGAATACCTCTTTCCAAGTCTATAAAAAATTGTGTTGGTATTTTGATAGGAATTGCATTGAATCTATATATTGCTTTTGGTAGGATGGCCATTTTTATTATGTTGATCCTACCTATCCATGAGCATGGGAGATCTTTCCATCTTCTAAAGGCCTCTTCCATTTCTTTCTTCAAGGGCTTGAAGTTCTTGTTGTACAGGTCCTTTACTTGCTTGGTTAGAGTTACCCCCAGGTATTTTATGTTGTTTGTGGCTATTGTGAAGGGGGTTGTTTCCCTTATTTGTTTTCCCTTTCTCAGCCCATTTGTTTGTTGTATAAAGAAGGGCTTCTCATTTTTTTGAGTTAATTTTGTATCCAGTCACTTTGCTGAAGGTGTTTATCAGCTGTAAGAGTTCTCTGGTGGAATTTTTGGGGTTGCTTATGTATACTATCATATCATTTGCAAATAGGGATAATTTGACTTCTTCGTTTCAGATGTTTATCCCCTTGATGTCCTTTAGTTGTCCTATTGCTCTAGCAAGAACTTCAAGTACTATATTGAAGAGATATGTTGAAAGTGGACATCCTTGTCTTGTCCCTGAGTTTAGAGGAAATGCTTCAAATTAATCTCTATTTATTTTGATGTTGGCCACTGGCCTGCTGTATATTGCCTTTATTATTTCTAGGCACGGCCCTTGTATGCCCGTTCTCTCCAGAACTTTTAGCATGAAGGGGTGTTGAATTTTGTCAAATACTTTTTCTGCATCTAGTGAGATTATCATGTGTTTTTTTTCTTTCATCTTGTTTATATGGTGGATGACGTTAATAGACTTTCGTATGTTGAACCATCCCTGCATCCCTGGGATGAAGCCTACTTGATCATGGTGTATGATACTTTTGATGTGTTCTTGAATTTGGTTTGCTAGTATTTTATTAAGTATTTTTGCATCTATGTTCATGATGGAGATTGGTCTGAAGTCTCTTTCTTTGTTGGGTCTTTGTGTGGTTTAGGAATCAGGGTGATTTTGGCCTCATAGAATGAGTTTGGCAATGTTCTTTCAGATTCTATTTTGTGAAAGAGTTTGAAAAGTATTGGTGTTAGCTCCTCTTTGAAGGTCCGGTAGAATTCCTTGCTAAAGCCATCTGGCCCTGGGCTTTTTTTGGTTGGGAGATTTTTAATGACTGTTTCTATTTCCTTAGGGGTTATAGGGCTGTTTAATCTGTTTATCTGATCTTGATTTAGCTTAGGTAGGTGGAATCTATCAAGAAAATTGTCCATTTCACATAAGTTTTCAAATTTCGTGGTGTATAGATTTTTAAAGTAGGATCCAAATATTCTCTGGATTTCCTCAATGTCTGTTGTTATTTCTCCCTTTTCATTTCTGATTTTGTTGATTTGTGTTTTCTCCCTCTCTCTTTTAGTTAATTTGGCTAAGGGTCTGTCTATTTTGTTGATTTTCTCGAAGAACCAACTCTTGGTTTCATTGATTCTTTGTATAGTTCTTTTTGTTTCTAAGTTGTTGATTTCAGCCCTAAGTTTGATGATCTTCTGCCTTCTGCTCCTCTTGGGAGTGTTTGCTTCTTTTTTTTCCAATTCACCCAGTTTAGCTGTTAATTCGCTAATATGAGCTGTCACAATTTTCTTTTTGAAGGCACTTAGTGCTATGAACTTTCCTCGTAGCACAGCTTTCATTGTGTCCCATAGGTTTGGGTATGTTGTGTCTTCATTTTCGTTGGATTTTAAGAAGACTTTGATTTCCTTCTTTATTTCTCCCCTGACCCAGTGGTCCTCTAGTAAAGAGTTGTTCAATTTCCATGTTAGTGTAGACTTTCTGTTGATTCTTTTGCTATTGAAGTCCAGCTTTATTCCATGGTGGTCTGATAAGATACAAGGGGTTATTTCAATTTTCTTATATCTGTTGAGGCTATGTTTGTGTCCAACTATATGGTCAATTTTGGAGAAGGTTCCGTGAGGTGCTGAGAAGAAGGTGTATTCTTTTGTGTTTGGGTGAAACGTTCTGTAGATATCTGTTAGGTCCATTTGTTTCATGATCTCTGTTAGACTCATTATTTCTGTTTGGCTTCTGTTTGATGATCTGTCTATAGTTGTGAGTGGGGTGTTGAAGTCTCCCACTATTAAAGTGTTTGGATTGATGTGCGATTTAAGTTTTAGAAGCGTTTCTTTTATAAATGTAGGTGCCTTTGTATTTGGGGCATAGATGTTCAATATTGAGATGACCTCTTGGTGTATATTTCCTTTAATGAGTATGTAATGCCCTTCTCTGTCTTTTTTTAATAACTTCAATTGGAAGTCTATTTTGTTTGATATTAGGATGGCTACTCCAGCTTGTTTCCTCGGTCCATTTGCTTGGAAAACCTTTTCCCAGCCCTTTACTCTGAGGTAGTGTTTATCTTCAATAGTGAGGTGTGTTTCTTGTATACAGCAAAAAGATGGGTCCTGTTTACGGATCCAGTCTGTAAGTCTGTGTCTTTTTATTGGCGAGTTGAGTCCATTGATTTTGATAGATATTAGTGACCACAGGTTGTTATTTCCCATTATTTTGGTTTAGCTGGCTGTCTTGTGTTTCTCTTTTGTTTAGTTGCTGTGGAGGTTTCTATTTCCTCTGTTTTTTTGGGTGTAGTTATCTTCTCTGGGTTGGAATTTTCCTTCTAGGATCTTCTGTTGGGCTGGGTTTGTGAGGAGATATTGTTTGAATTTGATTTTGTCATGGAATATCTTGTTTTCTCCTTCTATGTTGATAGTTTTGCTGGATATAGTAGTCTGGCTGGGCACCTATGTTCTTTCAGGGCTTTTAGGACATCTGTCCAGGCCCTTCTAGCTTTTAAGGTTTCTGAGGAGAAGTCAGGTGTGATTCTGATGGGTCTGCCATTGTATGTGACTTGGCCTTTTTCTCTTACAGCTTTTAATATCCTTTCTTTGTTCTCTACATTTGGAGTTTCTGTTATTATGTGACGAGAGGAGTTTCTTTTGTGATCTAATTTGTTTGGTGTTCTGTAATCCTGTTGGATTTTTACTGGCATCTCTTTCTTTAGGATTACAAATAAGCAATGAGAAGTTTTCTTCAGAAGAAAACTTCTCATTGCTTATTTGTAATCCTTTTACTTAAAGGGAAAACAAAAGCTGGTATTTCTGCACAGGAAAGAAACGCTAATATGTAATCAAATAAACTAAGAGTTGTTATGCTCAGACCCGACCCTGGTGCTGATAACTACACGTGAAAATATCCCCTGAAGAAAAAATACAATGCTTGGTTAGTGATAAGTTGACCTATAAAATTTTTATTTTCAAATGTAATGGCTCAATAACCTGATGACAGCATCTTTACCAACAAACAGGAACCGAATCTGCCTGGTTTAGAAAGGAAGCCAAGAGGTAATGACATTAAAAAAGGAAACCTGAGAATCACCACTCAAGTGACCAAAAGATGTCACACAACTTAGAAGTTTGTCTAGTGATGACATCCTTTGGGTGGGTTGTGAGTAAGAGACACCTGAAAAGGTCAAGATTCCACATTTACTAAAATCCTGATGAAAGCCCCTTTAGTACTTTACAGTGATGGCTGCCAAGGAATGAAAAGGACCACAAATAACCAGGAAATACACAAAATCTCAATACTCAATACCAGGCAAGAAGCACTATTGGATACATGGAGTGAATAAACAATGGGGTCTCTCTCCATTCTGTACCAGAAGGGATATTTGAGAGTGCTGGAGTGTTTTTGGAGTTGTGGGCAAGGAAATCTAAAGGAAAAGGTTGCAATGAAAAGAAATAGACAGTTGTTCTTCTGTGTTGCTGGCATCAGTTTGGCAACATTTAATAGCTCCTGCACCAATGTCTATAAGACAGTAGTTTGTAATTTTCATTTCCTGTTTTACTTTTGTCTACATTTGATATGAGAGTAAAACAATCTTTAAAACTGAAAAAAATGAGAAATATTACCATTATTTAAGTAGAAAACACCTTTCTCTGTTATCAAAGTCTGGGCATCGTTGAGTTATTTCACAGACCCATTTGGAGAAAAGAGATTAAACTAAAAGTGAGTGTTGACCATACAGTGCAAGCAGATTAGGGTGGCTCAGAATTCTTATTTCCTTACAGATGCTGGCCAACTTTGGTTCCGCTTATCCTTTCATTACATTGTTGCTTCAGGAGTATGGATCTGCATGTTTTAAACTTAAGACAATTGTAACATTTTACTGGTTCTTAAATTGATAAGTTATGTATACTTAAATTTCTATGAAGGTCTTACTTTTATTCAAGTAGCAAAAGTATTTGCTTCCGAATGTCCCTTCTCTTCCACAGAGACTGAGGTAAAGGACTCTGTTTAAAAAACAGTGCAGCGAGTTTCAGACTCTGTTTGGATCCTCTGCAGCATGGAGGTTCTCAGAGGGCAGTTATGCTAGGCTCCTGTCTGTAAGCATGGCAAAGTATATTAGGAGTGACAGTGGTTGGCTCTCTCCCTTGGGGGAGGTCTCAGGTTGGGCCCATCTTTGGATGGACATTCCCTCAATTTCTAATATATCCTTATCCATGGTCTTCTTATATCCAGGAGCATGGGGTGTTTGATGGAAGAATGGTGTGGGGGGAGAGAATAGAAAGACCCAGGGGAGATAAGAACTCCACAAGAAGATTAACAGAGATAACTAACCTAGACACTTGGGGACTCACAGAGAGTGAAACATCAAAGAGCATGCGTGAATTACACCTAGGTCCTCAACGCATATATAACCATATATGTAACCGATGGGAAGCTTGGTTATCATGTAGGTCCCCTAGCAAGTAGAACAGGGGCTGTCTCTGACATAGACTCTGATGCCTGCTCTTGACCACTGCTGTGCATGGCCTCAATGGAAGAGGATGTGCTCAGTCCTAATGTGACTAGATGTGCTGGGAAGGGAGGGTATGGGAGCCTACGGCCTCCCTTGTTCTGAGGAGAACAGGAGGGGAAAGAGGGTAGTGTAGGGTACCAGAGGGCAGAACCTAGAGGAGGGGAGGGAGCCGGCTAGGATCAGGATGAAAAATTAATAGATAACCTTAACAATTTTTAAAAATTCAAATAAAAAAAAGCAATGCAGCTGTGTGGAAAAGTGAATAAGTACCTGAAACAATAAGTAACTGCCAGGTAAATCTTCAGATGTATCTAATTCATAAAGCAAATACCTGAGGACTATGTTGAGTAGTTGATTAGACAAACACTGAACTAACAAAGCTGCCTGCCTAGCATGTATAAGGTATAAAAATGAATGATATAAGAAACACACCAGAAGTTTAAGAATATGCAAAAGTAGGACTTAAATCAGAGCAAATGAAAACTATTTCTTTCATCATCATTACTGTCATTTCCCACATAATGTTAAGTCTAAGTAAACTAATTATTTTATATTTTTAATTGTTTATCTTTGGATTTCTGCAAATTCCATAAGGTCTGTTCCATTATTGTTAGTGGATTCTCTACATGTGAAAAATCTAAAATTACATATTCTCCACTGTTACTATAGATGATATTTGACAAAGGCAGTCTTGTTTTACACATGTATTATGTCCTGCATGCATAAATGATAGCATACTCTTTATAAAAATATTACCAACACAACATAAATATACATTATACAAAACATGGGGATTTTTAAAGACGGGAGTAAACACATAATATACTTCCAAATTATACTATTTCCCCAGTATAAATGTATTTTTATCTACTGCTTCTATGGATAGAATTTCCCATTTCCAATTATTACATTTCATTGTATATTTTTACAATGTTGGTTGATATTCTATTTTACTTTGATCAGACCCATCATATGGCTAATGAATTGTCTTCAGACTCATGAATATGAATAAGCAATGTTATATTCAGTAAAGTTCTTAGCAAGATGAATAATTTATTTGCATCAGAAATTTCTCATCTTTTCTCATTATTAACCAAGACATCCCTCCTCATTCTGTTGCATATGTCACTCTTCCTTATATGTCTGCAGAGGTGACATTTATTTTAACCCACTCGTTTTCCTTCTTTTCAGGATCTGAAATCATCAGTCAGCTTCAAAATCTAGCATATGTCATTTCTTCAGTAATGTACCCCATCAAAATGTACATGCTGGTAATAATGAACTGTTACATATTTTGGTTAAATGTCAAACATCACTCTGGTTGCCCACTCCACAATAATCTTAAGAGTGGAGACTGTATTTTGCTGTACTAGTGTTTTAGGAGATAAGTCAATGGGATCATAATACATGTTACAAATAGGTAAAAAATGGGGAATGAGAATTATTAAACTTATATTGCCAAGGCTTCTTATTTCATGAATGAATAAACTGAAGTTCAAAAAGAGAGGTGAAATGGCCAATCTGTTCTTTGTCCTACATTTCCTCAATTACTTTAAGCTGCCTCATAACTGCTGCTTAACACACAAAAAGGATAAAGAGAATAATTTTGACTGAAACATTGGATACAATGCAAGCATTGTCAAAAGCACAATGGAGTCACACTGCTCTTCATTGTTCTTCTAAATACCTGTATAGTTCTCATGTACTGCTACAGAACACTTTACTCTGAATAAGAGTATACTTAAATAACAGCTTCTGTGGCCCAGGTAGAGCTGGGTTGGTTGACTTTGGTTCAAAGTCTCTCCGAAGGCCTTGCCTGTAGTAGTACAACTAGTGAGAAAACAACTCACAAACTAAATAAATGGTTGTTGACAGACACGTGTCCCCACCCCCACCCCCATCCTCATGGTGAACTCTGTCTCAACAGTGCCTCACAGAGATGCTTGCTTTCCCCACAAAGAGTGGTCCAGGAAGAACAAGAGAGATTGATATCATAGTTAGAAGTCATTGACATCTTACAAGCTTACCTTGAAAGTGATTTCTTATCACTCCTGCTCTATACTCTATATTTAAGACAAATCACTAAGTGTAGCCCATACTGGAGTGTAGAGAATTACATAAGCATAGACATATCAGGCAGGAAGATCTTTAGAGGATACCTATTAACCATTTAATAAAGAATGGAATGAGAATGAAGCCATGGAATCTAGAGAATAACCTACTAATATTGCCCTCCTAAATCTCCATAATTTCAAACTGCATTCTAAATACATTTCCTCATACCCAGATTAGTCGCAGCTCTCATCCTTCATCAAATAATCTTTTCTTTACCGCAGATATACTTGCAACAAGTCACAAGTAGTCGAACTTCAGAGAACTGACCATGGGATACCCTGCACCAAAGGATACAAATCTTATATCTATGGCTTAGGTAACATTACAAAAAAAGCATACAAAAACCATAAGAAAGAGAAAACCACGACTCTGAAGCAAGATTGTGTCTTGTACATATGGCAGGGAAACTGCATCCATGGATCCTTAACAATATGGTTGCCTAAACAAGACTTGAATAGTAGCAACGTTAGGTCACATGTCAACATGGATTGGGGAAGGAAGCTTCACAAGCCCCCACCCATTTATGAAAAACTAAGGCTAATTGATGATTTCTGAGGGAGGGAGTATCTTTCTTCTTTTAGGATGTACATCCTAAGTAGTTATCCAGCAATCCAATACCAAGTGGTCACCCCTAAACACACACACACACTAAGTTGTATTTATATATGTATATTTACATGCAGCTAATAATTAAAGCAAGAAAGAGGAGAAAACAATAGAGATAGTACATTAAAGTAGAAAGAAGAGTTGGAAGTAAGCAAAGGGAAACAATAGAGACATGGCAGGATGTGAGGGCAGGGTACTGAAGATAATCAAAATATATTATTCACATGTATGAAATATCACCAAATAGACCAGTTTGTACAATTAATAAATGTTAATCAATATAAAAACCAAAGAACAACCTACCCCCAGAACAGTTAATTTTGAGAAAATATAATTATCCTAAATTTTAATTACTTAAGACATTTTGGAGTTAAGTAAACCATTTCATTAAGCATCAGTAAGTTATCAACTATACACATTTATCCTCTTCAGATAAAGTTGAACAAGCTATGAAGATGCTGCTAGTGACTGATGCTGGAACAGTGTCCTGTGTCTACAATTGAAAGGGATGTCTTCTTTAAGCTGACCAATGTTTAGTTTACTAAACATGGTCCTTAAATTACAATGGAGAAATCACTGGCTTGTTATTTTCCAATGAAGTGCCTTTGAGGATGTTTGGCTAATATGCTCATGTTAATGCTTTATCTGAATACAAGAAATAGCTAAATTCTGGTCATTCCCTCCAATTTACACATGGCAAGGTAAGAATATGCAAGTGAGCTAAAGCAATGTACTATACAGTATGAGTAACTCTCAGAAAAATAAAGTGCATACTGCATGGTCTTTCTAGCTTGTGACAGAATTGGCATGTACTTAAATATTATTGTAAAACGTATTTCTACTCCCATTGTTAAGATTATGTATTTGGAAGCCAACATCCTATGATTGAAAGGGGAGTTTTATTTCATGATAGCTCATAGCTCCGTTGGTTTGGTCTAGTGGCTTTATTGATTTGTATTTCAACTTCTAAAGGTATAAAAGTGGTATAAAAATCATGCCTGTCTTACAGCTTATTGTGGAAAGAATATAAGTAAAATATTTAGAATTATACTCAGTTTACAAGCACTTAGAAGTACACATATATTGTATGCAAAGATGTTCTACGCTGTTTTACAAATAAAAAATTTAAATGAAAATGTCTTCTTATGGATGACACATAGTTTACTTTGTAATATAATTTTCATTGATTTTCTATAGATGAAATAGAGGGTGTAATCAATGCTAGAATATGAAGCAGGAGTTGGGGAAAAGGCTTCATGATTGCCTGGTGTGGAGGCTTGAATAAAAATACCCCCCACAGGCTAATAGAGAATGGCACCATGGGGAGGGGTGGCCTTCTTGAGGTACTCATGGCCTTGTTGGAGGAAGTGAGTCAAAAAGGGATGGGTTTTGAGGTTTCAAATCCTCAAGACATGTCTAGGGCAGTTTTCATTTCCTAATGCCTGTGGATCCAGATGGAGATCTAAAAACATGTCTACCTTCATGTCACCATACTTCCCAATAATAGACTAAACCTCTGAACTGTAAGCCAGCCACAATTACATGTTTTCTTTTATAAAAGTTACCATGGTCATGGTGTCTCTTCACAGCAATAACACCCTAAGACAACTAGCATTCATGAGATCCTGGATTCAATCTCAAATACTGTAAAATATCTAAAAAGTAAAACAAAATAACTAACAACATGATTAAATAGTAAAATCTATGCTAGCTTATTCCACATACATACTAATATATCTGTATATGATAGTAATGAAAATATAAATTTGATTCTTTTCCCATGGATTATGCTATTTTATATGCCTTAGTTTAATGTTGCATGAACTTTAATATATGCCACTTAATATAATTATTGTTCTACTGTATACATCTGGAACTCTGAGACTTCAAGTTATAAGATGCTTTAGATCTCACACCTTTCATTGTGAATACAGAGAACATAAATGGCAGGAGAGTTCATATGAAATACTTGAAAACAAATAGTAGTATATGAAAACTTCAAATTAATTAATTAATGCAGTTATTAGTAAGTATAAACTGTAATATTAGGCCGGCAGAGTGGCCGATGAAGTAGCTGGCAGCTTGGCAGAGGAGCAGGCGGCCTGGCCTGAGTGCCTTCACTGGTTGCCTAAGTTATCCTGGAGAAAAGAGCCCCGGGACCAAAGGTGGCCTACACCACCTATAACCTAAACTCTGTTAATTAATATAAGTTGTTATATTAGGCTGGTAGAATTACCGGTGGCTTGGCGGGAGATTCGCCTGGGCTCAAGGGGAGTCTGGGAATCCAACAGCCCGGGACTGCTTGGACTGAGGGCCTATAAGCTGCCGCAGTCTTTTCCCCAATAATTAAACACACCAAGACCTTTTAATATTTTAACACTTAGCCCTTAGCTGGGCAGACTCTCAATTAGCTACTCTAAGTTAACCCCAAACCAACAGGTGCCCCTGAGTACCTTCCAGACTTCTCCAGACGTCTTTCTCCTTCTGTGTCTCCCGGCGGAAAGAGAAAAGAGTCTCTGTGTATGCAGAATTCCTGCTGATCTGAGGAAGTCCTGCCTTCCTATACTCTTTCTGCCCAGCTAATTGGCCATAAGCAACTTTTATTAACCAATCAAGAGAATGCCTCAGAAGGGGCAGTAACCAGATCTCAGCATTGAATTCAATGTATCAGAAACAACATTAGACCTTCTCTCAACATCTCCCCCTTTAAGTCTAGCAAAAGGCTCATTTTCTTAACAATAAACACAATATAGTAACAATAAATACAATAAAAACAATTATGAAAATGAAACGGTATGACATATATCTCTCTTGATGAGTTTAAGGATCTATACCTAATTCAACTTCCATCCTAACTTACATTATTAACTAAACCATCTTAACCTTAAAACATCCTTTTAATTCCTAGATGATTTAAAATTTACTGTGATGTTATAACTATGTAGTCTTCAATCACATCAGAAACCTGAGAAGGATAAATATATCTGAATAGATAGGAAATGCAGAGCAAGCAACTTCCAAAACTATGAAATGACAGACAACTGGCTGCCTAGACAGTCCCCAGTTTCTAGAATATTGGAGCATCATCTTCAGCCTTCTGGCCAAGCATGTCTCACAGACTTAGTTGTGGAGCAGGAAATAAGACTTGCCCATTCTGTCTTTGCAGAATCAGGCCATCAATTTACCTGCATTGAGCTCTGGTCCATTTTTGGACTGTAATAGTGTCTGTTGAGAGAGCAGGGGCATTTCTTCCCAGTAGGAATTATCTCCTGATGGGAGATTTCTTGATGCTCATTGTCTCCTTCCAAGTCCAATGGGAACTGTCAGGAGCTGACAGTCTCATGTCAAAGAATTTTTAAAATAACAAAAATATCTTTAAATGCCATATTCTGCAGATCTCTTGAAGTTTTTGAAGACCATCTATCCATATCCATTGAGTAAGCAAATGTTGCTTGTCTCTAACAACTTAATATCTGATTAACTTAGAACCTCTGAAATGAACTAACTTAATTATCCTAATAAAATCACAAGTTTGAATGACTATCAACATGCATTTTTGAAATTATCCTAAACAACTTAATTTCAATTGAAATTTTATAACTACTATGCCTTCAACCCCATCAAAGACATAAGGGATAAAGTTATTATTTGAGTAGGAAGCATAGGAAAGCAGCTTCCAAAAAGAAATATGACAGTTTGTGATAATTACTGTCAAAAGGACTAGAACTTCACATTGCAAATTTATGAATTATATAGGTACAATATCTATTCAAAATATAGCCTTAATTTTGTATCAATATACAAATATCTATAGGAGTAGATTCAATAATTTACCCTTTTATCTTATCAATTCTATACTATATATCCATATCCCTCTCTTTTTTCTTTTCAAGTCTTCTCCCCCATATGAGAGAGAAAGAAGGATAAAGAAAGAGAAAGAAATCTCTGAGCCTAACCTCCTACACTTTGCTTAACAAGACCATATAAGGATTTGTAACCATTACCCCTAAATGACATCTATAACCCGTCAAATAACCAAGGAATCATCCACCCCACTTTTTGGGAATGGGACATCGCTCTCTTAAAACTTCTTCCTGCTGAATTGGGACGCAGAAAACCTGTTTAGGGGCCCAAATAAAAGGAAAAAAAATGGTTAAGCAAGTAAATTGTAACATTTGTTGTCCAGTCTCTAGGTGCTCAGCTATTTGAATGTTCTGAGCAATTTGTAGTTAAAAGCTGGACTTTGGTAGGAAAGTTCAGGAGTCCATTGATGTCCTGTCTGGAACAGTCCTTGAGGCTGGGCCATCTCAGCAAGCTGTTTGAAGTTGTTCTGGATGCAGATTTTGGAGGAAACAGCTTTTGAGGCTGTCAGAAGCCAAGACCCTCACCTCTCACCCTCACCACCTACCTCTCCTCACCTGCACAACGTCCCCTGCAGCTTCATACTGCCTGGCAACTGCAAAGTTCCGGGTTGGCAGTTACAGATTGATTCAAAGCAGTGTACCATGTCTTCTGAGAAAAATAGGTAGACCACACAATGTTCCAGGGCACAGGCCAAGAAGATTCTGTACTTTCCCACCACCTGGCCCCTCTCACCTCCTCCCCTTGTAAAGCATATTATAAAAAGGCACTTCGCACTCAAATACACGGCTCTTGACAAGCAATTGCTTCCTTGAGTCCTTCCCCTCTCTCGCTGGTTCTTTTTTCAGGTTGCGGTCCTCCTCGCCCCCACAAATTACTGGGACCTGTGGGTCGGGTCATGTGGCACCCAACGTGGGGCTCGAGGCACGGACCCCTCCAGACGGACCCTCGACGAAGCGTGTATACGACATTAAGATTGAGCGAGACAGCGATCGTCACCTATGACCTGTCGTCCTCGAGTGAGTCTATTTTTCATTTCCGTCCCATAGGAATGGGCCATTCTCTGTCTAAGGAGGCTTCCTTCATTAAGGACCTCAAACATACACTCAGAGAGAGAGGAATAAGAGTTAAAAAGAAGGATCTTATAAATTTCTTTGTGTTTATTGATAAAAACTGTCCATGGTTTATAATAGATGGTCCTACCATCCATCCCAAAAAGTGGCAAAAGGTAGGTCATGAATTAAATGAAATAATTAAAAATGAAGACAATACTCCTCTTCCCGTGACAATTTTCTCTTTCTGGGGTATTATTAGGGACATTATTGAAGATGCAGACAAAGATATAGGCAAACGACAGCTTTTGTCTGTTGCTGAGTACTGTTTGTCACAGTCTCGGCCTAGTTCTACCTGCCCATCTCGTCAACACTCTCGGTCTCCGTCTCAGGCCTCCGTTCCTTTCACTTTTACAGACATCCCTCCTGAACAGGACTCCCCTCCTTCTGATCCGCCTCGCCTTTATCCAGATTTGCCTTCTCTTGAGTCTCCTCCCTTGATTCCTCAGCCTCCTCCTTTTGATTCTCCAGCTGTCTCCAACCCGCGGACTCCCTCCTCCACTCACCTTTGCAACCCTGTCCTTCAAAAATCTGCTTCCCTCTGCCCTTCCTGCCTTCCTATTAAACAACATTCTTCTTCTCCTCTGCCACCCTCTCAGCTGACAGCTCTGGCCGCTTTCCCCGACCCAGAGCCTTTAGGCCCCGGTGATGCCGCCTCCCTTGAGGATGAAGCCGCCCGCTATCACAATCCTGACTGGCCTCCTCTCACTGCGCCTTCTGCCTTTCCAACCTTCCCTATCACCTTGCCTAACTCTCTTTCCGATATGCGAGACTGCCTTGCTTCTCAGGTTCATGAACTGACGGACATCCTCCACCTCCAAAAACAAGTTTCGCATCTCTCAGTCCTTTGTTCTTCCTCTGCGCCTCCTCCAGATTCCCTCCACCTAGCCTTTCCGGTTACCCGGTCACAGGTCCCTCCCTCGCAGGCACCTGCAGCTTCTGATTCTGAGTCCCGACAGACTCCACTGCTTCCCCCAGACGCTTGGTCCAGTGCTTGGCGTCCCCCCTCCTCCATGCCTGTCGCACCCCCCCTTCCCTCCTTGTGCCTGCTTCCTCTTCTCATCCCTCTCACAAGCCCTCTCAAACATCCCATCCCCGGCCCGAGACTGAGGCCGATTCCTCTGAGGACGAGCCCAATTCAGAAATTGAAAATGAAAGCGATAATGAAGACTCTACAAGTAACCCCACAGTCTTTAAAAAACTCCGTTTTAAACATCTTGAAAAGTTAAATTCGGCCGTTAAAAATTATGGCCCCAATGCTCCCTTCACTCTCTCCCTCCTCGAGAGTCTCGGTGGAGGCGGATATTTAACTCCCAATGAATGGCTCACTGTCACCCAGTCAGTCCTGACTCGGGGACAGTTCCTTTCTTGGCAGGCTGACTGGGCCGACCACTGCAGGTCTCAGGCACAAGCCAATCTCTCGAGCACACGCTCGCCCTCCAACAAATGGACGCTTGATAAACTCCTAGGTCGAGGAAAATATGCCTCTAACCAAATACAAAAAAAAATTTCTCTGGGTCTCTTGGCTCAATCCTCTTTGGCAGCCATGAGTGCCTGGAGAGCCATTCCCATGAAAGGCTCTGTTCTTTCTCCCTTGACTAAGATTACTCAAGGCAATCAAGAAGAGTTTTCAGATTTTGTTGCTCACCTCCTAGAGACAGCTGAGAGGTCCTTGGGACCTGGCCAGGGAGAAAATAATCTTCTCCAACAGATTGCTTATGAAAATGCTAATTCTGCCTGTAGGGCTGCCCTTCGAGGAAAATATAAAGATAAAGACTTGGATGAAATGATCCGTATCTGCAGAGATGTAGATCCCTTTGCCCAAAAGGTCTCACAAGCCATCCATCTGGCTATGGGAGCAGCCACTATTGGTGGGGCCACCGGGTCCGCCTGTTTCAAATATGGTCAACTGGGTCATTTTGTTAAACAGTGCCCTCAAGGTAAACTTACAACTCTACCCCACCCTCAGCTAAGGGTAGAGCGTCCACCCCCAATGACCCCTTGCCCTCGCTGCAAGCGAGGCAAACACTGGGCTAATTCCTGCCGCTCCAAAACTGATATTCTGGGCAATCCCCTCCCTCCCCTTCCGGGAAACGGGATGCGGGACCAACCCTTGGGCCCCTCATCCAGTCTCCTTCCTGCTGGCCTTGGGGAACAGCCAGACAGGGCCACACCAAACCCTCCATCAACAACTCCCAAACCAACCTCAGCCCTCCATAGGGCTACCCCAGGGAGTGCAGGATTGGACCTCTGTGCCTCCTCCGATACAATATTAGAAACTGAAAAAGGAGTTCAGATAATCCCTACTAGTGTCTTTGGGCCCCCCCACCCCAGATTTACTATCTTATCTTGGGCAGAGCGTCTGCCACACTCCATTACCATTTTCCCTTCAATCGTGGATAACGATTACTCTGGGGAAATCAAAGTGTTGGCCACTAGCTCCAGAGGGCCTCTTCACATCCGCCTGGGACAACGCCTTACACAGGCCCTCCCCCTTCCACTGGACACTTCAACACTGCCTTTGGGCCCATCCTGGGGTGCCTCCACCCCAGGGTCCTCTGATGCCTATTGGGTCCAAAAACTCTCACAAGAATGCCCACAGCTAAAACTTAAACTCAATGGCAAAAGCTTTAAGGGCATTCTTGATTCAGGAGCAGACTCCACAGTTATTTCACAGGCCTCCTGGCCCCCCTCTTGGCCCTGTCAGCCTTCTTTAACCCACCTCCATCCAAGGCATTGGCCAGTCCACCAACACCCTTCAAAGCTCCCAATTGCTAACTTGGGAGGATCCTGAAGGTAATACTGGACATGTTAGGCCATTCATTGTACCTGGCCTCCCTATAAACATATGGGGTCGAGATGTATTGAGTCAAATGGGAGTCCTTATTTTTAGCCCCTCTATGGCTGTTACCCACCAGATGCTGGACCAGGGGTTCATACCTGGACAAGGCTTGGGCAGACACAACCAAGGGATCCCCACCCCAATTGCTGTTACACTAAAAACCTCACGCTCAGGACTAGGTTATGATTCAAATTTTTCTTAAGGGCCATTGCTCCTCCTGCATGCCAGGCAGATAAAATCATCTGGAAGTCAGATTCCCCTGTCTGGGTCGACCAATGGCCCCTCCCCCAACATAAACTTTCAGCGGCCATGCAGTTAGTGCAGGAACAATTAGATGCTGGCCACATTGAACCCTCCACCTCCCCTTGGAATACACCCATTTTTGTGATACAAAAGAAAGGGGGTAGATGGAGACTGCTCCAGGACCTCAGAGAAATCAACAAGACTATGGTCCCAATGGGAGCACTCCAGCCTGGCCTCCCCCTCACCCGTGGCAATACCTAAGGGTTACAACAAGATGGTTATTGACGTAAAAGATTGTTTTTTCTGTATTCTCTTACATCCAGAAGATAGTAAGCGCTTTGCCTTTAGCCTCCCCATTGTTAATTGCATTGGACCATCTCCACGATTTGAGTGGAGTGTCCTGCCTCAAGGAATGGCCAATAGTCCCACCCTTTGTCAAAAATTTGTGGCGCAGGCCATCGACTGTTTTCGCCTTAACTACCCTGAGCTGTATATCATCCACTATATGGACGACATCCCTTTGGCCAGCCCTGATGAGACCACCTTACTCAGGGTTGGCCAGGAGTTGGTAACTGCCCTTCAAGACCTCAGGTTACAGATTGCTCCTGAGAAGGTCCAGCTACAGTCCCCATACTTATTCTTGGGCTTTGAACTTCACCCCTCTAAGGTCCTCTCTCAAAAAATTGAACTCAGAAAAGATTCCTTACACTCAATGATTTTCAATGCCTCTTGGGGGACATAAATTGGTTACGCCCCTATTTAAAATTAACAACTGGAGAGCTCAAGCCTCTATTTGACATTCTTCGAGGAGACTCTGACCCCTCCTCCCCCCGCACCTTAACCCCTGAAGCCACCTCCGCCCTTAAGCTCGTGGAAAAAGCCATTCAACAACAGACTGTTACCTATTATTCTCCAACCTCCTCCTTATGGCTATTGGTCCTTCCCACTGTGTTTGCACCCACAGGACTGTTGTGGCAGACTAAACTTTTATACTGGCTTCATTTGCCAGCCACCCCTCCTAAAATACTACCTGTCTACCCTTCCTTAGTGACACAAATCATAAGGATGGGAAGAGAAAATTCCCTGAGACTCTTTGGTAAAGACCCTTACCTTATCATCGTCCCCTATGATGCTGCCCAAGTCCGATGGTTACTTCAGACTTCAGACGAATGGGCCATTAGCTGTATTTCATTTCAGGGAAAGATAGACAACCACTATCCCTCCGACAAGCTCATACAGTTTATTGAACATCAAGCGGTGGTCTTCCCTAAAGCGACAAAGAACTCCCCCATTCCTTAAGCGCCACTGATCTTTACAGATGGGTCCTCCTCTGGGGTCGCAGCCTTTAGCATAGGTGGACAGGTCTCTAGATTTCAGACCAAATTTTCCTCAGCACAGTTGGTGGAATTGGTTGCTGTTATTCAGGT
>CAJQZJ010001558.1:3494588-3507675 GCA_907164525.1 Lophiomys imhausi
TAAAGACTAAAGAAGATCCTGAAGTGATTCTGCCAGAGACTGGTGCAACTGCCAGCCCCCCCTGCCTCCCCCTACGACCAACCCTTAGACTTCCACACCCTCAAGAAGGGTTCATGGTATGCCTGGCTCTGCCCTTGCTTCTCTCACTAGGGAGCCTGGCCTCTTGATCACCCCAACAAAAAATTGGCCTTTTTCCTAAACTAAAACCTGCCTTTGATATGGCCCTCTATATTGGGAAGTCTTCCTTTATGACAATATTACACCCCAAGCTGACAAACGGCTGATAACCTGGGCATTCACAAAGGGATTAGAACAGCTGCGAGTTAGCCCGATGATGGGATTATTATAGGTCCACTTCCCAGGGGCCCACCCAATGCAGCCGAAAAGGAGTGCATGGTGCTGGGAGTGGGTGCAGCCTACATAGCCTAAGACAGGGCCCTCACCCTCCTTTCACCCACCTCGGGGTCCCTTGACGTTGCCTATCATCACCAGCCTAAAGCCTTCAGCCATCGGCGTGACTCGCCTCACACCAATGTCTTGGGGTTGTGAACTTGTCCAAGACCTCCCAAGATTAGACCTCCAAAAATTTAAATTTATGTAGTTGGGATTGATCACAAGACGCCTTCTCTATCTAAACAGAGAAGGGGGAGATGTCAGAAGCCAAGACCCTTGCCTCTCACCCTCATCCCCTACCTCTCCTCACCTGCACAACGTCCCCTGCAGCTTCATACTGCCTGGCAACTGCAAAGTTCCGGGTTGGCAGTTACAGATTGATTCAAAGCAGTGTACTGTGTCTTCTGAGAAAAATAGGTAGACCACACAATGTTCCAGGGCACAGGCCAAGAAGATTCTATACTTTCCCACCACCTGGCCCCTCTCACCTCCTCCCCTTGTAAAGCATATTATAAAAAGGCGCTTCGCACTCAAATACACGGCTCTTGACAAGCAATTGCTTCCTTGAGTCCTTCCCCTCTCTTGCCCGTTCTTTTTTCAGGTTGCGGTCCTCCTCGCCTCCACAAATTACTAGGACCCGCGGGTCGGGTCATGAGGCAATCTATGAGGCTGGATCATTTGGGTTACTTGTCTTGTCTTCCATGGACTCAGGTACCATTGTTCTGAAAATATACAATTTCTCACAAGTAACACATAGTTCTGCAATCACCAAAATGCATTGTATGTGCAGGATGCACAAATCAATGAAGGAATATTTCCTGTTCTTTGAAGAGAAGAAAGACATTTGTAAGTCTCCATTCATGCCATAAAAAGATGGCATGTAGTATCTTTCCTAGGGCAAATTGTCTTTTGGACAATAGAAGAAAAATAATATTTTGTATTTTTCAAAAGAAATCTTGAAAATTTGAAACTAAAATTTATCTTTAAGTGTATATAAAGCATAATAATCATAACTTTCTATCAATATCTATTATAACAAAACAATCTTAAATTTCTATCAATTTCTATTAATATAACAAAATAATCTTAAGTTTTTAATAATAAAAGAGACAAAAATAGAGTGAGGGAAAGAAGAAAATCCCCAAATCCAATTCACAACACATAACATATATCCATTCATCCCAGACGACAATAAACAATCACAACACATAACATAACACACACAAAAAACTTCCAACCCATCTTTTGGGAATGGAGTGTAAATATTTTTGGGTACCCTTCAAAAATTGAGATATTGGCCAATTCCCGGGAAAGTTACCTATAGCTTTTGTTGTCCAGTCCCTTCCAATCTTGAGGAATGATTCTATTTTGTATAGCCCAATTATTTAGCATCTGTTTAACGAATGATGAATGCATTCCATAAGAGATAATAGACTCCTTAAATCTTTTTAAATCCAAAATGTCTATTGGACGCCATGTTAATTCCTGATGGAGTTGACCGTTATTGTTATCAGGCCTAATTTGAAACATAACTGGAAAAGCTGATGGTGATTGTGCAGTACCACGCAGCTCCTCTGGGGGCGCACTTGGTTCCACATTAGCACCATTACCTACCTGGTTTCGTACTGGCACACGCGGCAGCTTTTCTCCTGGTACATGGGGCGACTGTGGAGACCTAGCTAGAAAAGAACTTACCATTTTCTCAGTTCCAATCACCTTCCCTGCCAGAATTTTATTAAGCTCCTCAATCTGCATTTCCATAATTTTTAATTGTGTAACAGACATCTTCCTTATGACAAACCAATAAAATAAAAAACAGTAAACAGCATAAAACATTCGGTCTGATTGAAAAACAGTGTAGAGGTCAGCAGTAAACATTGCCATATTGTCAACAACTGGCATCATAGTTTCAAAATCTGCAGTTTTCTCTATAGTTTTGAAAATAAAATTACCCATAACGCCTTACCATGTTGAGCACCACCTGAAAACTGCAAATTAATTAATAAATGTAGTTATTAGTAAGTATAAACTGTAATATTAGGCCGGCAGAGTGGCCGATGGAGTAGCTGGCGGCTTGGCAGAGGAGCAGGCGGCCTGGCCTGAGTGCCTTCACTGGTTGCCTAACTTATCCTGGAGAAAAGAGCCCGGGACCAAAGGTGGCCTACACCACCTATAACCTAAACTCTGTTAATTAATATAAGTTGTTATATTAGGCCGGTAGAATTACCGGCAGCTTGGCGGGAGATTCGCCTGGGCTCAAGGGGAGTCTGGGAATCCAACAGCCCGGGACTGCTTGGACTGAGGGCCTATAAGCCGCCGCAGTCTCTTCCCTAATAATTAAACCCACCAAGACCTTTTAATATTTTAATGCTTAGCCCAGCTAATTGGCCATAAGCAACTTTTATTAACCAATCAAGAGAATGCCTCAGAAGGGGCGGTAACCAGATCTCAGCATTGAATTCATTGTATCAGAAACAATATTAGACCTTCTCTCAACAAGTATAAATACTAAATACAGTCAATTCAGTACTCTAAAGTTATTTGTATAAATGTGCAACTACAGAATTTCTTCAGCTATGAGCACATTCTTGAAGAATCTATACTAAAGAACACTAAAAACTACTCAAAGCAAGAGTCATAGTATCATACAAAAAGAGAATCCTCTGCAATTAGTACAAAAACAGTCAGAAGAGGAGTACCCATCCAGAGATAGACAATGGTACCACTAACAGTGGAGAGGGTAAGGAAGGAGGGTGCTAAAGGGAAGGTACTCATCTGAAGTATTGTAGTTTACTCAGCTCAACAAATGCAAAAAACATTGCATAAGGAGGATTAAATTAATAGTGTAAGTCATATGCAATTTGTTGATGGCTGTCATTAGCTCTTTTTATTTTTATTTATTTATTTTTAAGTAATCCTTTATTATATAGATAGTAATACAAGTCACACATACAGAATGGAATAAAGTTACATCCAACTATCTTGCCTTTTGAGTGCCACAAAGAAATATAAGCATTAAACTTCCATTGTGCATTGCATTCTGTCTCTTAACTACATTTAAAAAATATTTATTTTTTACTTCAGATTACATCTCCATTACAGTGTCCTCTTTCCACCCCTCCCAGTCCCGCCCTCCCACCCTCTACCCCCTATCCCTTCCATCACACTCCTCTGGAGTGGAATGTCCCTACATAACAGACCCATATCACAGTTCATCAGTCATATGAGGGTCAAGAGTGTCCTCATACGCCAGGGGCCTACAAGGCAGCACCACTAGGGCAAAGTGTCTCATTGACAGGAAGAAAAAGAAAAAGTCTATGTCCATGTTCCCTTTGGTGCATTGGTTGTAGTATAGATATGTACTATATAGCTAAAATCAGACTATAAGTGAATAGATGTCATGTGCATCCTTCTGAGTCTGGGTTAGTTCACTCAGGATGGATGAGCTTTTCTAGTTCCATCCATTTGGCTGCAAATTGCATAATTTCATTGTTTCTGTTAGCTGAACAATATTCCATTGTGTATATGTACCACAGTTTTTTAATACATTATTCTGTTGAGGGACATCTGGGTTGTTTCCAGTTTTTACCTATTACAAATAATGCTGCTATGAACATAGATGAGGAAACTTCCTTGTGATTTGGTGAGGAATCATTTGGATGTATACCCAGAAGTGGTATGGCTGGGTCCCAAGGCAGAGCTATTCCATGTTTTCTAAGATATCGCCAGATATCCATAGTGGTTGCACAAGTCTGCACTCCCACCAGCAATGGAGGAGAGCTCCCTTTTCTCCACACGCTCATCAGCATGTACTGTCACATGAGCTTTTGATCTTAGCCATTCTGACAGGTGTGAGATTTAATCTCAGAGTCGTCTTGAGTTGCATTTCTCTGAATAAGGATGCTGAGCATTTCTTCAAGTGTCTCTCACCCTTTAGGAATTCCTCCTTTGTGAATTCTCTATTTAGCTCTTTCCCCCATTTTTTAATTGGATCATTTAGTTTCTTGGCATTTAATTTCTTGAGTTGTTTGTAAATTTTGGATATTAGCCCTTTGTCAGATGTGGAGTTGGTGAAGATCTTTTCCTAATCTGTAGGTTGTCGTTTCATTCAAATGACAGTGTCTTTTGCCTTACAGAAGCTTTTCAGTTTCATGAGGTCCCATTTATTGATTGTTGGTCTTAGGTTCTGAGCTGTTGGTGTTCTGTTCATGAAGTTGCCACCTGGTGCTGACGAGTTCTAGGGTCTTCCCCACTTTCTCTTCTAGAAGATGTAGTGTATCCGGCCTTATGTTAAGGTCTTTGATCCATTTGGACTTAAGTTTTGTACTAGGTTATAAGTATGGGTCTAATTTCATTCTTTTACATGTAGAAATCCAGTTGGACCAGCACCATTTGTTGAAGATGCTGTCCTTTTTCCATTGTATGGTTTTGCCTTCTTTGTCAAAAAGTAAGTGATCATAGATGTGTCAGTTCATTTCTGGGTCTTCAATTTGATTCAATTGATCCACTGATCCATTTCTATACCAGTACCATGCTGTTTTTATTATTGTTGCTCTGTATTACAGCATGAAATCTGGGATGGATATACCTCTAAATGTTTTTTTTTTTATTGTACAGGATTGATTTAGCTATTCTTGTTTTTTCTGTTATTCCATATGAAGTTGAAAATTGCTTTTTCTAGGTCTATAAAGAATAGTGTTGGCATTTTGATAGGAATTGCATTGAATCTGTATATTGCTTTTGGCAGGATGGCAATTTTTATTATGTTGATCCTACCTATCCATGAGCATGGGAGATCTTTCCATCTTCTGATGGCCTCTTCAATTTCTTTCTTCAAGAGCTTGAAGTTCTTGTTGTACAGGTCCTTTACTTGATTGGTTAGAGTTACCCCCAGGTATTTTATATTGTTTGTGGCTATTTTGAAGGGAGTTGTTTCCCTGATTTTTTTCTCAGCCCTTAGCTGGCAAACTCTCAATTAGTTACTCTAAGTTAACCCCAAACCAACATGTGCCTGTGAGTACCTTCCAGACTTCTCCAGACATCTTTCTCCTTCTGTGTCTCCTGGTGGAAAGAGAAAAGAGTCTCTGTGTGTGCAGAATTCCTGCTGATCTGAGGAAGTCCCGCCTTCCTATACTCTTTCTGCCCAGCTAATTGGCCTCTTTAATTTCTTTCTTCAAGGGCTTGAAGTTCTTGTTGTACATGTCCTTTACTTGTTTGGTTAGATTTACCCCCAGGTATTTTATATTGTTTGTGGCTATTTTGAAGGGAGTTGTTTCCCTGATTTCTTTCTCAGCCCATTTATTTGTTGTATAAAGAAGGGCTTCTGATTTTTTTGAATTAATTTTGTATCCAGCTACCATGCTGAAGGTGTTTATCAGCTGTAAGAGTTTTCTGGTGGAATTTTAGGGATCACCTAAGTATACTATCATATCGTCTGCAAATAGGGATAATTTGATGTTGGCTACTGGCTTGCTGTATATCGCCTTTATTATTTCTAGGTAGGTCCTTGTATGCATGTTCTCTCCAGTCTTTTAGCATGAAAGGGTGTTGGATTTTGTCAAATGCTTTTTCAGCATCTAGATAGATGATCATATGTTTTTTTTTCTTTCAGGTTGTTTATATGGTGAATTATGTTGATGGATTTTCATATGTTAAACCATCCTTGCTTTCCTGGGATGAAGCCTACTTGATCATGTTATATGATACTTTTGATGTGTTCTTGGATTCTGTTTGCCAGTATTTTATTAAGTATTTTTGCATCTATGTTCATGAGGGAGATTGGTCTGAAGTTCTCTTTCTTTGTTGGGTCTTTGTGTGGTTTAGGAATCAGGTTGACTTTGGCCTCATAGAATGAGTTTGGCAGTGTTCTTTAATGATTCTATTTTGTGGAAGAGTTTGAAGAGTATTGGTATTAGCTCTTCGAAGGTCTGGTAGAATTCTGTGTTGAAACCATCTGGCCCTAGGTGTTTTTTTTTTTTGTTTTTGTTTTTGTTTTTTTTTTTTTTGGTTGGGAGATTTTTAATGACTGTTTCTATTTCCTTAGGGGTTATAGGTCTGTTTCATCTGTTAACCTGATCTTGATTTAGCTTCGGAAGATGGAATCTATCAAGAAATTTGTCCATTTTGCTTAGGTCTTCAAATTTGTTGGAGTATAGATTTTTAAAGTAGATTTTTAAAGTAGTAAAGAATCTTTAAATCTAAAGATTCTCTGGATTTCCTCAATGTCTGTTGTTATTTCTCCCTTTTCATTTCTGATTTTGTTGATTTGGGTTTTTTTCCCTCTGCCTTTTAGTTAATTTGGCTAAGGGTTTGTCTATTTTTGTCTATTTTGTTGATTTTCTCAAAGAGCCAACTTTTGGTTTCACTGATTCTTTGTATCTTTCTTTTTGTTTCTAAGTTGTTGATTTTAGCCCTGATTTCATGCCTTCTGTTCCTCTTGGGAGTGTTTGCTTCTTTTTTTTTTTTTTCCAATTCATCAAGTTCAGCTGTTAATTCACTAATATGAGCTGTCAAATTTTTCTTTTTGAAGTAGCTTAGTGCTATGAATTTTCCTTGTAGCACAGCTTTCTTTGTGTCCCATAGGTTTAGGTATGTTGTGCCTTCATTTTCATTGGATTTTAAGAAGTCTTTATTTCCTTAGTTCTTAATTTGAGAATGTTTACTTCTGTTTAGAAATGGGGGCTGACTATTTGTACATTGCATAATTTATTGCAGACTCAGCCCTTTCACAAAATTCCTTTTTAGAATATTTCCCATGTCTTAAGAGATAGATGCATGATTGATATGGGAGTGATATGTTAGTCATTACACTGCTAGAATATGAACCTGAAGGGCAAACATATCACACAAACATGAGCTAGAATCCTTCTTTCAAAGATGGTGCTTCATTATATTCACTGATTTCTTTTCTTTTCTTTTTTTTTTTAAATATTTTCACTGATTTCTTAACCGCTGAGCCATCTCTCCTGCCCCTATTCACTGATTTCTTGTTGGGACTTTTCTAACCCACTCATCCTGAAGGATTCCACATGTTTTCCTTAAAAAAAAAAAAAAAACCATATAAATAAAAGTTCTTTCTTCAAACACATATTTGTTAGCATGTGAGTTACAGGCCCATGAGTTTACTTCTTTGTCGATGACATTCAGTTTTCATTCCTCAAAACTTGTGACTTGTGGTTATTTTGAAATATCCTCCATAGGCTCACTGTATTGACTCTGTGGTCTTCAACTAGTTGGCCACTTGGGGGAAGGTTATAGAACTTTAGAAAGTGAGATTTAACAAGGGATGTGCGTCGCCATGTGTAAGCTTTATGAGGTATCTGTCCCTCTCTTCCCATTTTCTTTGGGATCTCTGCTGCCTGTCTGCCATAAGGTAAGAACCTCCCCTCTCATATACTTCCATCACCACTCTGTTCTTCCCAATTGCTTGGGGGCAAGTGACTATGAATTGTTCTTTTTGAAACTATGAGCCAAAATTAGTTTCTGTCAGACTTTCAATCAGCTGATTTCAGTTTTTAGGTCTCCAGGGTATTTCTGAGGCATATTCTTTCTCTTAAGTCTTTGCCTCAGTCGCCACGTGTGAATAAATCTTACTTTTAGCATAGCCACACACTGGTGTCCCACTTACTCTTTTGTTTAGCAACCAAAATCAAGCCCCACTTATGGAAGACTTTGTGCTGAAGAACCCTATGGACTTTTAAACAGAACTTTTTATTTCTCACCCTATTCTCCCTCTTCTCAATATTACACCTGACACTGGGCTTGAGTTGTTTTCTTCCTTAGACCTTAGTGGATTTCTTCTGTAAGACTTGTCCATCATCCCACACACACACGCTATATCCAGAGCTCAGTAGGATCAGTGCCTCATGCAATATCCCAGGATTTGAACCTTGACCAACACAGTCTCTTAGAGAATAATCCTTTCTTGTACATCGATCCAGTCATTCTTCTTCTTGACAAATTATTCCCCAATGATTTTTCTCCATCCAAATGAATCCCATGACTGAATCCGGCAGTGAACACTATTGCCAGATTATTTCCACTGTATCCCATACGAGGCCCTAATGATTGGCCTGCTGAAGCACTCTGTATATCCCTGTTCAGCCATAGGAACAGGCTTTTGCCACTGAGATCGCCTTCTAATGTGTCTATTTAATCCACACTCACAAATATGTAATTTACATGAAATCAAGATTTTGTGTGTGTGCGTGCGTGCGAGCATGTGTGTGTGTGTGTGTGTGTGTGTGTGTGTGTGTGTGTGTGTGTTATCATTTCAATCTAGATTCCTCTTACATGCTAGGTAAGTGCCCTATTACTGAGCTATAATTCTAACTGAGATAACTTTTCCTTTATTTGTATTGAAATTTAAAAAATGTTTTAATTTTATTTTATGTGTGTGATATTTCTCATGTTTATACTCACACTAGACACATGCATGGTGCCTGCAGAGGTTGAAAGTTTGTGTAAGATCCCCTGGAACAGAAATGACTGATGGTTGCAAGCCTCCTTCCTGGTGCTGGGAACTAAGCCAATATCATACTACACAGAGCAACTAGTGCTGTTAACACTTGATTCGTCTCTTCATCTTCCATGCACATCCTTTAAATTTTTTTTTTTCTAAAATTCAAAGTAAGATCAAGGGTATGTTTAATGTTTACCACAAGTTATTTTAGGACGTCTTATCGCACAAGTAACGGCCAAATTCCCTTTGGTGGAAAAACATTAAAGGTGAAAGTTCTCAGAGAAAACCTTAAAGGTTGACAAATTTTATTTTAGATTTTTAGAGATTTTTTTTAACCTACTAAACATTATTTTTGGGAAAATTGTCCAAACAGGATGGCAAGCCCCCCCCCCCCCTTTTAAAGAAAGAGTCTGAGAATCATTACCAGCTTCTCATTAGGGGAGTGATGTTGGGTTACAAAAACAATTGGAAGACCCTCCATTTGACTCATTAGGTTGTGTCAGCTTCTCACTCACTAATGTCTTTCATTTCTTCAGTTTTAACATTCCAGTCATGCCCGCCTTGCCTTCTTAGAATCCCAGAAGGAAACAGCTCGCTGACACTCTTCAGTGGTTGGGGAGAAATTAGGAGAGTGACGATTAACAGTGGTGTGGGGAGAATTTGGGGGGGGGGGCTTTGCAATACTTTAACACTACACCTAGTATGTCATTTTTGCACTCTGAGAAGTAAAGGGTACACCCGCTGCTACTGAATAAGCCATACCATAGCCAGTCTGTAGGGGCAACAAAACAAAAGGAGCCTAGAGGTAAAAATACATTGACTATGATGATTGCTTCTCAACCTCTTATTCCCACCTAGTCGCCAAGTTGATTCTACATCCTCCCAAGGACATAAGCAAGATGGAGAAGCATTGGAAATGCATCTTCATCTGCAAGAAATTAAATCCACCATGATGTTTTGTTAGGCATGGCTCCGGAGGATTTGGCATGGAGCAGATGAGATCAAGGGTGTTCAAACCCCAGAAATCTCTAAATTGGGGTCTCATTCACCATCCTGAGAATGGAAGCCATAGAAACACCCCCCCCTGGAGGTCACAGGTGAGCTTGGTCACATAACCAGTGTCTGGGAAGTTTTCCCATCTGAATATAGCATTGCCACCATCTCAATCTCAGCCAATAGAATTCAGTTATGCCCAAAACTCCCTCCCAACTTCCCATGGTCCAAAAACTCTCACCCCTTTCAGAGTTTACAGAAGATTTGGGAGATATAGGGGATTAGGAAGAGACTATGGGAGAGAGACCACCGTGACATCTAAGCTGAAAATAAAGGATTGCTGGTTCACCAATAGCTTGCATCAGAGTTGTCGTGATTTTGCCTGAAGACATTTCCATTATCAGAGAAAAATCTCTCCAACTGCCCCTATGCTCCCTCGAACCTGCCACACGTTCTCCAGAACAGGGTACCTACCAATCTTTGACTGGAGCGACCCCCAAAGAAATGACACGGGGCCCCCTGAGACTCCCCTGACAGCAGCTCTTCACCTCTCCTCCCACAGTGCTCTTACATCCCGGAGGGAAAGGCGGGTCCCCAGATGCACTAGTGTTTTCCTGTTGAGGTCATGTCCCAGGGACAGGAGAAAAGCTACCTGAGCGCTGCACACTCCCTCCCTACCCCAGCCCTGTACCCAGCGGGTGTAGAGAGAAATGCAGCTGAGGGATCCTGACCCACACCAGACACTTCAACTGCCCCCCTCTACACTTCAGTGTTTGAACGTATAGAAACAATGTGGGTGTATTTTCTTTTACAACTGTTGCAGAATATTTGATTACATTGTTAACCCTGAGTTTGTGAATAAAAGAATCTGATACTAATTATGGGATGACTCAGCCTTCAATCCTAGTGCTTTCTGTTTACTGTAAACAAGTTCTTCAGGTATGGCTCAGATCTAAACACACCCTTAACCCAAGAGTTTTCTGTGCACAGGATTAAATAAAGTCAACCCTTTTTCAAGAGGCAGAGCAAGAAACTAGCTGATAGGGATTAAACAGAATGGAGGGATATTGAGCTGAGGGTATTAAAGACAGCATGGAGAAGGAGTTTTGGTTTCTTCAGACGTTTTCTCCTTCAGAGTTCATTCTCTTTCAGAGAGTTCGTCTTCCTTCAGAGTTCTTCCTCTTTTGGGTTTTCTCCTTCATGGTCTTCTTCCTCTAGGTTCTTCTGGGTTTTTAGCTTAGGCCTTTTGACCAAGACATTGGTGGAGTAGGAAGATCAGCTGGGTGCTTTCTCTGCCTCTCTGAGCTAGCAAGTTGTCAACTGAGCATCTGGCTCCTGAGTCTTCTTTGGTAAAAATCAAAGGACTAGGCTATTTTAGGTTTTTGGGTTTTTGTAGGCAACACACATCTTATGTAATTTTTTTTTCTGTTTTCCCAATCATGTTTTAAAAGTGTTCACAAACATGAAATAAGACTCATTTGTTTAGGTATCCTCAAAGTGTTATATCACACCTCCTAAATAGTAATAATTAAATTAATATTTGATTATGAATAAATGAAGATAAAATTTACTTTTAGCTTTCAAAGTAATAAAAGAATTATGATTCAAAGATAGTACAAAATCATTTTCCAAATACTATTACTTTGTCTTCCCTTCAGGCTGTTTAGATAAACATTATCTTCCAGATGAGAAAAATCTATAAAATTTATGGGAGATATCTTATGAGTAAAACTATATTCTTTTCAATGGTGTTCTATTAAAAGGATGAAGTCATAATGCACAATACTTGGTTGATCAATTATATTCATATGATGTGGTGAATATGATTTTTGAGCATATTTTCTTAAAGCTGTTATCTTTGATAGTGATCATTCTACTCTCGTTGTTTGAACAACTCAACGCCCCTCATATTTAATCCTTTGTGGAAAATCACTAAGACAATCCCTTGTTGGTAATATAGAGTGTTATAATTAACAATTCAATATTTCTTACTGATTGCTTCTGACTATCTTAACTATACATTCAATATATTCATAAGTCCTCTATATTACAATAGAAAGAGACTTGTTTAAACATATGTTTCTGCTATCCTATGAAAACTCTCCATTGTTTTCATGCATACAGAAAATTTCACCTGAATATTGACACTGCATTTTAGAACGAGAGGGAAAATAGAGAGAAAACTATTGTCTATTGGCATGATGATTCTCCCACTAAAAACCAAAATATCAGCAAAAACAGCAATTTCCTGATACTAGACACTATATGTCAAAATCCTGTTAAAAGTCAAATCTAGAAATCTTCTAATTCCATTATCTAGATTCGCCCTTTTTGGTCTTCAAATCATCGATAGGTAAACTAAGGGAGTGTAGTTACAGCGAGTAGCTAACTGTAAGAAGTAAGAAAGACAGAGAACACCCCTTGCTTAATAGTACCAAAAAAAAAATATGTTGAATTTTTCTGTTGTTGTTGTTCTTGGTTGTGATGGTGATGCTGTATTGCTTTTGTTTTGCTTTGTGAGTTTTTCATGTTTTGATACAACTTAAAAGAAGTTTCTTAGACTGACAATTATGTCTTATGTGAATATTTGTTGGAGTCTGAGGTGTGCATAAAGGGCTATTTATGAGAAATGTACTATTTCCACATATTCCTATCCTAACTTCAGTTAGTTTACCAGTGCCTGTGTGAGTGCATGCATGCCTGTGTGAGTGCATGCGTGTGTGTGTGTGTGTGTGTGTGTGTGTGTGTGTGTGTGTGTGTGTCCCTCCAGATTCCAAACCACTCTTGTTTCATTGTTATCACATTCTTCCTTTATGATCAGGCTGTTTGCTCACCCAGTGATTAAGTCAATTATCATTGTAGCTGTTTATGTCTCTGAAGATCTTTTCCCTCTGTGTTTGGGGCAATTATCTTATTTGTTTCTGCCAATTGGAAAGTTTGATTCACCTTACCAATCATGACTTACTATAAACAGTTGGTAGGTAGGAACATTGTAGATAAGTTCATTATCCTATATTTATTGTACACTTATGGAAATATTTTGGTTGAGGCTGAGAATATGACTCTGAGAATTGAAGAAAAAAAAGGTTTCTGTGCTCATAATCTAGAAGGACTGCAACGTCATCTCAATTAATGTGCCACTAGTGTGTGCTCAGGTATACAGAGAAAGGAGTGACCAGGAACAAGTATGAATACACACACACACACACACACACACACACACACACACACACACACACA